>VZTI01000924.1:364890-496490 GCA_013397865.1 Struthidea cinerea | reverse complement strand
ACAAAAAAAAAAAAAACAACCCCCCCCCCCCCCAAAAAAAAACCAAACCGAAAAACCCAAAACCAAACAGTCCGGCAGCTATGACTGTAATTTTGAGTTCAGTGAGGCAAGCACTTGAGTCTTCCCTGTAAGGAACAAAGGTGAGAAGGGTGGCAAGAGCTTAATAAGGGAAGAACAGAAAACTATACCAACAGGTTCCACCCAGTGCATAGTTTAAAAGCATATTCTCTAGTGCAAAGAGTTTGCTGTTAAGTTAGGTTCAGGCACTCCAGCCAGGAAAGTAAATTGTGCATTGTGATTTAAATGAGGTCACATAACTCTGCAAGCCACAAAAGCACATTTGTCCAGAGATGAGCAGGCAGAGGCCAGGCAGTTCCCGTGCAGCAGGCACATCCAGTTGTGTCAGCACGCCAACCTGCATGAATCAAGCAACTAAGTCTCTGAGCAACCTACTGAGCTCAGGGCTACCTCTTGCTAGCGAGGACAGCATTGTGGACCAGAGCTGATTCCCTTTGAAGGACAGGTGAAAAGAAGTCTGTCTGAGACTCCCCATGTGGGCCTAACTTGATTGATATGAGCTTTACTTATTTCGTGTTGGAGCTGTATTACCATTATCAGCCAGAAGCCTGAATTCTGCTCCAAACATAAGTCGTGAATTGATACAGGACTTGTGGAAAATGCAGAAAATAAGACCTCAGCATGTAACAATGCAGTACAACATGGAGCAAAGGCAATTGGACTTTTTTCTTTCTCTGTCCTTTTTTTTGGATAGATAATAATGTTAATATCCAATTTGATTTAGGAGCTCCACCTGAATTTTTCATATTATTTATGAGTGTATTTCTGAAACATCTGGAAGAAACAAAAATCTGCCTTAGGTAGTTTACACTGCTGTCCAGGGAGCTGCTGAGTACATATGCTACAGATATAGAGATCAAAATCCTGACTTAGGTTGCCATTTATGAGATAAAGCTAAGCAGGGGAAAGTATCAACTTCTAAATTCACAAGAAATCACAGGAAGAAAATTCCACAGTTTAAAGCCTGTCTCTGACAGTTTTCCCTAAGAATAAGAAAGGTTTCTAAATGTGTATTTCATAAAGTTGCAATAGCAGCTGACAGCAATAGAAATCTCATAGAAAAGAAAAATTGCTGTTAAAACAAACACAACTGGTTGCTGTGAGACTTTCTAAGTTATAACTCTACTACTTGACATAAAATGACACCCCACAAAATCCTCGTCAGTTAAATACAGAGAAAATATTCAGTTTCTCCCAATTATAAGTTTTGCTGACATGTGGGCAATCACACAGCAATTGTACCCCACAGTGAAATCTCTGTTCGTTGCAGGTGTTACTAACTCAGAGCAATTCTCTGGAGGCTTCACGCTGAGCTTTAATTTTCAACAAATTTGTGGATGAACTGGCAAGACTGGAGGAGCTTTAGCTTGATTGTAATGAATAATTCACTCTTATTGGGCTACATACAGAAAGGGAAAGACTAGTCTTTTATAGGCACCTTATGCTTCTTGATATGGTTTATAGGCCTCAGTTTCTTCTCCTGCAGCTGCCTGTCCTATATGGATTTGACAGCTTACATAAATAGTAATTTGTTGTTAAAGGGTGGAAGTTGAAACCACATGGAGTTAACATACAGGTTCAGAAATGTAGACTCGAGTGTTTGCTTTAAGGATAGTGTTACCCAGAGTAAACCTTAGACCAACAAATACCTACAAGAAGTGACAGGAGTACACAAACACCTAATTTCAGCTATGTATAAAGGAAATCAAAGAATCATCATTATGCGTTATATCTCTCATATGTATGCATCTCTCTCTATATATAACTTCTTTTAGCACTGAAAATTGATTTTTGAAGTCAAATCTGTGGGGAGGTTTTCCACAAACCTTCTAAAATATGCACCCTAGTGCCTTGGAGCTCCCTGCTTGGTTGATAATAATCTACTACTGTCAGTCTTGGAAGATTATCTTTTACAACACATCTGAAGTCATGGCTAGAAGAGCATTTTGTTAATTTCTGTAAAAATGGGAATCCAATAGATAAGATTAACCACCTTAGAAGGGATTTTACCTTAATCTTCCTGCAAGAGATGAAACTGTCTTGAGCCAGTCACTCAAGTTATTAAAGGCATGACAACTTCCAATCAGCAAATCTAAAACTTCTTTTTTATTCCGTTTGCTAATATGAACATAAAGCTTAGCAGTGCACATACAATGACCACTGAAATATCGCTGAAAGATCGTAAGTAAGATTTTGATCTGCCAAAAATCAGAATGATCGGAACTATTCATGCTTCATTTGCACCTTTGACTTCACTGAAAAACAGTGTTATACAGAAGAAAAGAATTTAACAAAATTTTTCAGTGCTACTGGTTATGCTGGGAGAACAGACAATAGGACAAAAATATTTTTTCTTGGACATTTATTCTATACACACATATATACGTACAGTCATGAGTTTACTTCTGTTGATCCATATGAACCACAAGTTTGTGTTTGTCTAGACATGCTGAGGGGCCTCCTCATTTTTTGGAGGACTCCCTTTCCAAAAAAAAAAAAAAAAGTCCTTCAAAATACAAGCCTGGGAAGTGAAATTTGTAACTCTGCTGATTACGAAAAATCACGGTCTCAAATCATGTCTCACTGAGAGAGCCAGTGCCTTTATAGTTTTATTTAACAGACAGACTTGATGACCTCAGAGGTCTTTTCCAGTCTTAAGAATTCTCTGATCCCATGATTCTATGGCTCATCGTAGTTTTTCCCTCACTGCAGCTTCTGGTAACTTCTCACAGACAAAAACTCTCTGCCTATTATTTTGTGTCCTAGAAGGCTTGTGGACATTATTACCTCTCCTTATTAACATCCTTCAGGTAGTAATTTTTTTTTTTATAATTTTATTTTATTTTTTCTCTTAAATATTCGTACCATTTAAAAGAATTAAGTAAAGCTCAGAGCCAAATTCTCTTTCATATGTCCTTACCCAAATCTCAAAAATAATTAAAGAGAATAGATATTAGCTTTAGGGGAGCTACAGATCCATTGCTTTGTGGTCCCAGATCTCTATGTCTTACAGGAAAGAAGTAGTATTTCTCCACAAGTGCAGGAAGCAGATTTCAGCTCTTAACATGTATTTAATTTTATTTTTCTTACCTTTTTAAAATTATCTTTCTTTTCTAATTTCAAGGGACACACACACTCTGAAGAGTTAACAAAGGATGCTCTCCCAAGGCCCTACCCTTCAATCCTAGGCATTCATATCATACCAAAGTGCATTGAGGGGGATTTGTTGAACTTGAGCCTGCTGAAATGAGGTGTCTCACCCGTAATAGTTACTTAAGCACAGTATAAAGGAACCCATTCAGAAGGCATTCATCCCAACTACCTCAGATTTTTTTCATTAGAATAGAAGAGAATCTCCCTTAAAATGTTTATCTTCTTCCCTATTAACTGAGGAAGCCCAGACAGATAACTTATATTCCCAGGTGGTGTTAAACAGCTTGTGATTACTTCTATATGTATCTGTTTTATAAATAGATCTAGGCTTAAACTGCTCTGTTATTCTTCAGGTAAATGTGGAGGAAAGAAGGGATAATATTCATAGCAGAAACACAAGACCCTATAAGAAGCTTTTGCAGGCAACTGAGTGACAAAGACTAAGGTATTTGTTGATAGGAAAAACAGTTCATTACATTTATTTCAGTTCCTGTAATATTACTGCTAAACAAGAAAAGGAGAATCGAGTCAGGACATCAAAGCGTAAGACAGTCAGTGTGAAATGGCTAACTTCTGATTACCACTTTTTAGTTTGATTTTCCCTCCATGAGAGTTTGAAAGGCTTTTGAGAAATGAATTTCTTGCTGCTCACAGCTCTGAGATGTCACTGTGACAACAGGAAAGGACAAACCAGTTGAAACACTGTAATCCTTTCAGAGGCCATTCTGCCAAAACTCAAAGCTGAACTTGAGAAAGGCTTTGGACCTTATTTGCCATTTGTAAACATTCTCTTGTAGACTTTTACCTTTCTAGTTTTGACTGGGAATAGGAAAAACGTCTAAAAATTCAGATCATAAGGAGTAACTGATGTTTCTATTTGGCAGTCAATGCCTACACAATATCTACTTCACTTTTGGAGGCCGAAGACATCTCAGTATGTTGAGAAGGATCTGACATTCTGAGGTTCAGTCTGTGCCCATGCAAACTTGTAGCCTTTAGAGGCTCATCACCCCAGGCTGAGCATGACCTGCAGTGTAGCCATGTGGGTCCAGCTCCAGGGGAAGAAACACAATGCATTTCACTGAAGTGCTGGCCCAGTGACAGAAGTCAATCATCCAACTGATTAGGACACAGAGGGAAGAGTTTCAGAATTAGAAAAGGGCCCAGAAATGTGTAAAAGAGAAAAGCAACTAGATCTGATTTTCAAAAGGTTATACTTCTGCTTTATATACCATATTTCATGACTGCCTGGACCTAAGACAAACAGCCAGTACCTCTGACTGAAGTAACACTTTCAACAATAGCTTATTATACTGAAATATTTTGGAATCCAGTTTTATATAGTATGACAGGCATCTGAATCTCCCCATTATCACTCTGAGAGACTTAACAATTAGCAACCAATACTGCTTAGAGAGTAAAAAGGCAGTTATTTTTAGTAGACATTTATTACTTCCCGTTCACTTGTATTTTCATCATGTTGTTAGGTTTCCTCTCAGGAGACGGGTATGAAAGAAAACATATTTAATTACCTCAATTTAAATATCCATTAAAAAGGAAAAGCTATTATGAAGAATGTATGTTGTTGTAATTATGGAAGTGACCTCAGAAATAAGGTGCATAATTCTGGTCTCCTGATGGAAAAATTGAACTATGGGGACTTGACTTAGTGGGGATGTTTCTTACATTACTTAATTCATCTAAGCAGCCAGCTCCTTGAAAAACTTCATGAAAAACAGCCTTTTCTACAAACTGATGTTGATTTTAACTTTTCTGGCTATCTCTTACTGAGACTTTTACCATTGGAAGCATAAGCTGAAAATCCCCAAAGCATCCACTCTCATCTAAAGCCACAAAAAAAGTCTTTTTTCAGACCCTAAGAACCAATGGTCATTAAATCAGACAAAGGAATTTCAGAGCTGTTGGGCCAGCAGCACATGTTCCTGTTACAGCAATTTTCTAAGAGTCCCTGTGCACAGAGTGGTACCTTCATGCCCGTGTGTGATTCTTACGCAACTGTAACACGGGATGGATGGAGCTGGAAGGCCAGCACTCCTTAGAGATACCTTTCAATCTCTCAAAGACCATTACATACATGATGGATTTTTCCAAATACACCTTTGAAACACGGCACATTTGTTGCTTTGGAGATTGTTTTGTTTTGGTTAAAAAAAGAACAAATATAGATGGTACAGAGCAATGCCAACCCATGGAACCTAAATGGAGGATTTCACAGATTCAGTGACTCAGTGGGTCTTGAATCTGGAAATAAAAGCAGTGGCAG
Organism: Struthidea cinerea; assembly: GCA_013397865.1. Classification (NCBI taxonomy): domain Eukaryota; kingdom Metazoa; phylum Chordata; class Aves; order Passeriformes; family Corcoracidae; genus Struthidea; species Struthidea cinerea. The sequence continues at coordinate 490,975 of VZTI01000924.1, read as the reverse complement.
AACCAGCAAATGCAAAACTAAGTCAGTGCTACCAGGGCTCAAAGCATATTGTTGGATGGTAAAGGATGAGACGGAAAAAAAGATGGGGAAGCAGAAAGGAGGCAGAAGATCTAGCAATATTGCAAGCAGTCATGTAAAATATCAGTCTTTACCCTTGCTTTATTTTGCTTATACCCATACTTATGAGTACTGAACTTGCATTAAGAGACAAATTTTCAACAGCTTTATCTGATTATTTTTTTCTCCCTCCCTTCCATAACTGGCAAGGGACAGATTTAGGAATTGGATATCCAATACAGTGGGAGGCTAGAATTAATGGCAGGCAGGCATAGCTATTTCTTGGAACATTAACTATATATTGAATTGCAACTCCGAATGGATCTTTACAGCAGTGATTAAAAGAGGTTTATAAAATGTAAATCCTGGAAGTAACTGAAATGAAACAAGAGTCAGCAAGTACCACTAAAGCATTACTTGAACACTATGGAATGAAACAGTCCTTGGAAACCTGGCATCACAAAAATCTCCCTTTCTCTTTATGCAGTTTTTAATTTGGGATCTGCAGTCGTGTTACCTTTCTGGACAGTTTCCATTAAACATGATAGATTTCCTCTGCAAACATAATTTTAAATCTCACTGGCTCATCCTTTGCTAAATAAAAAGCTGTACGATGACTAATACAAAAACCATAAATATGTGTTACAATTGCTCAATATGAAGCTTTTACAAGGTATGAAATTACACAAGAACGAAATGCCCCTAGTTCCTGCTGAAGGAGGTGAGTGTAATATGACAGACTGAATAGGCCCAGGCTTTAATAATTAGACACTATTTATTTAAATTAAAGATCATGGTCCACTCCTAATTCACCATTACTTAGCTCACTTCTCCAGGGTTGATAGAGGTCTCTGTAGCTACAGCAGGTTCCCAAACCAACTTTCTTTGCAAATAAACCTCTATTTGGAACAGATCCCCCAAGTCAAATATAGTGCTGTGTACCTCATTAAACAACAATAAACTAAATGTTCAAGTAATGATGAACTTGATTTAATCCTACAAAAAGCAGGCAATTGAGAGTTAACCATGCCACCCTTAATTTGCAATTTACAGTAAGCACTGAGGAAATGAACACATCCCAGCTGGTAGCAGAGATCCTGCAATGACAGAAGCACAATGGAGCAAATTAAGGATGGAGATTAATGTAATTATGGTTCCAAAGTGTCTGCCAGGAAGGATGCAGTGCAGCTGACTTCATGTGAAACAGTTTACAGTGTGTGGTTTGATTACAAAGTGCTTTGGGTCATTTTACAGCAGAGAGCTCCAATTCCATGATAATACTCCATTAAGGACTATGAGGACAGTCTCCTCACTGGACCACTACACTGCAGGCAAGTGTAATTGTGTACAGTGTGGTCTGTTTCCCTTGTGCATGTCCAGCATTCAGTCAGGTACCCAACTAAGACTATCCTGCAGCCACACCAAGGCCTGGATTTCCTTGCATTTGTGCAGAAGCCCACCCTGTCAACTTCAGCAGATGTCATGAAGTTTAATGCTAACCAGGTTCCTCAGAGCCAACTGGCTCTTGATATTAACGGGTAATATTCTAAAGGGCTGAGGAGAGAGGTTATTGAAATGTGAAAACCAGTCAGGCTTACTGGCTGTGGGACTTGAGAGGAAACAAAGAGATAGAGAAATACCCTATAGTCCTCCTCCAGACATCAGGCATGGTCTGCAGACAAACGTCCCCATTTTATACACAGGCTGACATGACATGGCATGCTGCAAGGCTGAGCACGTGTACACAGTTATGGGAGAGTGTGTGTACAGTTTCTGGAGCAGGCCATGGAATCTCATTTGTCAATAACACAGCAACAGAAACACATGAGCGAGGTTCTCAGCGGTCTTACTAGGTGCTGCTGAGCGAATGGAGAAATGTGAAAACAAGACAACACATTATATCTTTGTGCCCTGGGTATTGCAGGGGCTAGGGGAAAATACAATCTGAGTGTAAAACAGCAGCATCCCAGACACTCACACCCCGAAAAACTGAGTCCTTCTTGGGCAGGCATATTAACCCGATTTTCAGCCATGCATTTTGCAACAGCGCTTGCCTGTTGGTGAATGGAACTGAAATAATGACTCTGTAGTTCATACACCCCACATTTCCATTCTAACTCTACTGGGAATAATTCTTTGGTATAAATATGCATGGTCTAATGCTGATTTAGTAAACAGTGGTCATTTTACATTACAAGTGAATGAATGTAAAAAGCTCTTATTCAAACTAGAAGTCCACTCCCCATACCTGCAGATACTCAATACTGTAAATTCCAACAGACACAGACTTTCACTCCGTGAACTTCACGTGACTAAAGTAAACAAGCCCTATGCAGATGGCTATAAAAGGGTTCACATGCTAGATTATCAAAAATCAGTTGGTGTTCTACTGCTGGTTAAAATCAGGAGGCAAAAGAGAATGCAATGAGCAGAAAAAACCCCCAAACACTTAAACCTTTAAAAATGCCTAGGATTAGATTAAGAAATTCAACCTGTATGTGTGGATTACAAGGACAAGGCAAACAGTTAAAACCCATCAATTTCTATCAGCTGATATAAACACATTCACAGAGGATTTTACAACAAGGTTCAATTAGGTGTACCATTGCAAAGACTAGAGCTTAAGCCAGAACAATTTTTGTGGAAAGGACATGATATGGTAAGGGCAGTGAAAGGAGGAGAAAAGCATGGGAATTGGAGAGAACTAGGTAGAAAATCAAGGGAGAGAAGAGAGACATGGAAACCAGCAGAGAAAAAAGCTGCTTAAAGTTTCAAGCAAACTCACAGCCTGTGCTCTGACACAGACACCTCCAACAGCACTGACAGAATATTAATCTTTCTCCCCCATTCTCCTCCAAACAAAACTGTGGTTCACTGAGATAGCTCTGGCATTCACATGAACTGGCTTCTGGTGGTTTTGTTTTCTCTACTTCTGCCAAAGCCATGTGGATAACACGGCCGAATCTCTGCATCTTTAGCTGCTTTTGCAGGGACAGTGGGGTTTTATATCTTTCTATTGCTTCTGGGGCTCTCGGTATGTGACCACGAAGTAGCTCTCTCTCGGCCTGGCCAGGAAACAACAATTCCATCATGTGGAAATAGTCAGGAGTGGGTAGTTTATATTTTACTCTAGTGCAAAATGAGCTTTTTAATGCCTTTTTTTTTTTTTTTAAGAGCAAAACACCCTATCCCATCTTGGCCAAATAGCTTGGTGATGAGGGCACGCAGCTGAGATGGAGGAGACTGAGGTTCAGCTCCCTGATCCAAACCAGACAGAGCAGGGAGTTGAAACCTGGCTTGCTGTTATCCTAGTGGAATACCCTAATCTCTGACACTAGAGAGTTAGGTTCAATTCCCTCTCCGTCTGGTTTGGATCAAGGATTTGAACCTACGTTCTTTCCTCTTCAGCTGAGTACTCTAATCATCAAGCTATTGTGTGTCCACAGAAGGGTTCCTTTTGCTGTGAGCAAACCCTCAGAACAAACAAGAGTGTCAAAAACTATTCCTATTGCTACATTAAAATATTTTCTTCAGCAGAATAACAATAGCATCACAACTGGACAGCATGTTCTGTCAGGGCTTAATCCTGCATGGCATAAAGAAATGCAACTAGCATCTTCCAGAAAGCCTGGCAAGTGTGTCAACAGAATGCTCTCACTAGATCAAACGAATTCATGAGCTCGAAGAAAAGCATGGTCTTCAGTGCTTTTCTGGATAAAGGCACTGGCCTTCATAGTCAGAAGAGTCAAATTCTCAGTAAAAAGGTTTTTTGCCTTGCATGCCTTGTCTTGAGGCTTTTTGCCTCACCAAACAACAGAGTTATGGGAATGGATGCTTAAGCAGCACTTTATCATTCTGCCATACTATAAGCCACTGCTTAAAACTTTTTTTCAGCAAATACAAAAGAGAAGCCTGTTGTTTGATATAGAAGCTCATTAAGTCTGTTGGATTTTATTTTCTGACTTTAAATCCATTCAACTTAAAACTGAGCATTTAAGTTTCTCTATTATTCAATATAAGTGTTTCACTTAGGAGACATTAAAAGAGTAGACAATACAACTTCCAGTGATATAAAGTTGAATTCAGAGCACAGTGGAATAAAGAAAGGCAGCTGCAGGGAATCAAACATTCAGATGTCACGGCAAAGACAAAAAAAAAAGAAAGCATTATTTATAGGGGCAACAAAAAGGCATAGGGTACTTCAGTGTTTCTATCTCAACCTGACAATGTATTTCCATTCACAACACAGAACACAACCTTAATTTCTGTCACTTTTTTTCATTTTCATGAGAAAGGTTTCATTCAATTGTCTACATTTTTAATAGAAAGGGAACTCAGGGTTCTCACATAGCACCTTCAAAAACATCACCAAACTTTATGAATTGACTTAGTAAAGCACCTAAGTTTGTCTGTAATAGGAAGTGTATCTTGGGTCCTTCAGATGGAACACAATCAATTTAATCTATGAATTTAATGTATCTTTAAAAATAAAAACATCTATCAAGACAAGGGGAAAGGATGGGAGTTTCAAATCCAAATTTTACAATCATTTATACTGACCTTTAGTTAATCTGTTTTCTGGTTTTTTCTGCATGAAAATGATCACTTTTCATCTCTCAAGTATTTGAGAGATTCCATTAATGTCACTGATATGTCTGGAAATGGTTACCAGGAAACAATGAAAAAGAATATAAACGCCTCGCTATCAAAGCACACTTTAAGAATAAATTGCTCTTCTTTTATGACAGGCATTTATCTGTTGACTCTACTGAAAATATAATGAGTATAGAATGCCTTCACTTTATCTGTCCTGTATTACAGTGTTCTGCTTTATCTGTAAACAGAGATAAATCACTAAGAAGAAAACTTGGGCTTGGGGAATTAGTCTTTTGCTGTTGAAGTACAAATTTTGGGTTGGTTACAAGAAAATTAACCCAGTTAATACCTACCTGTCTCCAAATTACAAATGTTACTACGGGAAAGTGCTGAAGCTAACCATCTGAGAGAGAAAAAATCTGTGAGAGGAAACTTGACTTGAGCCTGTGCAGGGTATGAATCCTTACTTTAATAAAAAATGATAACATTCATTTGCAAAGAAATACTTTTTTTTTTTAAATGTATTCTTTCCCTAATGTTAGGACTAAAAATAGTCATAACATTAGCCAACCTCTGAGTTCCATCTAAGATATAAGGCATACAAGATACTCTTCTCTTTCTGCACAGCTGAACATCTTCTGAAATTCATTGTAGAAAAAAGAAAAACTTCAGCATCAAGACATTCACTGTACCCCACAATGAGCTCACCTTTTTTATATCACCTATATCATTACAGTTAGAGTAAAATCCCATAGGTCTAACCTGGCTTTTTTTTCACTCTCCCTCTGGACAACCATGTCTGATTTCGAATGAGGAGTCCAGGTTTAAGACGCATTCAGGTAATAGTTTTGTGATAAGAAACGCATGCCTCTCTTTTCATATTAAACCAGAGTTTTCTGACCTGCCTCCCAGGGCAACTTTCTTTGGGTGGATTGTAAAGAATCAGAGCAGTTTATATCTGTGCACGTTCCTCTTTCCCTCTCTGCCTTCCACACGAAGTGACTATCAAGCGAAGCCTGATATGAACGAGAGCGAGCAACAACAAAGCATTCACCCAAATGCTTAGCTAGGCCTCCAAGCTGAAATCTCAAGCAGCTGAGGAATTTGACAAAACAAGGTTTCACTGTAGAATAAACCATACAGTTTTCACTCTCCCAGAAGAATCCTGCTTTCCCAAATAACCCTAGTTTAACCAAGCCACCTGCCTGTGCCAGGGAAATTAATGAACTTCAAAAGTAAAAACAACTCACGATGAAGAGCAAGCCCTGTTTTTCTAAACATTGGAAATGCCAGCACCACAGAAGTGTGCCTTCTTTTTTACTAAGCCATACAGGCAACTCTAAATTAAAGGCCGATTCCTGGACCTTACATGTCCAGCCACAGCACTGCACATTAATCTCTTTCCTCAATTCAGTTGCCAAGTTTGCAATAACACTGTGTGATGCATGCCTGGAACCATGAGCTTGGCTCCAAGAGAACTGTGTACTCTGTTAACACAGGGGTCAAAATACCTGTTTAAAGAAATTAATTTTTTATAGGAACTTCAAATTAGCAATTTTTTTGTTAATTCCTATTGGATTAAACTATTCCTATTGACAATTGCACCTAGTGAACAAAATGCTACGTATAAATCCTGGACAGCTCATAGAATTAATGAAATGGACTTGTAAACATGTGAGACACAGATGTTGTGGCTCTGCTTGCCTTAATTTTTTTTTAATCAAGAAGTAGGAACAAGGGAAAAAGAAACAGAGCAGACAAAGGATGAAATCGGCATTGTGTCCAAGAAAGTGGACAGTTGAAACAGAAAACAGGGTTTCAAACAGCTCATAACAGATTGGCGTTTGCAAAAAAAAAATAAACTTATCCCAGCCTGCAATAGGAAAGTTTCATGGAAAAATTAGTAAAACTTCAAGGAATTCAGAGGACAAAGTAGTTTTATATAAAAGAGACTAGTTGATTCAGTAGGAAGCAGACTAAGTTCAGTCAGAGAATCATATTTTTTTCAAAATTTGACCTTAGGATTGTGTATCTAATATTAATTATTTTTATCCATGACTTTGGTTCAAGTTGATATGGTAATGTCAATGACACCTAAAGCATGAACTCCCTGTAGGTGCCGTTTATGAAGTTTAGATGACCCCAACCTCTACAGCCCAGCTGGTGTCCTAATTATGCTGAACAATGCTTTGCACAAAGCCGATAGGAAAGCTTGGATCCAGCTGAACGGCTAAGGAGGAAGGGAGATATTTACCAAGAGCTCCTAATTAACTAAGTGTCCTGGCTTGCCAGCTGTAAAAAAGCTCGTATTGTATAAAGAAAATACTCCTTTGATACATATACAGCATAAGATGCATCAATCACATTTTTTCAGAAGCAATCTTCCTGCTTTTCTAAGACAAAAGATGCTCAGACACAGTTTTAAGGGCTGTAAAATTAATTTTTTTCTCATGCTTAATACACTCCAATTTTTTAATAGGTCTGCATGAGAAATCTGAAAGATAAGTGTGCAGAGCAGAGACAAAGGGCTGAAATATGTGGCCATTTCTAGTGATGTACATGGTAACCTACCACTCACTAGCTTTAAGACACATAGAAATCATTGATAAACGAAGAGCGTGGATATGCTCAAGGAGTCACATCGTACATGCAGGGAACCCAGCATCACCTGAGGCTGTTGAGCTCACTGACACAGCATAGAGTGACTCTTGTCCTTCGTAGGAATGTGTCACAGAACCAGCTCTAGGCAAAAAAATGCAGGCACATACATGTGCCTACAGGAAAAGTGGGCTGTTCAGAGCAGTTCATCCACTTCTGGTAGGGGAATAGTTCAAAACCCCTGCTAAGTCTCACTGACAGGAAAATATGAAAAGAGCTCATTCATCACATCTCACCCCCAGCCCAGACTCAGGCCTGTGTGAGCTGGCCTCTGCCATGTGTGCAAGGAGCTGAGAGTCTCAACTCATCTCGCCACAGTGGTGCACACAGATGGTGTCAGCCCAGCCTCATGTCCTGCAGCCCCGCCAGAGTCTGGGGTGTGAGCTGTCTAGCTCTGGAGCAGGAGTGCCATGGCAGAATGAATCTCTGCTCAAATGTTTGGAGAGAAGAGGACATGACATATTCCCTCCAGGTCCCAGCATACCTTCCCAGGATGTCAGTATTCACGAGAGACACCTGGATTGAAACACCGACGCTGCTTGAAACCTTCTAACAACACTTGCTACTGAATCTCACTTATTCTTTCCTTCTGTGAAATAAAAAGCAATAAAAATACTAATATCAGAGTTCTCTTTAGTGAGCTCTTTATAGGGATTGGTAGGTATCCTGTCCTAATTATTAACCATTTTAAACCCTAACAAAACTTGTTAAAGTGAGAGTATTTTCAATTCAAAGCAAAGAATTAGAAGCAGAATTTGAACAACAGTTTCAGAGATTAAATAAAATAAAATTCTTCTTTAGAGCAAGTAACTGCCAAGCATACAATTACAAACCTACTTTCAAGAAGTTATCTATATAATCATGTGGATGGTATCAACTATTGAAAATATTGGCAAAATATGTATTTATTTTTTTAAATTCTTAATACAATGACACAACGAATTTTAAATTTCTCATAGCAAAATCACTTCTCATATTTGCATAGCACAGTCAGCTTGAGTAAGGCTAAGTAAAACTGTGATTTCTTTCTCTAAGGTGCATCACAGCAATTCATTACAAACAGCAGAGGTAGGATACAGCTCGCAGAATGGATTTGTTTCATTTCAAAACATGATAAAACTCTTGAGGATATATATGGAATATATTTGTAAGTAGAACCTGTTTGTGATCCTTTCCTAGGAGTGTGAGTTGAGAGGCATAAGAGGATCTCTGTTTGTAAATGTGAATGTTAGTACAAAACAGATTAAAATTTAGAGCTATGTTAACTGTCATATAAACACCTTTAATCTACATAAATCAGAAACATATTATCCTGTGTGATGAAATTACTAGCACACATCACCCCAAACAAGAACCAGTAGAAATTACTACATTTCTACAAGCACCTTCCTAAAACCTGTACAAGTACATGATATTTTTGGGAAAAAAAAATCCAAAACTCTCTTTTATTAATATTTCAGAGAGTTTAAGAACATTTTATTATGAATATTTTTGTATCCTTCCAGCTCTTTCTTTGATAGTGTGAATTCAGCTATACAGATCTCAGAGAGAGACAAAAAATCTAATAAAATCCTTCTCTAAATAACTCCGAATCAACTTTCTGCATTCAAAGCCTACAGGACAAGCACCAAATATACTGAAAAATTTCCAAGGGTAGAAATATGTGCTAAATATCCTAATGAAAAACCAGGAATCTTTTATTTTCAGTGGTTCAGAGACATTGTTTTGTGACCATTTAAATATTACTTCTCTGAACTGAAATTATGGTATGGATATTTCCAGCATCTTTTTAGTCACTGTCGATTATATTTAGATGCACACATGTGCACATAGGTACACAACTAGTGGAGTTCTTTATGATGCCTTCCTGCTTATTGAAAATGAGACACAGCAATAACAGCAAGTGAGATTGTAGAGCCAAATGCCAAATGCAATTATGTATTAAATCCATACTTATCCATAGTTGTCTATTCTTTTCACCATCAGATGGATAGTAGACAAAATACAGCTAACTACATAGTTGAATATGCCAGTCAACAGCTATTCTTAGATTCTGCTTTTCTCCTCAGTGAGCCAGGTAAATTTTTCCATTTCTGGGTTCATTTTCTGTGAACAAATCTGCTCAGCTCTAGTAGACGTTTTCTGTTATAACTGTGGCTGGCTACAAAGCCTAGGAATTTGCTTATCAGTACTTTTCCCCATTATAAAGTTCACAGCACAGAAGGGTCTGTAATGATTAAGAAGCCATAAAAAAAGCTGGTGAATATTCTCTCTGCTTCTTAAATAAATGACCTTCACTTTGCATTTAACTGTGTTCCAAAGCTAATTTCAAATTGGATCACTACCAGCAAATCCGGATTATGCACTCAAAGAACCCAAACCTCAGACTTGTAAGGACGCATTCTATAGCTCTCCAGTTAGGGAACAGGAGTAATACCCTGGGACTGAAAAACCCTGACTTTGCACTGGTTCTGATTGCCTGTGTCTCATTTAACAATCAGAGACTACATAGCACATAGAATATCAAGGGTTATGGAACAAACAAAACCTTTGTCCTACAGACACTTATGCCTGGGCTTAACTTTACAACCACATGTAAAAGTTTCTTTGATTTTAATGGAACTAATCACAAGAAGAATGCGAGTAAGTGTTTGCAGGATAAGGGTTCAGCAGGTCATGAATTGTACTTTAGGAATATTTACAATGAGTTGCTTGTGGATGACTTACAGAGAAAAAGGCTTTACCAGAAAACATTTCTAGATAGCAAACAAATTCAAGAACTTCACAAATGTAAGGGCAAAATTTGTGACTAATTTATTTCCCAAAATTATTCATGGATTTTTGCCATCTGCTAACATCAGGAATCTATGAACAGTAGCACTCCTGCTGAGCTAGAGAGAAGAAAATTTCTGAACCTCATGAAGCATTCTGAACCCTTTGAAGGAATTCCCAGATGTTTGTATGGGGTCATTTAATTTCTTTCTTGAGGGCTCACAGTTGTAGAGGCCTATAAGCTGTACTTAACAACAACATCTATTTGAAAAACACTGAGATAGTCTCATACACACTGTCATCCCTGTGAACAAGAGTATTTATTCCACATCTCTTCACTAAGCCCAGAGAAATGCCTTCTCTGCAGTCTAAATACCTGATGCGAAGAAGGACCTGGAGGAAAGGCAGCTGGCTTAAGCTCAGCCAGTGTAAATGGAGGTGACACATGCTGGCAGACTGAAACACTTTGAAGAATTGGCAGGGACTTTCACTGCCTCTCCAGTTGATGGCATCTGTCCATCCATTGTCCAAGTGGCTTTGCAATCAGCTAGACTGCAAATTTTCCAGGCATCATCTTTTTATTCTGGGTTTGCACAGTGCCCAGGACACTGGGATCCCAGACTGTACAACTATAAACTACTGCGATGCAAACAATTAACAGTACTAAGCACAGAGTCTTCCCAAGCCCATCTCTGGTTGCAGGTGCTCCTTATTAACAATAGCAGGCATGACATCCTCTATCTGTGGCTGCACCAAGGTTGCAGCACTTCTTTTCCAAGACATAGCATGTAAAGTTAAACACGTCTTTGATCCCATATGATTAGGAGGACAGAACCTGGCATTACTTTTGAGCCTCAGTCATAAACTATGTTCAATAATCATATTTTACTTTGTAAAATAAAGTCAACCTCAGTGAGATGTGCAAATCTGACTTTGCCTCTTGTACTGGTGATCAATTCCACTGGTCTCAGATAAGCTATGCTAGTATTTTGAAAACATGAGCATTGAATGGACTCTCTGATTGTCAGAGACGGCCTTTTTCTCAACAGAAGTGAACAAAGTAATCTCTTTTTTGCAGCAGGCTAAATATATTGCATGGTAGTGCAAACAAGACTATCTCAGTGGTTTTAAATACATTATGTTATTCCTTGTTTGAATACAACTTCTAGGCCTCCACACCTGAGAGCCCTTGAGGAGGAATTTTTTTACCCTTTTGCAGCTGGCTAAAACAAAAATATTTTCTTCAGAAAAATATACTTACTGATGTGAGATCACTATCAAAATTTTTGACTATATCTTGTTCATTTTCCTTGACAAATAAACTAGACTTATTGCTTAACACTTTCAGTCATTACTCAGCTGAGTAATGACTGAGGTTGTTACTGTATTGCGCATTAAGTTATTCAAAATGTTAGGAAGTGGGAAGTCTTGCACTGGCTTAATTTTTCACAAGCCCTAGCCTCATAAGTCTGCATTTCAAAAAGTCACTGTTTGATGAAAAACACAAAATTTCTAGGGTGGTTTATTGTAAGTACCGGATATTTTCAAAATGCCTGAAAACTGAAAATCCCACTGAACTCACTGTTATTGAAGTGCTCATTTTATTTGAAAACTGGAACACTTCTCCAAGTGACTAAACACAAGGAATAAATGTCTAACCACTGCTGTTCCCACTTGAAAATATAGCTGCAGATATACATTCAATCTGAAATGAAAATATTTATTTTCCCTGTCCAGAGATTAAACATGAGAGCTGTTTCTGCCACATAATCAAGGAGAACTTGTATCCAAGTATGAAAACACAACAAAACAAGATATCCATTTTGAAGGCAACAGAGCTACAAATCCATGGCATGTTTTTACTCAATTTACTCTATCAGATTATAAAGGAGAAGCCCCATACCAATGTGCCTTTGAGGAAATAGTGTCTTATGTGGCTCCCACTCACTGTCATGATAAGATTCAGGTGTCATTTTTCATTATGATTACAGCCCTGGCACACTAAAAGGTTTTCACCTTTTCCATTCCGTTAATATGAGTTGTTCCTGACAGCTTTCAGATTGCAAGATGATAATGATTGCAGACATTCTGGCAGAAAATGCTGAGGTTATTCTTTATCAATCTTCCCCTCTTGTGCTGTTTTTTTCCTACTGCTCACCCAAGAGCTACAATCCAGTCGCCCCACATTATTATGAGATACTTCTCCTATGTCTTCACTATACCAGAGATTATTTCAAGATTTTTTAAAAGCATTTCTTGAAGCTTGTACTTTTAAAAATACAGCATCAAAGTTTGTTGAATGAGGTACATTTTTTAATCCCTTTTAGGTTCCAGTGTGATTCAAGTTTCACTCACTTTAGAGTGAAATCTGGGCACAGACACTAACTCAGTATCTACAGTCGTACTTGGAGCTGTTTTAAAAGGGTCTGTGGTATTTTCATTGCAAACTTTAGGCTTTCTTTAAAACACAGTAAGTATCTTGATTTTCTTAATACTCACGTGTATTTTCTGAATAGCACTTGTTAAAAGAAACAAAGCTGTTTAACATGTACTGTTTTGCACCTTCTTTTGGATATCTTGATTAGGCCAATCTCTGCATTGAAATATTTCACACAAATTCATTTCCTTCTTTGTCTTTTTGCTATTAGAAAAAAAAAAAAAGGAGAGCAAATATAATATTATGGATTAAATGTAACTACCGCTGGTGTGAGACAACCTCCTGGGAAACCAGCCAGATACCCTTCTGGGCATGTTCTCCTGGAGGTGTTCCACTGCTCACACTGACAGCAGGACCCAATGGGACAGAACAGCACAGCCAGCAAGACTGCTGTCCTCAAACCTGAGTTTGTTTGGAAAAGGAGGACAGCAACAAGTGAGGTGAGAAACAGAATTTATATTCTTTGGCATAGCCAAATGCTGAGAAGCAAAAGAAGTCAGTGTTCATTAGTTCTAATACAGCCCTTTAAAATAAACATAAAATTATAGGTTAATATGAAACAGAGCAATGAATGAAATGCTATTGCTGAGCCAGTAGCATCACCTTTAATTAGCAAGCTTTTCTCTTTTGTTAGCTGTGAAACAGCTGTGTCTTTCACTGGCATTTTACTAGTAACACAAATGCTTTCACTGTAATTTTTATAGACAAATTTGCACATTAGGCAGCTCCTAGGTTATGTGCTGAGAATATTTTTTTCAGATATTACTATTTCTACTGTAGGTTTGTGTGAAGATTCATTTTGATAAGAAATTACAACAAATTGAGGCAAAAATAAAACAGTATGAAAACTGTGGCCAGATCATTATTAATTGAATCAGGATGAGGAGATGAATAGAAAAGGGTGTGCAGGAAATAAATGTGATCCGCAGAGCCTTGAAAAATAACTTGCAAGACTTCCTCCCTCTGGAGCAAAACTGCCCACTGGGAGACTAAAATATGCTCATGTAGTCAAACAATGGGGTACTAATATTGAAGTTACTAAATTCAAAAGCCCAAGGGAGCTATTGTAGGTTTAAGACACTGAGTTCTCTTTGGAGGATCAGCTGCTCTGAAGCCATAGTAGTGGCCTCAGCACTTGCTTGACCCACAGAGCTACGTAGTGGTGAGGATTACTGCCTCTGCCCAACCTCCTCTCCAGGCCACCACTACACACACTAGAGGAGACAGCAACCACTTTGGGAGGGGAAGCAGCCATTCCCTTTCCTAGCCCAGCACTACAGTACTGACAAGGAGTGTTCCTGGCCCTCCAGCACCCCTCTGCACAGAATCACAGAATCATCAAGGTCGGAAGAGACCTTCAAAATCATCTAGCCCAACCATCAACCTAACACCAACCTAATCACCCAAAAATCAAAACCCCAAGTGCCATACCCAGACACTTCTTGAACACTTCCAGAGACAGTGACTTCACCACATCCCTGGACAGCTTATTCCAATGCCTAACCTTTGTTTCAGTCCGATTTTTTTTCTAATATCTAGCCTGAACATCTCCAGGCACAACTTAAGGCCATTTCCTCTCATCCTTTCACTTGAGACAGGACAGAGGAGACTGGCTCCCACCTTGCTACAAGCTCCTTTCAGGTAGTCTTAGAGAGCAATAAGGTCACCCCTGACCTTCCTCTTCTCCAGGCTAAACAACCCCAGCTCCCTCAGCTGCTCCTCATAAGACTTGTGCTCCAGACCTTTCACCAGCTCCACTGCCCTTCTCTGAACACCCTCCAACACCTCAATGTCTTCCTTCTTGTAAGGGCCCCAGAACTGAACAGAGCACTTGAGATGTGGTGTCACCAGTGCAGAGTGCAGGGGAAACATCACTTCTCTAGTCCTGCTGGACATGCTTTTCTTGATACAGGCCAAGATGTCATTGGCTTTGTTGGCCACCTGGGCACATAGCTGGCTCACAGCCAGGTGTAAATCAGCACCCTCAAATCTCTTTCTGCTAAGCAGTTCTCAAGCCTCTTTTCCCCAAGCCTATATCGATGCATGGGGTTGTTGCAACACAAGTGCAGCACCCAGCATCAGCTTTATTGAACCTCATGCTGTTGTCCTCAGCCCATTGGTCCAGCCTGTCAAGATCTCTCTGCAGAGCCTTCCTGCCCTCCAGCAGAACAACACTCCCATCTAATTTGGTGTCATCTGCAAACTTACTGAGGATACACTAAGTCCCCTCATCCAAACCATTGATAAAACTATTAAACAAGACCAACCGCAATACTGAGCCCTGGGCAATACCACTAGTGACTGGCCATCAACTGGATTTAATTCCATCCTCTACCACACTCTGGGCCCAGCCATCCAGCCAGTGTTTAACCCAGTGAAAAGTGCACCCATCCAAGCCAAGAAAAGCCCGTTTCTCCAGGAGACTGCTGTGGAAGATGGTGTCTGAATATTCAATAACCACAGCTCTTCCTTCATCTTCTAAGCAAGTCACCTTGCCACAGAAGGAGATTAAGTTGCTCATCAGGACCTGCCTTTCATAAACCCCCACTGGCCAAGCCTGATGCCCTGGTTGTACTGCACATGCTGTGTGATGTCACTCATGATGATCTGCTCCATGACTTTCCCCAGTACCAAGGTCAGGATGATAGGCCTTTAGTTTCCCGGATCATCCTTCCAACCCTTCTTGTGGATGCGTGTTACGTTTGCTTATTACCGTCTGGGACTTCTTCAGTTAACCAGGACTGCTGGTAAATGATTGAAAGTGACTTGGAAAGCTCTTTTGCCAGCTCTCTCATTACTCTCAGGTGCACCCTATCTAGGCCCACAGACTTGTGGGTGTCTTATTTGCACAGAATGTTACTAACCATTTCCTTTTGGATTATGGGGGCTTCACTCCACTTCCATCACTAAATTCCAGCTCTGGGAGTTGTACCTACTTTTGAGCCTCATGTCCTCGCTGCAGACCCCACCATGCTCCAGGTGGGTCCCCTCCCGTGCACTCATCGTGCAGCTATTCAGTTTTGCCATCACTGTCATGAAGGTTCACACCAGATTTGAACCAACATTTCCTGGTCAGAGTAACGTTGTTAGGTAGCTCTGCTCCATACAGAGCCTTTTTGCCAAGTACCTCTTGGTAAAAAGAACAGCACAGCGCTCAGGGCAATGATTACAGGCTCATGCAAAACAGCCAGCAACTTCAAATCGTTGGTTGATAACTCAGAGCTTTAAGACTTGATAGCAGAAAGGAGTATTTTGAGTATTAGCTCACGCAGCCAAAGAGCTGGTTACATCATAAAAATATAATCCTTTTAAATCACAGCTCAGTGGAGACAGTTACATGCCAATTGACCTAACAATTTGAAGCTCATGGGAAGGCAGGCATGTGTATACAATTTGCATTATGCCTTATCTGCTACCTTTGAAAACAAGAAAAGTTTTAGTCATTCAAATGTTTAAGAAAGTGAAGTAAGGTAAGATTAGTTTCTACTTGGTGCTGGTATCGGACTGCACTGAGGAAACTAAGGACTATGTGAAAACAGAGTAAGCTAGATGAGGTAGGGCAGTGGTGGTACTTCAGCATTTTAGCTGAGAAATACTCTGGCACCTTACGAAATCTGATGCAGTCATGGTCAAAAGTGGAACCACTGCATAATAGAATGAACCTCAAAAGGAAAAGCAGTTAAGCCTCTATCACTTTCCTTTTCTTTCAAGATGCCTTTGAAGTGAGACACTTCATATGATGGCTGTTTGGCTGTGAGTGTTGCATCATCGTGGTTTGAGTGCTTCCGACTATTTCCCTTTAACTTTGGAAAAAAGATACACTGCCAACAACCGAAAGTAAACTGTACTTATCCACACATAATTCACCCATACCTTAAATCATGAGTTTTGCTCCACAAAACACAAACTGTTCAGGGTCAGTGCAGGATTATCCCATCAGAAACACAGTAAATGAAGCCAGTACAATAGGAAGAAAATTGGGCAGTTAGAATATTTTTTTTCTCTTAAATAACACAAAAATTAAATAAACAATTGAGTTAAACTGCTCTCATGCATGATTTGCAGGAGAAAATATTAACTGATTGAATGCCAAGGTTAAACTAAGCTTAAGAACACCCATAGGTCAAAACAAGACCTGAGTCAGTAGTAGGCTATGAACTTAGAAAACAACCTGTAGTTCATATTGAAGGAAGAGTTTTAAGGGATTTTTTTTGTTTTGTTATTAAGTACATTGACTACCTATACAAGTTCCCTGCATCAAGACATTTCAATTGAGTAAGAGTTTTAAAGTTCTAAGTTTGACTTAAACTGTAGACCATCAAAGTACCACCACAGTGATTAGCAGAGTTTAGGCCCTGGATGGAAAGCACTGGGTTTCAGATTTGGGTTGTGGGGAGGAAGGGGCACAGAGAATTCAAAATCTGTCTCAGAGAGGCTGAGCAAAACTAATTTGGATACTTCTTGTGGCACCGAATAAACCCCAGACAATAAAAATTGAAACCTTTCAGATGCTTCTTAACTCAGCGCTATCAAACCCCAAAATAGTCACCTTTTTATGAGAAATGGTCTAGAATCAGAAGTTGTAATGATAAGCATCTGAAGTGAGGGATTGCCAGGAAGGAGAAAAATAGGAGTGAAATGCTGATCTTACATCACCAGTAGATACCTACAGTAACTGGAATGCAATGGACACATTCTACTGGATTCCAGCTAGGTAAACTGAGATCAGCATCTCAGGAAAACAAGACATTTAACAGTAAAGAGCTATGCTATTCAGAGAAAATAGAAAAGGGAGACTTTCAAGACTTTAAGTAGATTGATTTACTACATCTGCACACTGACCAAGTCACTAGATTGTATTACTGTTAGAGGCACTGTCGATTCCAAACTATACTTTCCCCTCTCAAATTATCCTTTTGTATGAAAGGAAGTATCACAACTGTAGGAACTTAAAAAAACCCATATTGCGTTAAAAAAAAGGAGAAACTTAAGCAAACCAAAATAAAATGTAAACAAAATTAGTGGTCTGACTTAAATCAACAAAACCACAGCAACCCAGTAAAGCCTGAAAATCCAGCTTGACATTGTGTACCTCGCTGAAACTTGTATGCCATTTATTCATTTGTTTGGTTTTGTTGGGTTTTTTTGCACAAAAGATAAGGGTACTTCTAATTAAAAAATATTATGTGAGCAAAATCACATTTCCCAGAATACTTTAAAAATTTTTCCACTTACTTTTCAAATTTCAGGTCTGCGTAATGAAAATCATATTACAGGAAAAACAGATAAGTTCCCAGGTTAAGTAAGAATACAAAAATCTTAAACCATATAAAGGACTATCCAAAGTTTATCCAGCCCTCACACACAGCAGAGCCTGAAACAGAGACTTCTTGATTTCAATGCATACTTTTCAAATAAGACAAAGATTTGCCCAAGAGACAAATTATCTGAGTAGTCTGGCACTGTCTCCATATGCAATCATGTCTTGCTCTCCTACGTACCAAACTCCTTTTCTTCCAGGTTGCTTAGAGCAGAGGCAAGACTAGTTTATGAACAGAAAGCTTATCCATTGCATCCAAGGTAGGGTGCATGTACCCCAGGGGAGACACATGACAATCAACTGGAGTGCAGGAAGAAAATATTTTATGTGCTATTAATAGATGAAATTTAAAAAAATAAATTGTAATTATTTCAGCTTTATTTCATCCTTTTTCAATTTCTATATTTGCATGTGTTTTACAATATACTTAATTTATTGTTACAATAGTACATCTACACAATTTATAAATAAATATACACCTATTGCAGATACATGCTTAAAAATGTTTTACTGATTATTAAAAAGTAGAGCATACATATAATGCTTGAAAATACCTTCACCCATAAACTCAGCCTGAAAAATTACAGTTTCAAGAACTGATAATTCTTAAGCTTGGCTGAATTTGACTCATGATTTTAGGAAAATACAGGGGCACCTACACCTCATTGCATCATACTATACGTTTTGCTTAACTAGCCTTCATGCTATACCCTTTTAAATGCTCTTGATCAGCTGATGCAGAAAACCGAATTCCTCTTTAGCACACCAGAAATCCAAAGTACGGAAAAATTATTCAAGACTTTACAGAATATGTCAGCTCATCACAGAGCTTCCATTTTACTGTATAACACAGAGGAGAACAAAAGGTCAAAATACAAATGTTTGAAAACTCTGACTGTGAGAAAAGTAAAAAACCCTTTTGTTTCCCCAGTATGTGACATTCTCTAGACTCCTTTTCTCAGTTTCTGAGAAGGATCATAACCGCAAGTAACCTCAGAAAAATGCTTTGGCTTTAAAAAAGGGACTAGAAATCTAATGGGGAGTATCATAATTATTATATAACTTCCAGCCCAAACTAAGAGATACAGGTGTCTTGGATCGTCCTTACAAATATTAGACTAGCCTTCAGTTTCAGATGTTTTATATTAGGTTACCTTAGGATGTGAAGACTATTCTTAGCTACGTTTAAATCAGTGGGAATTTTGCTGTAGACTCCAAGGGACGCTTACCTTCCACAATTCTGCCTTAACGAGGTATCAGTGTTTGCCAAAAACTGCATCTTGATTTATTTTCAAATTATTGCAAAAAATATTTGACTTAACTTATAATGGGTTCAAATTTTCAAGTGGTATAAATCAGTGCAGTTGCAGAACTATGCCAGTTTAATCCACTTGAGGATCTACCAGTGGGGTTTATCCCATTTAAGATCATTCATAGCAGTAAAGTAATTAATTTTAAAGTCTTCCTGGTTTTACACGGTAGGCAGTCACAGCGGTTTCACCCAGGGCTATTGCATTTTTGTGGCTATAATCAGCAAATCAAGCAAACCCATCCTTTCAAAAATGTATTATTCCTTAAAAATAAGTATCCAATTAACGTACTTTTTCTTTATTCAGTCCTGGCACCACTCAGAAATGAAATGCTATATTTAAATTTAGACAACACAGATGCAAACATGCCTTTGCAAGGCTACTTACAATAGAGAAACTTTGAATAACAGTGATTCATTGCTATTAAAAAGTTGATTCATATTAGCTATTTGCACAACTTTGTGTTACTTGTTAACAACTAGAAACCCCTGTACAAGATCATCTTCCAACTCCTTTTTTTTCAAAAAACTATCTGAAGTAAATTCAGTTCATTTTACTTGTTGCAGTGTTTGCATGAGAAGAGGGAAATCTGCCACTTGAAGACCTGTGCATTTAGCCTTACAGAGAGAAAGAAGAAAAATAAACATCTTAACACAACTGCAACAGGGAAGTAGCCTCTTCCCCCATTACTTCTACAGGCACTTATTCCGTGCTGCTGTGGAGTAAAAGAAAGCGATTCTTCTAGCAAAGCTATAAGTATTCAAGAAATTTTGGTGTTTGCCTCATTTTAAAATAACACAAGGCATTTGGAAGTCAAAGATTAAGCAACCTAACATGAGAGAGAGCAAATCCATGTCATACATATCAATTATAGTAATTATAAGCTTGCATTGCTGCAGTGGATTTTTGGACTAAAGCACACATAATGAAAAACAACATAACGGAAAAAAGGAAAATCAAATTACCATTGCCTAACTTAATGAAAATTAATTTCTCAGGTAGGAGCTTGCAGCACTGAAAATTGTTGTAAAGTAGTTCCCTGGAAAACTACCTTGATTTTGGATAAATCTTTATTACTGTACTGTATAAAAGCACTAGCAGTTTAGATAAAAACTAGATATATGAAATCTTAAAAACCTTCACCTGCCTGTTCTCCCTCTAAGATTCCTTCTAGGAAATGCTTTGCAATATATTTAGCAAAAGGTAAGAGTGACCAGGAAGTGGTATCTTCAACAGCAAAACTTGTTTGACTTCTGCTCTGCTATACTATCTTCTGAGTCAAGTTTTTTGACTCAGGAAAAAAAAAAAAAAACCACATAAAATCAAGTTATCATACAAGTCTGTAACTATGCAAGTGCTGCATAAAATACATTTTTGAAGATGGCTAACTTTCCACTGGTTTCCATGGAGTTGTAAAATAGCACAGAATAATTTGGTTTGGAAGGGACCCTTGAAGGTCATCTTGTCCAGCCCCCCTACAATGAGCAGGCCATCTTCAACCAGATCTTTTGATTAGCTTGTATGTAGAACACAACATAGAGTTATAGCTAGTATGTTTTTATGTTACACCTTGTAAATAAATTTATTTCATGACAGAGAGTATTAATGTGTGTTTACTCCATATGCATTTCAACACTGATAGACGTGTTAGTTGAGAATTATTGTCTAAATGTTTCTTTGGGTGGCTAAACTAGAATATTTTTCGTGACATGAAAGATCTGCACATATTATTTACTTCTTTCTGGTTCTTTACAATGGCTGACAGTGACTTGTAATTCTCTCATAACGTGCAATATCACTAAACCTGCTACACCTCAACTTATTCAAGCATACTGAAAAGCCATTTGAAAAATTAAGGAAGTCTACTGAATTCTGTGTAGCTCAACTATCGATAGGTAAGATCTCTCACATGATTATAAAAAGTGTGAAAAAAATGAAAACTTTAATAAACACCAATAGTTTTTTACTGCAACATAGAATGATGAAAAAAAGTATTACTCTGAGGTAAATTGACAAAGATACTCTTGGAGAAAAGTAAGATGGATACATTTTTTAGACTGATTTGAAGATGGAGGCCAATTTCCCATGGATTTTGCTATTACAAGGATTATGAAGTATAGGTTACGTTATCCTGGATATATTTGCCAATTTCCCTGATATGACAGGAGCAAAGAATAATTCCAGTAAGTAAATGTGACTGCCATTAAACTACTGATTAAAATAAGCCTTAGTTTCTCTGACAATATCCCATGACCCAAATTGACATACACTGTGCCAAAGCTGAAGACTTCAGTTAACGGCAAATCATTGTAGTGATTTCTAAAAGATACATAGTCTTGATATAGTGCATGAAATTGCTTTCTAATTTACTGCAGTGAATAAACAAAGCATTGAAATGCATAAACTTAAATTTATCAGTTTCACTGACCTTGAAGTTGGCGTCCTTTGTACAAATCCTTTGTTTTTGTTGGGTGAGCTCTGGCACCATTATCACATTTAGGTTGTTCATACCTAAAGAACACACAGGGAGAGAATAAAACCAGTCAAGGTTAATTTGATTAAGACTTAATTTATTTCCAGTTTTGTAGTCCAAATAACACTCTTACCTTCTTGGTGTCATGGAATAAGCCTGCATTTTCATTCAGAGGGCAATGCAAACTCATCTGCCTATTTTTCACTTGCCCCAAAGAAACCACCCCACCTTTATGCTCCTGGAGTTGATACCAAACTAAAAAAGTATTCTCTCTTCTAAAGCCCTTTCTACTGGGAGGAAAACTAAAGAATTGCTATAAGTTAATACAAAATAGAAATTATTTTGAAAACTATACCAAAAAAAAAAAAAAAAAAAAAACCACAGAAGAGTGATAAAAATAAGGCTGTCTCCCACCTACAAAACCAAAAAGTCATAAACAATATCACAAACAGTATTCGTGCTGGGAAATACCATAGAAGCAATTTTAAAATCACAGCAAGGCAGGTACTGTAGGCAGGTACTACTGCAGCTCTAAATTCATGTGCTACTGTATCTTCTGCAAAAAAAAAAAAAATTAGTTTAAGTAAGAAGGGTTAACCATGAACGTTTTGAACAAAAGTTAAGAACTGATAGGATTTCCAGAAGGAAGGCAATTGGGCTGGAACTGCTTGAAGTGAATTGTGAAAAACATTGAATCTCCACCAGCTACTGGAATAGTCTGGCTCTTCTATGCTTACTGAGTTTACTTAAAGTCACTTTGTTAGTCCAACTGGTAACAAGAAACTGTGCTATTTGTACTTCCAACAAACACTGACTTACGCAACACCACCAGCAATATCCTTTATGCAAGACCAGGAGGCACGGGAGCATCTGCTGCTGAATCTCACCTCTTTTTCCATGTCCCACTATCAATGCATGGTGGTTTTTCACTCACTTCGACAGAATCTCTTTCTGAGAAATTTTTCCTTTATTATCCTAATGTAGGTTGAAGTTGCAGAACTTAGCATGTAGCATTTCAGAGAAAGTTTCAACTCTCAGTTGAACTAACATGAATTGTGTCTGCTTACACGTGTGCACGTACTTGTTCACTCATTCCTTCATCCAGATTCTTTCATAGTTTATATAACTGAAGTTCTCCTACTCTAACTTCACCAAAATCACATTAACTGAGTGGCATAATAAAATGTTGTATTAAAATACACTAATCCAAATTCTTTTGGAACAAAATATTTCTAAAAAACATTGAATGGTGGCAATGTTCTGGATTCAGGCCAGACTGCTTCTAAAAACAATGCCTAAATATTTTGATCTTAGTTAACAGGCAGCATAGAAAACTGCAATATTATTTTTAGTTTGAGGGTTCAATTTATTTCTACATCATCTGATGAAACTGACTACTGGCCCATCAAATTTTGGCTGCTGCAAGAAGGTACAGTGTTGTTTTCATGAACATGGGAGAGCTAGAGACTCTTTTTTACCCCTAAGGAATGGCAGAAATAGAAGGTGCTTTGATAACATGGGTTGGATTCAGACACCTGATGGATGACCACTTCAATCAGCCAAGAAAACAGTGAAAGGGAAGTCTCTGAGCAATACTCACTAATGCAGTATCTGGCAAAGAGCCTGGCCCCTGATTAATCTGATACCTGACGCTGCATTCCCCTCCTTCCCTTCTGTTACTGTGGCTGCTCTGTGCCCTCATTTTATATTTTGGCCTCTACTCTTCTATCCTTCTGGCTGATATTTTTGTTAAATACACACGTAGTTCATCATATACAAACTAAATCTATAAAAGCCCAATAGGTGTTAAAATGCTGCAATGTAAAAAGTCTATGTTTAAGTTTTTAAGCAGCTGAAGAAAGAAAACAAGTTGTTTAAAATTTACCATACAGGAACAGCCATGCTTAAAACTGATAAGAAAAACAGACTTGCCTCAGTTTTCATGGAGAAAGAGTGGGAACGGGATAGCATGTCAGAATGGAGCACTGTCAGGTTAGAAATAGCGTAGTTAAAAGACATCCCAAGTTACTCTTTTGAATTTAAAAGGGGAAAGAATCCCTAGCAGTAAATGTATATCTAGAATTAGCAAGGGCTTATGAAGACTGCTTTATACCTCCGATCAGTCTGCTGGGAAGTGATGAGATTTACTGAGGAGTACAAAGCAGTAGAAGACGGAGGCATCCACAAGGATTCTACAGTGTGGTCAGCTTCATGAAACAGATTATTTATGGGTTTTTTTAAGTTTAGAGAATCTTGTGCACTTAAGTATGGGGTTTACTCTGCACAAGATCCTAGCTGCTAAAATGCCACATGTGAGAACACAGCCCCATGGTCCCCACTGAGCAAAAAGGCTGAGGTTCATGCTGTGACTTCCAAGAGGCATTGGGAGCCAGCTGGTGAGGACCACACTGATAGACTTTTGTGGGAATGGTTGTTTTTACCCTTTAAATGCATTACCTCCTTTTAATCCAGATTTATTCCACAACGTCATCTATTTCTTCTAAGTCTTAATGTCTTAAATGTCCTAGAGAGATTCTTCATTGACATATCTTTATTTTAACTCTAGAACAAGATTATTTTTTTCTGAAATACCTTCCCTGACAAATGATTTGTCTTTTTTTCAGATGGCAGTGTATTAGAAGGTAAATGAATATTAATAATTTCCCTTCATTTTGAGGGTCTTATTTAATGTGACTACCATTTATTGAGGTGTTCAGAACCTTATAATATGACAAATATCATCCTTATGAATACATTCAAAACAAAGAACATGCAAAATATTGAGCTGGTCTGGCAATAGCTTCCCAGGTCTGTCTATCCTTTCATTGTGGTCCCTCAGTGATTCAATCCTTATTTGCAGAACAGAGATTGCAGTATGCTAGGCATCCATTTTGCTACCAGGAGGAGTACTAATGTTATCAGCTCCTACAGTAGAGTTTAAACATCTTTTAATTTGTATTTTGCAGTGGAAAAGTGAAAGGTAGTACGCAAAATTTTCCAAAAGCTCCTAGTTGTTTAAACTAGGAAAGACTCACATATTCATTCTTTCCATTCTATAAGAATTACAAAAAGATGACTGTATATTCCTCATAATATTCTGATCCCCCTTTAGTTCCCTCTGCCTGAGGAAAAAAAAAACATTTAATTTTATCAATATGAAAAAAAAAATTAAAATCACGAAATAATTAATGGGATTCCAGCCCACCTAAATATTTCTCAGAAATGAGGTCTAGACATTCCTCTTAAACTCCAGGCAGTAATCCCACCTGCTTGTTTACCAAGACTGTAGATTCCTAAATACACCAGTCATTCTTTATTTAGTATGAAATTCCTAAAACTGAGTACTCTCCTTACCCATCTGTGCTCAGAAATGTCCTCTTTGGGGATATTACTAAATTTTATTTCCGCAGAGCTTCACTGAGGACTGACCTTAAGTCTAACTAAGCTGAAAAATTAGAAATGGTCAAGAACACAGCAGATGATCTTTTTAATATCAGACATCAGGCAGAGCACTTTTGTGTCAAAACCATATGCATGGAAAGATTGAATCCAATTTTCCAGCCTTCCAACCTTAGAGACATGCAGCACAGTGAACGGTCTTCCTGCCGCCTCTTCTCCCACAGCTGAGTGACTGTGTAGTTGCCAAAAACAAGAGCCCAGCAGACCAAACAGGAAAAAAAAGAGACAGAGACTGATTCTAGGTCCACAGGTGATTCATAAAGTCATCAAGACCTAGAATTCCAGTCTGTATGACAGCAGAAGCCAAAATGGCCCATACTGCACTATACATAGGAATAGGAAAGCAAGCTGGTTGATTTTTAAGTATCGTCAACTCCAGTTCCATAAATGGCTCATCCTAACATGCAGGATGTGGCAGGAAGCCTGCACAGATGAACAAAGACCACCTAACAGAATTCACACTTAAAAAGGAAGCATAGAAAGGGTCACCTGATACAGGAGGAATAAACAGACACTGTTCAAGCGTGCAGGGATGGGGTTAGGAATCTGGTAAAGAGCATGAAGGCAACAAGAACTTCCAATGTGCGTATCAGCAGGAAAAAGAAGAAAAGGGAAGTGTGAGCCTCCTGCTGGGTGGGACAAGAGATCTTGTGGTAAAGGACAGAGAGAAGGCAGAAGTACTCAATGGCACCTCCTCCTTGGTCTTTACTTGTAAGACCAGTCTTCAGGAATCCCAGGTCCTTGACACCAGTAGTAAAGGAAGCAAGGAAGACTTACCCTGAGTGGTGAAGGATCAAGTCAGGGATTGTTTGAACAAATTGGATATACACAACTCCATGGAACCTGAGGGGACTCACCCACAAGTCCTGAGGAAGCTGGCTGATTTTTGGGCCACTCTTAATTATATCTGAAAGGTTGTACTGACTGGGGAAGGTTCCTGGGGACTGGAAGAAAGCCAATGTCACTTCTGTGTTCAAGCAGGGCAAGGAAGAGCCAACTACTGCCACTGAAAGCCTTACCTCAGTTTCTGAGAAGGCGATGAAATAAATCCTCCTAGAAGCTATTTCAAAACATATGAAGAAGAAGGTGATTGACAGTAGTCAGGATGGAATTATGAAGAGGGAATCATACTTGGCCGATGCTGCAGCTTTCTATGATTCTATAACTCCCTCAGTGGATACGGTGAGACAGGCAGATACTATTTATCTTAATTTTAACTAGGCTTTTGACACTGTCTCTAATCACATTCTCATAGACAAACTGATGAAGTATGTACTAGATAAATGAACGGAGAGGTGTGTTGAAAACTGGCTGAATAGCCAGTTTCAAATAGTTGGGATAAGCAGCAAAATTTCAGCTGGAAGCCAGTCACCAGTGGAAAGCCCCAAAGCTCCTAGAGACAATATTGTTTAACCTCTTCCTTAATGACCAGGAAGCTGGGACATGGAACAATTTTAGTACATTTGCAGATGATACAAAATTGGGAGGAAGTGTCTGCTACACAAGATGGCTGCGCTGCCACCCAGAGGAGCTTCAATAGGCTGCAGAAATGGGATGGCAGGAATCTCATGAAGTTCAAAAAAAAGAAAATGCAAAATTCTTGCACCTGGCAAAGATTAACTCCCTGCACCAGTACAGGATAGGGCCAACCAGCTGGAAAGCAACTTTGAAGCAAGAACTTGGGATTTCTGATGGATGCTGAGTATGAGGCAGCAAAGAAGGCCAACAGCCTCCAGGGCTGCATTAGAAAAAGTACTCCCATCAGGTCAAGGGAGGAGGTCCTTTCCCTCTCACTCACAATGGGACAATGAGACATATCTGCACTGTTGTGTCCAGCTCTGAGCTCCCCAAACAAGAGAGACATGGACATACCGGAATGGGTCGAGCAAAGGGCCATGAGTATGATTAAGCGACTGGAGCATTTGATAGAGTAAGGGGAAAGGGTGATGACAATGTTCACCCTGGACAAGAGAAGGCTCAGGGAGGATCTTAATGTTGTCTCCAAGTATCCAAAGAGAGGAAAATAAAGAAAGTGGAGTCAGAATCTTCTTGGTGATGTCCAGTGGAGGGAAAAAAGGCAATGGGCACAAAATAAAATACAGAAAATGTCACGCAAATGCAAAAAAACCCCCTTATTTTTAACTAGGATGGTGATCAAACAGGCTGCTTAGAGAGGCTATGGATTCCTGATCCTTAGAAATACTCAGAATGAGCTGGACATAGGCCTGAGTAATCCACTCTAGATGATCTTGCTTTGAATAGAGGGATTGGACCAGGGAATCTCCAGAATTCCCTACCAATCTCAGGTATTCTGTAACTCTATAATAAAATAATATCAGTAAGAACTAAAAAAACCCCAAACAAACAAACAAACAAACAAACAAACAAAAAAAGAAAAAAAAGGCACAAACCCCTCCCCCCAAAAAAACCCAAACCAAAAACACACAAGAAAAAAACCCAAACCAAAAAATAAAAAAAGACTCCACCAAAATCCAAAACCCAACAAAAACAAAACCACAGCAGAAGCCCCATTGCTTGATGAGCACAAGAAGATGATTTGGACTCAAATTAGGGAATAGGAAACAAAATTATTTAAGCTATTAATTCAAAGAAGGATTAGTACTAGAAAGAAGAAACAGTGAACTAACCTAGGGGTGGAGAACAGAGAAAGAGCATAAAAGGAAGCATCTGGAATCTCTAAAAGTTATCTTTAGATCCTCACACAATATGTATACTGATCCTTTAGTTTCAGGATCAAATTTAGACTATTCTGTTTTGACCATTTATGGACCTCAACTTGCCAGAATCAGTAGATCAATAGCAACTTTAAGCCATAAAATCATGGAATCACTAAGGTTGGAAGAGACCTCTAAGATCATCAAGCCCACTTCAGATGGTACTGTAATTGGCATAGTTTAGGCCATGTTATAAACAGCTAGCAATAAATCAGCACTTGAAGAATACGTGAAAAAAGCCTCTCCAATAATATACTATTTTACAGCAAGTGGCTTATAATGCATGTTTCTTTCACAAACCCTGTGCAAATGATTAAAAAATGATTTTGCTTAAGTTAGAAAAGAGTTATGATTGCATCAAGATACCCATGCTGCCTGCCAGCTCTATATGAGCTTCTGTAGCATTCCTACAAGGGCCAAACCTCAATAACCGATCTAAGTAACGTCCTTTGGAACCTGATATCTGCTTTGCCTACATCTGCACCATGTGGCTCACAATACTTCACCACGTATCCAGCTCAGCTGAGATGACTGAACTCCAACCTTCTAATAATAACACACTAAAATGATATTTCCTCTCTATGGGTTCCTGAGGAGTGGTTCCATCAAAGCCTGTCACATGAGGAGGTTGCTGGAAAAATAACTAAGCATTTCTGAGGTTGGACGTGGTTTCTGTCATAGACCATCTTACTTGATTCTTTTATATTCAGGATAAGGAGTGTGAGATTTCCTCTGGGATTATTCACTATATGCTCCAAGCCTTGGATTTCCAGCACAAAATAGAAGTAAAGAAGAGGACTAGGACAGCAAACTGCCTGTGTCATTGCAGTGAAAGAGACCATGGCCATCTGGACCTAATTATTGATGTCTCTCAAAACATTTCACTTTACAGTGGAAAAAAACTATATGACACAATTCCACCAGCAACAGAAATCTACATGATAGTCCATGAACACTAGGGCATGGTCTCACTACAGCTTTTGAGAACTGAACGTGTACTCCCTTACCTTGTTGATGTACCAGGGATGGGACGTCCCGTATCCACCAGAACACACCAGCAGTAGCCCGTGGAAGGATGGCACTGCACTGGTTTGTAGAGGCCACCCTGAGCACACTCTGGAATGAACACATTGTCTTTCTGGGGCTGTTTTGCTTCCTCCAGGGCTGACTGGAGTTCTTGATCACATGACGATGCTTTTGGATGGAAAAGAAAAAGTATTGAAGAAGATAGATGGAAAGAGCCTACTACATTTATCAAACAGATTTTATGTCTTTCTTTGATTGCATATAAGCATTTTCTTTGAGAAGGCTTGCTACAGCCCAAATACCAACTACATTGGTTTAGGCTACATACTGTTAGAAACTTTAATTTCCTTTTCATGAAGCTGCTTCATTTTATAGTCCTAAAAACATCTTGAGTTCTCCCTTTCCTCTACTTGATATAATCTATGGGTAAGCAAATACTTTGTGACCTTAAAAAAAAATCTTCATCCACTCCACAGTCCCTAAAGTACTGATTCTTTTCAGAGAGAACAGTAAAAATCCAACTGCTTAGGATTCCTTAAATTAATTATTCAGCTAGCTATTCATTTGGATGTTTATATTCTGCTTGTTCTTTTCCAGTTTTGAAGCAACCTCTTAACACAGTGAGAATTCTTCCACATCCTTTTCTAGTGTATCTGGTATTGGCAATGTATCATTTGCTCTGGAGAGCAAAGACCCATGCGAAAAAGTAATACATTTTTATGTCATGTAATCAATATGTCCAAAAACTTTCTGAGTGTGAGAAAAACTTACATATCTATACATTCTCAGCCTTTACATGAAACTGTGAGGCAAGTGGGAAAGAGCAGAAGCCACAGGGACTGAGAAGGCCTATCAGTTTACACCAATCAGTAAAATAACACCTCTGGTGAGGATTTTTGGTCACTAATAAACTGGTACATGTGGCACTTCAGAGACAGTAAATGAGAAAGACTCTTTATGCAAGCCCTTATTTTTCCAGGGACTTTAAAACCACTCTCCTGTCATGTGAAATTTAGATTGTTAAATAATACAGCTTCTGTATAATTTCCAAACTATCCAGTAGGAAAAAAAAATATTAAATATTTGAAAAGCAAGAATATTAAGCACTCTACAGACATTCAAATTACTGACAGGAAAATTTCAAGCTAGTAGAATTTCAATCTAAAAGAGTTTCTCTTCAGTTAAAGAACTGCCATTTTAATGTTACAATTAAAAAAAAAGGTGGGTAATATATGCTCTTCTTTCAAATCAGTTAAAGGATTTATTTTTTGACTTTTAATAATTCAGTCCACAAAGAACAAGTTGAATCCTGACTGAATTTTCTAGTGCATTTTAACAAATTTCAGCTTCAGGGCAATCTTGTTTTCTTTTATCCACAGAGTTCAGAAAATGCTTTGCAAATTATAGGCACAAACTGACAGAAATTCACTAATCGTGCCCAGAATACTACTGCTCCTTGGCAGATTTTTGCGAATGCAAATGTCCAAAATCAGTAAGACTTCTGTTGGAGGGGAAAAGGTGGTAGGAAGCTAAACACTTTCACACTTTAAATGGCACACAATTCCACCTACACAATGGCCTGGTTTCCAAAACACTGTTTTTTTCCAATCCATGTAAAAGGTTTAAAAAAAGAGGATATCACTCGCTAGCTGGATTACACAAGGCACAGATGGAGGTCTTTAGCTGCCTTTTTTCCTCTTTTGTTTCATATAGTATTTGAACAGGGTATCTAGATAAGTTGATGGTTTTGCATGTTTTTGTCTTGGTCTACCCACTGACATAAACAGAGACTGAATACCTCTCAAATTGCCAGTGTTTAGATAATAAAGTGTACTTAGAGAATCAGTGTAGTAGCGACAGAAACACTATTTAAAAAAGGGAAATATGAATTATTTGCATGTTGAAACCTTCACAGAAATAACTACAGTTTGACGAAGTAGAAATCTGTACCAACATCCTCCTAGAGTAGCCAAAATAAATGTTCCTGTCAGTGAATCTGGATTATAATGATTATCAAGAAACAAGGTGTGACAACGCTAGAAACACATCACTTAGCTTAGTTGTTCACTTTTTATGTTTTGTATATAATCAAGTAAAAAAGAGCAAATGGGGTGAAGCAGATGCCATGAGAGGGAGGAAATCACTCTCCTCTTTAAACTCCGTTAGATTCATATCTCTTTCGTACTGATAAACCTTGGGACCACGCCATTAGCTACTGTCACCTACTCTTGGTTTACATCCTTGTAACTAGCAACATAACAAGGGGCAGGTATTCTTATCTCTCCGAAACCCAGAGGAGCGATACATTTTTATGCTCCCAGCTTTGTTTAGAAAATACACTGGTGTATAAGACCACATAGTTAGGTCATCCAGATAGACAAAATTTGTCCAGACTGAGAGGGTGTGATGGAAAATTCACAGTGCAGAAACAGATATGGACCGTTTTAGCTGTGGTCATAAGACACATTCCCTAATTTCTGTGAATCTCTAATTTCTATGGATTGAAACAACCTGTGAAGGACTGCATTGCTGACTCATGGGCCAGCGCAATCACCTGTTTTGAGGTGGTTTAGGAGACAGTGTTAGACTTAGATAACTGGCCTTTACTGGTTGACTTGCTGAGGCAAGATTTTCTACAAGCTGTTGCTCAAGCAACAAATTTGTATCTTTTGCACTAGGTCATGTTTCTTCTGGTCCTTTTTCTCCTTTATATCTGGTTTTAAATCTCAGAGGTACAGAAAAGCAGAATTATGGGGAAGACGTCATAGGAGGGCTGAAAATGTGGCTTACAGCTTTAGGACGGACAGTCAGAAGACTGCTTGAAATTAACGTCACAGGTGAGACTGGAAACAGAGCAGACAGTAATCAAAGGAAGGTTTAAAGATAAAGAGGAAGGACTTTCCCCTTCTTGAAACTTTTAATTTCTTATCTTTCCCTTATAGATCTGAAATTTTAACAAGCAGAGGAACTTATCATTGGGCTTAAATTAGTTGTCAGATAAAATCTGGATTATTTCTGACAAATTAGGAAAAAAAAATGTGATACATAATACGTCTGTCAGTTCTCTATGAGCCAAATGACTGAGTCGTATTATAAATCTGCTGAACAGAGTTCATTAATTTTATGCAACAAAAGTGCAGAATAGCTTATCATTTTTCTCCCTCAAACAATGGCTAACGAGCTTCAGGTCAGCTATCAGGCAATCTGCTCAAGAGAGTAATTTCTGAAGTCTAATGGTTTTTGTACATTTTGGACAAAACCATTTGTGTCACCATTACTACTTCCCTGTTTGTTTTCCCCACTAGAACATTGTTCCTACCTAAAGGAAAACTGGTCTAAAGTGCTTATCTATAATCCTGCCTGCCAGAACCAGAACATTAATCCTCTGTGTGATTTCCTCTCTGAGGGAGCCACTCATCCCCTTTCAAACTTTTCTTTCAATTATTTACTCCAGGAGTAGTGGAAAGATGCAACTGTAGCCCCATGATGCTAAGAGCTCTTATCACAAGAGCTACCATACCGCTGAAAATAATTGCCTTTGTAATGTCAGAAGAGTCATGGTCAACAAACGTTCATTTCCCAGGAGAACCAGTGATAAATGTCATTAGCTTAGAAAATCTCTCACAGTTTGTCCAAACAATCTGACAACAACTATGAACTGGAACCATAACAGATGGATGCCAGAAGTTCATAAAGTTCATATGGAAAAGTATCTATGCCACAATAAAAGTGGGATAAAATACCTTATTCATTAAAATGCATCAAATTTTCTATGGAATGTGTTACTACAATAACACTCTTTCTGGGAACAGAAAAGCACTGATACTCCAGTTTCTTCTTTTCAAGGAATGTGCTTACACTCTTGTTATTTTACTTAATTCCTTCAGTTTTGTCTTGCCAGAAAAAAAGAGATACTTTCCAAGCATCTTAGTAAAAAAAAATAGTTAAACATGGCTAAAAAAATCCTTTCTGCATAGTGTACCATGTTAGCCAGCACTATAGCTTAGCTGTGATAATTTATTTCAGGTTAATAAACCTTTCCACATTTTTTACCCAAACTACATTTTATTTTATATCACTTGTAAGCATTAGTGATTCAACACAGACATTTCAATCATATAAGGAAATACACCTTTTTGTCCAGTTTTACACCCAGAACCATTGTACCATCCACCCAATGACCGTTTCTGAATGACAAAGTAAAATTCTTGCTCACCACTAAGACTGAGTTCAAAAAAATGCTTTAGATGTAATGTATATTACACTTCCTTTGCCATGGTGCTATTCCATTTCTTCCCTTTTCATTTTAAAGATTAGTTGCTAAACATATTTTTCATATTCTGGTTTAAGATGCCTTTACAATCCATTACAAACAACCAGCTGAAATACTGCATCTTCTGTCAATAAGAAACACACTTCAGCTAATGACTCAGAGGATAAGTTTCATGATTTGTATAAAATCTTTGGTCAATTTTTTTTGCCAGTCATTCCTAAGAAAACAGTCTGGACTCCAATGAATCAAGTTGATTTACAAGAAAAAATTTTAAAGAAAATTTAAGTTAATTAAGAAAATTTAAATTAATTAAGTTAATTTTCAAGAAAAATACCTCAATAGTAATAGGATGTAACACTGTAAATCTTTATTTATTAAAGACTCCATTTATTGATCTGTGATGGGCTACCTAAAATTTTAATTAATGTTTACTAGGGAATGTCCTAGAGGAGAATAGCAGTGACTTTTCTGGAAAAGTCATCCTGAATAATCTATGTAACTGTGCATTTTTCTGTTGCACATCTAAAACTCTGAGTGCTGTATTTTGTATGTTATCATAATCATCTTGTTAGTCTTGTAACAGGCCCCTTATTGCAGAAATTCAAGCGGTTTTTCTGCTGTGTCTTATCACAACTTCTCCCAACATGTGGAATTTCATGATTACAAATAATTTGAGTTGAGGTTTTTTTTCATAAAAGTAAGTAACTGTATTTATGTGTAAATTTCGGTGTGTTCCATAGGAACAAGTTGTCAAATCTGCAGAAAATTACAAAGGCATCTGTATGTTACTTTAACATTTCCTGCCACTATACAAACATTTCCTTCCAATTTCCTTAACCCCACAATGTGTATATAACAAACAGATTCCACTCCAAGAAATTCTGTTTTCATTTGGCTCCTGCTCCCTCCTTTTCTCATTACCATAATGGGCCATGAAGGGACAATTTAGACAGCCTGGTTTTCAGGGTAAATGGATCATTTATTAGGGCTTGGAGCTCAGAGCTCTCTCTAGAAAGCAGGTAACAAGAAACCTGTGAACAAAAGTACTTCAAAAAGTGATAAGCATGTTCTAGAGGACTGCTGTGTAACATTACAGGTAGTTAATATGGCAGTTCTACCCTTTTTCTGGGAGGATATACAGACAGAAGATAATCATGTCCAAATTTTAGTATACTTCAATTGTATGACAATTTCTGCTAATCGGAGTGTTATTCAAATCATCTGTCAGTTAATTAAGTTAACTGAGTTAATTAAGCCTAACTTAAGCACACTTCAAATACTGATTCACAGAAGATTTGAGCTAGTTTATTTCAATACAACATCATTAGGATGGATAAATAGTCATCCTATTGATACCCATGCAACCCTCCAAGAAATTTCGTATCTCATGAGAATAAGAATTTGATCCATTTGCTTAGGATGAACGCTCTTTGAACCAGTGAAGTTACTACACCCCAAGGAAACTGATCACAATATGTTTTTATATTTTTAACTAGTTTTTATAGTCTTCAAGTTTCATTGAATGGAATTCCACTTACATTACACCAAATTGTATTTCCACATATGACCAAAATGCTCACTTCAGGAAGACAAGCGGGAAGTGGGATAATATCTATTCAAGCTATGCACTTCCTGCAGAGGAGTTTAAGTTGACTGAATGGCAAAATGGTCCACTACAGCAGTGGCCCCATTATTCCAACTCCAGCAAACACACCCCTTCAAGATAAACTAACGGGTTCTTTACCTGTAGCTGACCAATTTCATCGCCCATAACCCATTTAAGCACAGCTCATACAAATGACAAAAATTCCCTAAATTATTTCATTCTCGTAAAGGAGAGATGTAACTCCGTGGCTTTCTATTTTTCAGGGTTTCCAGCTTTTGTCTAGACATTCTCTAGCATGATGGATTCCTTCTCTGAAGAGGTAGATTTGAATGCCAGCTTCCTACCCTTTGTGTACACTGTTTTCTTATCCCTCATGGCCACACCAGCCTTTTTTAAGAAGACCTGATCTTACAAGAATTTGTCTGCCTGCCACCTCTTGACACTTTCAAGTAACCTTGATTCTAACTGGAATCAAGTGCATCTCAATGCTACAAAAAAAATTCAGTAATTAATCTGCTCATGCTACTAGTTTCTTATAAAGGCTGTTCATTAACCTGGACCAAACAAAGAGTATTTATGTGGGTCAGGTTTCCCCAAATAAAAATCCATGGAAAAATACCTACTAAATTCAATGGACAATTCATCAGGTCTCAGCTGAATCTATTCATGTGCACGTATGTTTCCAGTTAAGCCTAATATTTGTTCATGGACCAAGTACTGATTGTAAGGAATAGGTAGCATTAATAAACACTCAACCTTAGACCCAACATCTAGATGGCAACCAAAACCTAGGACTAAATTACAGCATTAATACTCATCTGGCACCACATGTTTTGATTTATGTTAGGTTCAGATACGCATCAGCATGAGGGTTCTCAAAGCCTGGAGGAAGCTGGCAACTTTCCTACCCATGTTTTTTCTCATTTGTGAAAAAACTTGTGGGAATCAAATATTGCAGGCCCCTTGTGTGCATTTTCAGAGAGCTCTCAATGTACAGCTGATCACTATTTTGCACTTTTGGAGCTTGGGCCGATGATTGTGGTTCAAAAAGCAAAAAGGTCATGGCTTCAACACAGCTGTAATGATTGATTTATGTGCTTTACTCCACTGAACAAAGAAGGATAAATCACAGACAGATGCTCTCATTTATCTATGCGGTTTCATATGCAAAGACACTGCAATACACAGGGAAAATCATCTGAAAATGCACTGACCCCACTGAAAAAAAAGATTCGAAATACAGAGACCACCAGTCCCCATTTAGCTTTACCTGAGAAGAACATAATCATAATCAATATAATCTACTGGTATACAACAAGATTTTCTCAACCTTTACCCGAGGTTTGAGCAGCCAAGTAGCCCTATATAAAACCAAGATTTCTGTAATACACAAGTTCTGGTTCTACCAACCTGCAGAAGTTTGGGGGGACATGAGACAGAGGTCTGAAATGTAATGGGATGACTTGATTTTTAATCAAAATCCAAACCCACTTGTCTGCTGGAATTTTTTAAAAAGTTTCTGGTTTAGGGAAGTTTTTGCACATACCTTTGCAATTCTTTATTTTCTTAAGAGTTGAAATCCTGTAACCACAGTTACTGAGAAAGACTGTAACCACAGTCACCGTAAAAGAAAAAGAACTGTTTTGCCTCAAAAAGCCTGCTATTTTAGCATTCTATTTGGTTGTTCCTTTGCTTGCTTGTTTGTTTATTTTAGCCCAACCTCTTGGTTAAACAGATGATAAGTATTATGCAAATATTCAAATTTCTCTTCTCACAGAATTATAACTAATCTCAATTAATCAGCTATTCATTTTTGATCCTTTTTCTCTTCACTGCCATTGAATAGATTAAGGGATCAAACTAGCTACCTCTTTTAAACCAAATGTAATTCTCTATTTTGCCATTCTTACTCAGATGGAATAAAATGGTAGCATGAGATCTGTCCCGACTTGAAAACTCACACAGAAATTAGTCTTCATTTACAAACATGATGCAAGCTGATTCTAAATGTTTAAATATTAGCATTTACTCCTACAGTAGATAAATAAGAGAGAAACACGAAATGAGTATACATTAGATTATAGATCTGAGTTATTTCAAAGATGCATTCTGCATTAGGGCCAAAATTTTTGAATTGAACTTCCCAGGTCAAATAATTTACTGTGCCATCTATGAAATGTGAGACAGCAGTGAACCAAAAGCAGCATATTTTTGTTAAATCTTTAACAGCAGTGTGTAAAAGTGATAGCAAGACTTTGCAAAGTGCCAGGTGTGATCCAAGGACTGTTTCCACCCTACCTTCTTCAATGGATCTTTAAAAAGAACCTTTACACAAATCAAAAATCATTTAAAGTCAACTGGTCAATGACACAGCGTCAGGCTTCACAAGGAGAGTGAAAAATATGGTCTTCTGAGGAGATGAGATCCCTCATCCTCCTTTTGCTCAATTAATGGAAAGAACATGGATTATAATCTCCAGGTGTTTTTGCTAGCCTTTGTTAACTTGACTTCTCTATCACAAGGGAGGATAATGTGCAAATGTCTGCCCCATCCTGCAAGGATACATCTGAAAGCAGTTATTTGCCAAACGGGATGAAATCGGGTTTTCCTACATGAGAGGAAATACTGGTACCTATATTGCTACATATGGCTGCCTCATCCTGTCAGAGCAGAGCAGCCCCACTGCGTTCAAACTGCAAAACCAACCAAACAAAAAAGCCACCACCCACAATTACAGCAAATGAAAATCACTGACTTTTCCCAAACACAGTGGCTGGCTGGCCAGCTTGCTGTAGCAATCTGAAGGCTCATTCATTAAACAAAATTGCGCAAAGCTATCATTCTTGCTTTATGACTATAGTCACCAGCAAATGTTAGTCTCCTGCCAGTGGAAAAATCTCTCATTTTTCAAGAGAGATTTGAAGTGAAAATAAAGCTGGTTCACTTTTTCCATAGAGCTGTGAAAATGAAACTCTTTGCCAGGTAAGCTGAGGGCACATATTTGTTTGAATAGCTCTACTAAAAATTAAAAAACAAAACAGGCAAACAGGGGTGCCAAAATTCATATTTTGACACTGAAATAACCCATCCAGCTTACACGAATGTTTATCCATCTAGCACTTCCCCTCCATGAAACAGAAGTTGTTTCTCTTCTCCACTTGGGAAACTGAGATACTTACATCAGTGCATGGATATGACTCTGGATACTTGACCTTAGGCACTCAAGTAATTTTCCTTTCAGAGGTGTACAGTGGCACCCCTGGCTGCAGCCTGTGTCATGTTCCTGCCACTGGTTGCTAATGCTGCTGGCACCATGCAGTGTCATCCAGCCTTATTGCTTAACTCCTGCCTGAGGTGACTGCGTTCCACCTACATTTCATTTTCTAAGTATCAACTCATTTCCAGCCACCTTACAGACAGAACCCTGACTACCATTGCAGAAGCCAGCAGGAGCCAGGAGGATTTCTGTCTGTTTTGTGGGAATGTGATCTGAGATGTGTAGTTTAAAAATGTGGAGATATGTTAAAAAAAAATAAGAGAATGTTATTAGGCATTTTGCTAGAACTCGTTTACATGTCTCAGAGTATCTTACAAAATGGTCAATACTGTCTGCACCTGTGTCTAATTCATAGCAGACTGGATGGGCATTACAGGCTGGTAAGAATTTGGCCCTCTGGCACTGAGCAGGAGGAATACAGAGATTAAACAGGCTGCTGAAACAGAAATTCTCCATTTTTTCCTCAGTGTTTCAGCAGTAACTTTGACAGCCATAATGCTGTCAAACGTTTATGCTACCATCATTGCCATTGCCTCTCAGATAAGTACCCTTAAAACCTACTTGGTTTAAAAAATCCCAAAATTAAAAAATTGTAGTAATGCTGACAACATAATTACACCCTTAAAAGCTAACTTATGACAGATGAATCAAAAATTGGCCACTTTCCTACTGTTTTTTTCTTCTTCATCTTGTCGAAGAGAAGGCAAGAAGCAGGTGGAAAATAAATGTGCATTTTATTGCTTCTGTCTCTAATTACAAGAACTGTGTTATGCAATGAAAAATCTTTTAACAGAGCAACAAACAAATTCAGTAAGGTGGCATCATCTATTGATGATACTGCTCCCAGAACCCTTGTCCTCAGTATGAGATTTGAAAACATGAACATGAAGCCTGGTCAAAAGGTAACTGCACTGCTTTAACCCTGTATAAAGCCGAAGGCTCATCTTAGATTAAAGGCTGTACAGGTTCTTGCCCCAGCTCATTATATCCAAAGCACACTATTTATATAGCACGTAGGATGCCAGTATTCATAACAGGAGAGCTCCAGGATTCAGATAGAAGACTGTTTACTGATTTTGGCAAAGTTTTGTGTGCAATAAAGAGGATGAGCCAAAGAAGAGTAAAAGCCAATAAGAATATTCTAATACTAATTCTTCCGGCTCCAAGGACTTTTAATATAGTTTTATGTTGCTCTTTCTTTACTTTTTTTCTTCTGTCATATGGCCATGGTTAAACAGCTCAGCCTGTGCTTTGGTTTCAAGAGCAAAGACAAATCTTTGTCTTGACTTTACCTTCAAACTTTGGAAAAAAACAAGGGCAATCTGAATAAAAAACAAAAATTCCAATTCCATCCCTTTCATCTCTGTTTTCAAAAAGAAATAGTTCTCTGAAGAGTAGATAATGCTAAATATGGTGTGAGAGTGAAACATCCCTATGCTTTTGAAGAATGGAAGATCTACAAACATATTGGAAATTCCAGGGCAAAATTTCTGCTCCTGTATACTGGAACCATTCCATTGCACACAGTAGGGATCAGCAGCAGAAAAGTCAGTCCCAAGAATATTCAGAACAATTTTAAAGGCTTCTTAGATAATGCATAGTAACAAAGACTTTTGAACTAGTAAAATGAGACTTTAAAGTGTATCTAAGGACCCTTAATCCTTTACAACCTATGATTACTTTATATGCTCAGAAGATTATCATTTTAACATGCCACACAAACAACCTGTATGAATGGTACAGGCCTTGCATAAATACTTCCCAACAATCCATTGTGTGTGAGGGTGAAGAGCAGGTTTCCCAAAGTGTTATTTTTCAAGGTGTTTGCTTGGTATTTCCACCCCTTTCAGACCTGTTC
Organism: Struthidea cinerea; assembly: GCA_013397865.1. Taxonomy (NCBI): domain Eukaryota; kingdom Metazoa; phylum Chordata; class Aves; order Passeriformes; family Corcoracidae; genus Struthidea; species Struthidea cinerea. The sequence goes on along the minus strand of VZTI01000924.1, from coordinate 451,118 downwards.
TGATCTTGTCTCCCCATACAGACATGCACAGCTACCTCAAGACGTATTTATTTTGAAGCTCTCTACAATGAAGAAAGAAAATCCAAAAGACTGGTTTTGGCAGTACTGCTCAAGTAAAACAGATTCTAAATATTTAACTTTTACAGACAATGAGCATCACAGGAAAGAGCAATGTTGGCATTCAGTCACCTAATAAGGAAACGTTTTTATTACCGCTTACGTGAAGACAGTTCTGTTATTGTTTCTACATACAAAGCATTGTGTGCTTTGCGTGTTTTTAAATTGGGAAAATTAAACTTTGTTTAGCAGCTTGACAATAATGCAAAAGGAAGCTCAGTGCACGATGCTCCCAGGAGGTTGTGAAGCTATTGCAATCAGAGCTGTTGCTAATTAAATCTGTGTATTGTTACAAAGCATTTGGGGCCAAACCAATCAACCACCGGCATAATTAATGTAGTCCACAAGGGCCTTTAGTGGTACTTGTTTTCATCAATCATGAGGAACAAACACAGGCTAAAGAAGAGTGGAAAAGCCTGTGTATTTACAAACCTGCTGGCCTTGGGTCTCATTTGGGAGTAACTACAGTACAGTCCCATGGCAAGTACCCTTGAACACTAGTAATTTTGCCTCATACATGTACGCACATTTTCATAAAGATAGCATGCAGGAGAAGACAGAGGCTCTCCCTTGCACCAGTCATGGGTATCCTCTTTTGCTTGTGTTCTACACAGATATTTTACGATGACACAACGGCAGGTACAGTTTGCAGAATGAAGTGGTGGAATCTGAAGCAGTTGCAAGGAAAAAATCATATGTCATGAGTTACATGACTGAAACACTGAGACGAACAAACAAGACAAAAGGCATGAAGTCTACATGCAAAACTGAAAAAAAAAGGTGCCATTTCATTTAGAGAAATACCACTATTTCAATTGGTCAGTACAACATCTTTTTCTTCACTTCCACCTGCTATACTGCATGTCTGTAAAGCTCCATATTGTACTTCATAGTCCTGTACTAGACACTATCTCAACCACCTGTCTGATGAAACCTTTTTTTCTGCTTGCATTGATCTGTCCAGACTGCAACAGCCCTCCCCGAAGCACAGCCAGGGTTAGAGCCCTGGAGATCCTGGCTAGCTGCCCTGAATGTAAGCAATGAAACCACGCTGTCTCCCTCCGTTAGCTGATGTCAAATGTTTTTGCATACAGTACTTTGTAGGATGCTTAAGTCCCCACAATGACATCCTGAGGAAGTGATATTGGCACAAAATATAGTCCAAGACTCTGAGCACTATTCAGTCAGACCAACAGCATTGACATTATGACACCTGTATGGAGTTTTATTTGAAAAACTCAAATGAACTTCCACAAAACAACTTACAGCCTTGACTAAGGAAGATTCTTATTGAGGAAGTGTTCTTACTTAGGATGAATTCTTATTAAGAAAGCATTCTTACTTAGAAAAGCACTGAATTAAGCTGAAATTCACTAGCTTTAGGATCAAACATCGAGTTGCTCCTGCATTTTGGTATCCTTCATTATCCTGCAGTATGGATACTAGAGCTGTACAACGTATCTCTGAAACGGTCACTGACATCCTACAAACATAGGTAAAGACACCTTTCCAAGTTTACTCCATCTCGGAATCAAGCTCTCCCTCCTATTCTTTGCAGTCACTTCTCAACTGGGTGCTCCTAAGAACTCTCAGCTTGGTTTTGGAGTCACTGTATTTTCAGAACACAGCCTACAAACTCATAGCAGGACCTACAGCCTTTACCCCTTGGTTATTCTTCCCATAAAGCCTCCAATTTAAGCCTCTGGCTGTACTGGTTAAAGAGAAGATGGAAAAAGAGACGAGAAATCAGTGTTACAAGAAACGTTGAGCAGCATTTGAAATTGAACAATGATATCCAGGCAAAAACTGAGAAACAGGCAGTGAATATCAGCTATTGACAGAAGAGAAAGAAGACTGCAAAGAAAGGATTGGAAACAGAACAGAACAGAACAGAACAGGGAATTCTCTGTGTAGAGCCAACATTGAGGATGAATAACAGAGACTGTAATAACATTGCAGAAGGCTCCAATAAAAGCAGGTATGAAATAAAAGATAAATTAAGCTTAAGTATAATATTCTGATTCACGAACTTTCTAAAGCATATAGGGGATAAAAAGACATGAAGCAAGGCATTTCTCAACTAGCCTTGCTGTGGACAGGTGTGCTCTTTATAGAAGCCACACAGGCTCATTTTGACAAGAATATTGAAAAGGTAAGCGCACTATGACATCCTTAGCACCATGGTTACTTATGTGACATATTATCTGACGGGCAAAGGTATTCATGAATATTCAATGTTTCTGAATATAATACGCTTCAGTGTGCAAAACACATCATCTGGAGACAATTAAGCTGTACATAAAGGTAATAAAGAGAAAATACTTTATTCAGTCTTTCAGCTGACAATATCAGTGGAGTAGAGGAGCCCTTGTGCTGACAGCACATTCATTAAAGTCAAGAGGAATTCCAGCTATGCAACAGCAGCAGGATTGGGGTGGCCTGTCCTATTGTCACTGATTCAGCAGACTGATACGCTACATACTAGCCACTTTAAGAAATGAATGTGCACTGTGTTTCCAAGAGAAGCGATAACGCCATCATCCATCCTGTACTATTAATGTCCCCACAAAGAGAAAAATTAAAAAAAAAAAATTAAAATAAACCCTCCAGGCCTGATTCACACCTCTTCTCATAAGTCTTCCAGTGGTATTATCCTTGTAACTCTAGCGGAGTCACTCCCATTTACACTGCTCTGAGTAAAATGAGGCTTCACACTTGCTAAAACTAAACCATCTCCTCCTACCGTCATTTGCTATTATTATATTAGACTGTTTAGCTAAAGGGATGAACTACAGGATGTGTGACTATGTTACCAGTCACTGTTTTATACTAAAGATGTTGGTAGGGAAATGGGGAGAAGTGACCTTTCAAACCACTGACATTTATACTGATATTTTTGGCTTTGCTGCTTCTCTGTTGCGTCAATTCATACAAACGTAAAATCGCATCCTAAAAATGATCTTAGATTTCTTTTAAAATCTGATTAGAAACTGCAAGAACAATAAAACTGTAAATCCCTTATGCTAAGGGATTTATACAGCCAAACAGGAGAGCAATGAGATTAACAATTGTCTCATTACCTTCTGGCAGTTTGAGATTGTGAATTTAGCTACATAATAGGAGTTTTAGGAAAGTCAGAGAGGAAACAAGATCAGAATTTACTTAAACTTCTGCTCCCCAACTCATTTAGGCAAGTAAACAAAGAGAAAGTGTCCCTACCTCCTCACCAGCCAGAATAACTGGGCATAGGGATGTTCTGAAAGAGTAAACTGCACCATGACAGTGTGGTTGTGAGCCTCTGCAACTAATCACACCTCTGACTGTGTTAAGGGTCTCCGTCGTATCTGAGTATGTGGATGAATTCACTAAACAACAGGTAAATATAACCATCAGGATCAGTCTTTGTCAGTCCTTTCATCTTTTGGAATTTGCTTTAATACAGATATGAAAATTTGGCCTAATGACTGAGGAAGACACTCATCCTTTCCTATGATTTGAACCTGAACAGATCTTGCAATTCCGAACTATTTGCATTCTTGCCACAAATGTATCTCAGAGTCTGGGTGCACTAGAATAGTTAATTTGACTTCATATTCCTCTGTTTCCAGACCAAATATGAATGAGTTTGTTGCCCTGATCTAACTGGGTGCACTGGAAAATAATTCAAGGGCATTAAAAGCCACCCATGCTTGAGGCATTTATGTATTTATAATGTATTCTAATCCCACAAAAACTGCATATAATCATTCCTTCAAATAGAGGCCAATAAAAGTTTTTTCATTTTGGTAAGTTGTTTCTACTCACTGAAGAACAAAACTGGTAAGTTAAAATATCACTAAGGTATCACTGGAAAACAATAGTACAAAGTAACTCACTGTTTAAATGGCAAAACCATATTTTTTTCATAGCTTGTTATGACTGTAATACAGTTGGTTGAAAAATTTTATTTTGACTGTCTCCTGGAAAACCAAGTATTTGAATGAAAAGATGTTTTTCATTCAAAGTGTTTCTTTTTGATAAAAAAAAAAACAGATGAGAACAAAACAAAATCCCTCAACAAGCTGTTTCTTTGTGTAGAACTTCACAGAGAACCACACAATCCAAGATGCCTACAGGTTTCCTGAGGTGTCTAACTTTATAAAACAGGGACACCATTATGTCCTACATGTACTGTCAGCCTTAGGACCCAGCCCTCAAAAAAGGAAGAACTAATGAAGTTTTAAAATTACAGCTCCAACAAGACATTACAATGAACCATCAAGATTTTGAGTTTGAGCCAAAAACATTCATTATTTGAAGATCTTTTTTGTTCTTTGAATTTTTTTCTTGAAGATGCATTTTTTAAGATGAAAATGCATATATTTTTTAAAAAAGTTTCTAGTAAGTCATGTGTTTTCCACAGAAGGCTGCATTTTCAACAGTGTGCACATTAAGCTTCACCCACTCTTTTCTCTTGTGTTTTGACCAAGAGAATTTAGGATCTGAAATTTAATTTACAGCCTTAATTGTATTTAAACGTAGTTTTATTTGTGGATGAATGCAGATACTTAGCCTGCTGTTTCTAAGCTAAAACAGGTATTAAAAATAGCTTAATGCAAAACAGTGGTCTGTCTCTTCAACCACTGCTTCTTCTCTAGTAACATGGAAATCTAGTGCATTGTGGAAACAATACTTAATGTTATTCCTAGGCAGTTATTTGTAGGCACTGCAGAGAGCAGGGAAAACACAGCATCTAACATTTGTCTGCGGCAGTCTGGTTTGAGAGATGACAGAGCAGGATGTACAGAGTGCAGTGAAATGTAAAGCAAGCCTGCAATAACACAATAGTTGGGGTATAAATGAGAAGAACTCAAGGTGGATTTATGTACTTTAGCAATGTAGTTTGACTATAACAAGTTCCCTTGCTCTGATGACCCTTGGTGTGGCTGTGCATGGAAAGGAGACCCTAAACTGGAAACTAACAAAAGAATCCAGTACACTGCACTAAGGACAGGGTAGGTAAAGGATCCATGGATGACACCATTAACCTGCGACCTTAGCAATCCGTAAAAGCAGACACTGCTGTAAAGAGTCAGACTAATGCAATAGCTTCATTGTGGACATGTGGCCAATGCACAGACTTGGGGGTGAATCCCACCCATCACACAGAAGTCACTGTAGCTGTTGAATTTCTCTCGCTTTTGTACCAAATGGAAAACACTAAAATTACTGATGAAGCCTCAAAGAGTTCCTGCATCACGTGGCAATTTTTTACAGAACTAAGGAAAAAGACAAGAATTTTTGGAAAATAATTAAGCAATGCATCAACTGTAACACAAGCTGTCAGTCTCTTCATGAATTTTGTTCAGAGATACATGGCTTGGCAAATAAGAAAGTTGGAATTCAGAGGTGATAAATCATCCAATTAAAAATCCCTCCAAATTTAAGCAACCATGACTAGCCATAACCTGATCTACCAGGGAACATTACATGGTCCTCCCATGGTCTGTATTTCCATTAACAACAGTCAGAATTTTTTTGTGCAGATCAAGCAGTAGAATTACACAGTTCACATAACTGGTTTTGGCTTCTTTTTCAGACAAAACTTATTCAATTATTGGAAGGGTAGATAGTTGGTTATTTGACTTATCCAGATAGAAGAAAAAACCGCATCTCTGCATGGAACATGGACATTTTCTCCTAACTCTCAGGTCATTGGATGATGATGGAAGGTCTGGCAGCTCTCACTGTTTACCCTTTTGGAAGACCTATCTTCTATATACCACCCAACAATCAGAGTACAGCCATAGCAGATCCAGACTGTCTTGACTGAAAGTTTTATCTATTTCCCAGAGAGATTATGTCATTAGATATGATCCAGTCTAATATGTTTCTGTGCATTAACATGATTTACATGATTTTTTGCATCTGTCATTAAAATATAGAACATTAACCTGACATTCCCCTTAGGATTTATGGAACTTATTGATGTTTTTATGATTATGCAATCTGATGTCTGGTAAGCTCTAGATAGCTCTGGGTAGGTGGGGGAGTGCATGTCTGAAAACTAAAGGAGAACTTCAAGCAGGACTGTTGTGTCATTTACTTGCTGTAGAAAGTAATGTGGTATAATTAAAAATGGTCAGGAAAGATTACTATCTTTTGGCATCCAATTTTAACACATGCCGTAAAATAGAAGTTATCAGCCTTGCATAAAAAAGATTTTTTTTTCCTCCCCACAGTGGGGGTCCAGTAAAGCCCTGGAACATCCTGAGCATAAAGAACATCAACTGGATGTAAAACAGATCTCTTTTTTTAATGGTTTAGGATGGGAGGATCATCTCCTGTAGTGGGAGGAAAAAGCTGGAAATGTCAGTGCTTGATCTTTTTTAAGGTTTTGAACTAATACGTAAAATTAAAATGAAGATAAATGAAAATCCTTGTGAAAAGGATTATTAAAGATAGGACAGTTCTATAATAAGCATGATCCAGCAGCCCATGAATTAAGAATGAATCATAATACACAAGCAGTGTAGGGAGGTCTGGAAAGTTTAATCTTCTTGGATGAGTCTGAAAGAACTGAAAGAAAACAGTAATTTTCCTTTACCAATTTAGGTCAGGCAAGGCAAAGCAAGGCAAAGAAAAGAAAAGGACCAGAACATAATAGAGTAATTTTGTTCACTGGTGAAGAACATGAAGAGATTGAAGAGTACTGTTCCCTCTTTTGTAACAGGTAAATCAAGACTATATTATCATTAAAAATTGCTGCTTAAAAGTAAGACAAAATTCTCTATTAGGAACTAAGTCAACCATTTACTGATTGGCCCTAGTGGTGTGAACATTCCGTAGTTTGTAAGCCACGAGTTTTTCAGCTGCCAGAGGGTAGCTTGCAAACAATATTCGGAAAGAATTCTACTCTAAAACTATTGTGGTTCTTGACAGAAAAACAATGACAAATGAAAGAGAAGTAAAGAGAAGTACCTCCTACTCTTTAAAATATTTAAAAAGATAACAGTAGTGGATATAACAAGTTGTGACAGTGCCTCATGCATCTCCCTACCCAGCAGTTTCTTAACAATGCCAGGTTTATAGTAAAATACAAATCAGAAATTATAGTTCACTCCAAATAATTAAGTTCCTTCTTGAACTCTGAAGAAATATTTAGTGAATCAGCTACAAGAGACAACCCAGTCTGTGAAGGCCATAAGACTGTTGTTTTGGAAGCTTCCAGTCTTCATCTGCGTGAGTTTTTCTAACGAAACTTCCATGCAATGCTTTTCTCTTTAACTTCCATGCACCACTTTGCTGAGAGAATAGGCCCAACAAAAAATGTTCTACCAGTTCATCTCTTTCAGCACCCCCAGATTCCACAAGGCCCAAAGGCCAGATCTATGGCTAACATAAAATATTTGGACTTGCTGTAGATGTCATGAAATAATGCTAGTGCCTTTTCTTGTGTAGGGAATTGACATACAGATGAGCCCAAGGTAGAAAGTTCACAGTAAAAATGTTTGGACTTGAACTTGTCTAAAATTTGGCAGAGACAGATTGCCCATCTGTTATGGACTGAGTTCCCATTGACAGAATCCATGTGTTTACTTAATAGCCCATTGGGATGTTTGAAGACATTTAAAATCAATACTTGTGCCTTCTACTTTTCTTTCACGGCTTGAATTGAGGTTTTTAGGGCTCAAACCAATTCCAGATAATCCAGTTACTCTGGATTATCAAACCTCTGTGCCAGAACATCACAGATTTACAGTAGGTTGTTGTAACTTTTAGCCCTGACAACATCAGATACTCTAGGCATGACATGGATACATTTCAACAACTTATTATCGTGCTTTTGACTTCTCCAGCTACAGCTAATGACTGCATTTACAACACAAGCTTGAGAGTGCAATTCCCGTGGTTGAGGGTGGCTCATATCCCACTAATTGTTAGAAAGAAACACTCTTTAGGGCTGAAATGAACTAGCAACAGGCAAAAAGCTCCAAGTTTTCTGTGTAATTCAGTGGTTTGCAATTAATGGACCACTTCTACTCAGGCTCTTTCCCTATGCAAATCTACTTTATGTATTAATTTGAAGTCCATTTCTGAGTGTCAAATATAGACATAATGTATTAAGAGCAAGTAGGACTCATCCTCATCTGCCCCTCCGTTAATGCTAAATACAAGCAAATGTGAGAATGGAAGATTAGCCAGGGTTTTGCAGGCCAACACACAACTTCCTAGGAATCCCTGCTGAAAAAGACAGGCAACAAACTTTTAAAATACTTTCTTCCCCCTCTTGTCTATGTTCTTTCCTCACTTCATTATGACATACATTTTGATTTCCTTCTGTTATAACTGGTTTCATATCTCAAATTTTCACATTGTGAAATAAGCCTAATTCAAAATACTTCTAAAAAACTTCTAACTATTTTGTAATAAATACAGAAGTGGGAGCATACAACTGGATCTTATTTTTTTCTTGCTAGCTCACACAACTTCAACTGCAAGTAATTTATCTTCAATGAACACTAAAAGAAACATCTGGAAAATGCAACAATTAATGAAAATAAATAAAAAATCACTGAGCTGTTACTCAGTTTTCTGTCGCTATGTTATTAATTTTCCTATGCTTAGAAAGGAATGGCTCTTAGAATTGATGTAATTGGGCAGACACACAAAATCTTACATTTGTTTCCTTTGAAAGAAAATGCTATTTTTTTTTTCATGCAGGTTTTTTTTAACTTTAGGACTGACTGAATAAGTTAGTCAGGTTCAGTTTGGAATGAACATGAGCACTGGAGTATGGAACAAGGTTTGCCTTGGTCCTTTATAGGAAGGTGGCTTTCAGGGAATGATCAGTGCACAGGGATCCCACTGGAGCAATTACCTCTGAGAAACAAAACAAAGCAAGCTAACAAGCCAGAAACCTCACTGACAACCAACATAGTTTCCATGTGAGAAAAACTCTTATGTACAAATGCTTTGAAGCTGTCAGATGACAAGGCAATAAAAACTGCATTCAGCTCTTAGAATGTCACTCTGTCATATTAATCAGTCTCACTGGCAGAATTTGCCAACAGATTCAGACTACACAGACAGATAAATGCAAGCAGCTATTTTGTATAGATACAGACACATAATTTTCACATTAGATTTAATTATTTTAGTCTATTAAGAAGGTATTCTTAGGAGACATTATACCAACTGTTGTGATTTGCATTTGCAGCCAATCTACAATACATTGCTGTATGTGCATGTCAGTGTTTTCCCAGATGGTGTTTTGAGAATGAAACTCCTGTTGGATTGAACTCTCTGGGACTAGTTGATAAAACCTTGCAACAGATTTTTAAAGTCCTGAAAATGACAGCCAGTAGCAAAAAGGCAGTAATAAAACACTACGCCATTGTGTCAGAAAATAAATAAAAATTATGTGTCCCTTTCATTGATGCACAGGTGAAGTAAAAAATGATGATAATGACGATGATGATGATGATGATGATGATTCCACATTACCAGAATATCCAGATAGAGTGGTTGAAATTTGGGCACTCTTGAAATCCCTAAAATCATAGTTTGAGGAGACAATAAATTCTGATTTAGGATTCTTCATTCTGGAGGAAAAATGTCATAATCACTTAATCCACTGCTTATTGCATAGATGTGTTCAGAATCTTGACAACCCGACCCTGCCTCAGAAGCCTTAATGGCAGACCAGGTTTTTCTCTGGGTCAACCCTATTTTGTGATGGATTATGTATGGCTTGTCCTCCAGCACCTGCTTAAAGCACATAAGCATAAAGAAGGCAGAAATCATGAAGCTGGCACAAACACTGCTTCATATGTCTGGGTGATTCAGATGAAATGTGAACTATTGCATCAACAAAGAAAGGAAACAATTTCGTCCTCTCTTCTATTTTGCTGGTTATAGTGGATTACCAACACAACAAACACCCCTTTACAATGCTCATTAAATACCCAATCAATAATTTTACAACCCCTTCACAATGCTCATTTAATACCCAATCAATAAATACATAATCAATGAACACATAAATCATCAGCACTAAGAATGTCACACTACTACATATTTAAAGAGACAGAATACAGTAGTATAATAAGAGAACTGAATAGTAAAGAGGTGAAACTGTATTGTATTTTAGCCACTGGAACAATATTCAATCATTTTTTTTATCTTGAATTACATTATCACCAGAATCTCCAAGGTCCTTAAGTACCTATGTAAGTATATTACAGGTTATGTATGACTTTTTCTTTCCTGTATTTTCAAAACTAATGAAATTTTACACTGTGTGGTTTATTCTGTGGTGTACAGATTCTACTGAGAAATTACTGAGTAGTTTAAGAATCTTTTTGAACTTTAAAAATATGATCAGTTAAATTCACCCTATTTATTTTTCATGAAAGTGCTCACAAAACAGACTCTAAGAAAATAATGGCTCCCAAATTCATGCTAACAAAATGAATCTGAAGCTACACTGGGCATTGAAAAAAGGATTAAACTACACTTTGTCTATACTCAAACTCAAAGAATGGCATACAACCTCTGAAAACATGTCACACTTTGTTCCCAAGAATCCCACAGGGATATAAACTGCTGATAGAGCAGATGTAGCAAGGAGAATCTGAGATTTACAGCCCAACCTGATCTCTAATCAGGGGGCTGCATCTTCCCTGTTAGGTGATGGGAAAGTATCTGCACTGTCTTTTCCACTCACATTAAAGTTGCGCTGAGCCCCGAAGTGACAGTAACTGGCAATTGCTAAGAACATTGTCCAAAATATCCAGTTTTTTCAAGGCAAAAAACCTTCTGTCCTCTGGTCTTTACAAAATACTAAAGCTCTAAAAGAGTAGTACCCAGATTTCCAACTGATACTGGTGTGGGACTAAGTTCATATGAAGCACAGACACCTTAATATCAGCTACAGATCTAAACTAGTCACCATGCCCAGTGAGCTCCAGTTACCCAGCCAGCTTCACCGCGCTGGGGGCTGTACAATGAGCTGGGTGGCTCTCCAGGCTCCACTGACTGCACTGATTATAGCACCACAAACTACAGCAGGAATTCAGACACTGAGTTCACAGACACACAGCAGCGTAGGCTGCTACATTTTGACGTCTTAATCTGAACCCACGCAGTCCCTTGTTCAATGTTTTCTGTTTATTTTCTACAGCTGTTGGTAAAATTCTTATTTGTGTCAATCTGATATGGCAAATCCACAACATTTTCTGTGAAATGGAGAAAAAAATGAGGAGTGTGGGGGTATTCACAAAATATTTGCAAGCACACTATGACATATGTATAAAGCATCTCAGCAAAAACTATTTTAGCAATGAGATGAATACTCTAAGTATGGAAAGAGAAAGTATCTTGAAAATCATCTTCAATGCACAAAAAGAGCTAAATTGGAGATGTTTTTTACTCAAATCAGCCACTCTAAATAGAGCTATTGTAACGTGATCCAATGCTGATGGCATTTTTGCTGGGAGTAAAATTTTGTCCTCAAAAACTTATAGGTGAAACACCACTCCACAATTGCCTTAAGTGAATAGGCAAAGGCCTGTTTCTCTGAGCCAACAAAAAGAATCTACACTAGAAGACATTATAGAACATGGATATATAATCCACTAATTTCATGCCTTGCATCTGTGAGTCTTGCAAATGACACTACTCCGTGCTAAATTAATGTAGGCTCACTCGGTCAAATGAATGCACTGAAGAACTAATATAAACTAGAATTTCCTGAGCCATTATTTTCTATCTTCCAAAACCTAAAAGTTTATGCTGATTTCACTGGCTAATTCTAACTGGCAGGTCATTTGCAGAATAGTAAAAGCAAACCACTTAATGATGGGCACAAAAAATTTATTGTATTCATTTGTGGCCTTAACTCACAAAAACTTTCTCCTAAGGAGATTGATTTCTCAGCCCAAGACAAGTTTCTAGATGACATGTTGATCATGATATATTAGAACACATACTCAGGCAAAAACTAGGGGGAAAAAAGCACTACAGACTAAAATAGTAAGCTTTTAAATAGGATATTTGTATTTTGCCTAGAATTTTTAGGGTGTTTTTTTTTTAGTTATGTTCTATAGGCATGGCTAGATGATAGCATTATTTGCACTTTAAGAATTTGAGAGCACTAGGATTACTATGGAAAAACAAAGGAAAATTTAGCCCATTATGAATAAATTTGGCTTCACGTTTTGCTTTATGAACACAGTTCCTTTGCAGAGATAAATTTTCCTCATTTTACTCAGACAAATACTCTTCAATAAGCTTTCTGGTGTTTGTATGACCAAGTCTGAATTGGATTTTACTAAGCTAACTGAGTAAAGAAGACATATATATTATACTTTATATTGAAGCCTGGAAGTGGGAAGGTGGTTAGTGTACAATCCACTGGATTTGGTGGCAAGATCTTTCCTGTTCTGTACACGTAACGGTCTGGAGTTAATTGTCTGTGGATGTTCCCAAAAGCCTTGAAATCACTCTGAGAGGTAATAAGGGAAAAATCTCACCTATTTTTTTCAAGGCCTTAAAAACCTGCCTACCACAACTGGTGCGGACAGTGTTTTTAGCACCTGGAATCACCTTGATTGAATATGCCAATGTGGCACATCAGATATAGCTGCAATTTAAAGCAAGGTTGGCTACACAGAGCCTCCTGACGTACTTCTGCTAGCCTGGGTACGGCACCACAGTCATGAGCAAGTCCTGTTGTTAGCAAATCTAACACAATCACGCTTTTGAAGATGGGCTAGCAGTCACACAACAGGTAAACTATGCTTCTGGTTCCTCTTCTCTTGTAAATATGTCTTTAAAGAGACTGAAGGTTACCAGTTCCCAGAAATAAACCCACATTTTTGTTGTGTCTCTGTGTGTGTGTGTCCTCTGTGTGTGTCCTGTGTGTGTGTGTGTGTGTTGGAGCTTTGGCTTCCAGCAGCTACACTGCAAGCTCAACAAGTCTTGCTTTAGTCTTTAGCACTGTAAAAATTAAACAAACACTCCTAAAAGTGACAAATTTCTGTACACATATTTTATGCAACCGAAGTCCCAAAGGAATTCTGTTCTTGCCTACACTGACTGAAGAAATGACAAACTAAATCTCCGGCATGAAAAGTATTTGCTTCAAGCTCTTGTCTACACTGTTTAAGTTCCTTCCCTTAAGTGCTTACTGGAGAATCAAGGAGACAAAAAAAAGCATTAAGAATTATAGCACTGATGTTAAAAATATCTTGTATAAAGGAACCTTTTCACCTTTTAGTGTCTTGTTTTCTTTCTTATGATGATTGTTGGTCTTTTCTAAATCCTTTTGGGCCTCAATTCAGTAAAATAGTTAAGCACAGTACTTAATGTAAAGCATAACCTCTATTTCTACTGGATTTAAAGCATGGTTTGGGGTGATTTACTGAATCACAGCCTGCACCATTAATGTTTCCTTTCAAACTCAACATTTTTCCAGAGAAATAGACGCCAGGAAGACTCTCTAAAGTTTATCCCACTGAAAGGAAGGAACAATGAAAAAGGCACCAAAATTTATAATCCACCAAAGCACTGAATTTATCTGAATACTATAGAGATTTCAGTCTTAGGACATTCACCTGACATTTCTAGTCCAGGTTTGAAAAGCTCAATTCTAAACAATGATGAAAATAAACAAAGCCAGAATTCCAAAATTATTTTAAAAAAGCAACATAATTAATTTACACCAAACTGATGATCAGTTTGTAAATAACAGGTGATTGATGTAGCAAAAAGCAGGTAATGCTGTCTTTGCAATTCCTGCTGACAACCGGCTTCTGATGGGAGTTTGCTTCTTTTCAGGTTTGCCTACTAAGATTTACCACTGAATGTATGTAACTGACACCATTATTTTACAAGTGCCTTCTTGCTACATATCACCCAAAAAAAATCAGATAACAAAGAGGAAGAGAATTAAAAAGCAGGTAAAAATAAATCTCTGACCCACTAACAGATGCAAATAGACGTGAGCCAGAGACTTTAGTGGACTAATATCATTTTAGCCAGGTAAACCCTGGCCAAAAATATTTCTCTATAAAAGGAACATATGATGGATGAGCTTAGTAAAATAATCACCACGGAAATCATTAAGGCACTATCATACAACGAGAGTGGAAGCATAATGGTTATTAAAATGGTTCACGCATATCTTCACAGGAGCTTTGCAAACTACGGACAACCTAAGTTTCTTACCTGAGCTTTTATTGGTTTTGTTCTGTCTGCTCTTTACTTGCTCAGTCCATAAGGTAGGATAACGAGAAGCTATATCTAGGAAACAAAAAAAGGCAGCAGAAACTACTTTATAAATGTTAACATTTTTAAAAGTTATTAGCAACAAAATAGAAAGTGGCTAGTCTTAAAGAAACATGGATCTAAAAAAAAGGGCACACTGGTTTATATTAGGGCAGTTAAAACAATTATCCATGCAAAGGTATGAATAGTCCTGTCCTTATCCTATTTGTTCAGAAGTTTGAAAGAAATAATTTTAGACTAAAATTATGCTTAGTTAGAATAAAAATCTCCTAGTCTGGACCCAAAATATGTAATGGCTGCAGATCAGATTCTGCAAGATGAGAGGTGAGTGATAAGGTAGCCACAACATAGGACTATTGTTGCTTATGTAATGAGCAATGAATTTCTCCAGAGGCAAATAAGCCTCACAAAGCATCTGCCTTAACGGTGATATTACTAGTCATTCTGCTGAGGATAGAATTTACCCTTTGACTTGTTTCTTTGAACATAGAATTTTAATCTGCACTTTGGCTCAAGTTTAAAACCTGCGTCTGCCCTCAGCAGTGACAATTAAAATTGTTCATGCTGGTCTCCACAGGGACAGTCTCATCTCAAGACTATCACACAAAATTCACTGCCTGTTGTGTTCATTGTCTTTGTTGTTCCTGAAAAAAGTACAGGTGCTTGCAATTTCTTGCAACAGCCCCAGCAGTTGTAGACACTCTTAAGATGGCTTTTGATGTTGTGGAATACAGTCCATGACTCCATATTTTAATACCACACTGTTAAATTTGCTCACCTTCTTCATCACCTTGAGGCTGAGTCTCCAGCGCGGGAGCTGAGGCATCATCTGAATTCAGAATGGAAAAGATTTGCAAGGAGACTACAATTATGAGAGTAAGCTAAATAAGTGTACATACATGATTGAAAATAATGATTTGCACATAGCCCCGGCCAGTAAACAACAGTTTAAACATTCTTTATAGGCACTACACAGCACAGATAAATTACATATACAGACAATGTTATATAAATGGATGGGCTTTGAGATTATGGATGATGAATTTATTGCACAGTCTTTGGTGATGCATGAAGTGATCAAGTTGCTCTCTGGAGTGTAATTCTTCATTTCTAATGCTGCACATTGATACCTAGATATTAAAACTGAAAAATCAGCATTTCTAAAGAAATAGTTAGATAAATGTATGGAAGAAGTGAGACCTGTGAAAGTAAAAACAGTCTGGAGAGAATGTGTGGCTGCAGACACCTTAAAATCAAAGGTATTTTTCAGCAGGCAGGATCTATTTAAGAATCAAGTTGATTTTATAAGATTCACAGATTATATAACCAGAATATTGTTTGCTCAACTGTTATCCTCTGGTCAGCATTCTCCATCCATCCACTACCAACCACTACTGCAAGAAAAGAGGGAGGGAAAATTACAGAAATGACAAGAAGATGTGAGTCATTTTAGGTTCAGTAAAACACAGTGGACGTAGCACAGGAAAAGAAAAATTGAACATAAAAAACTATTTAAATCAGCTTTTGCTAAAAAGAGTGGTAACAAAGACCTGTCTTTACTTTATTATGGTTTTTATTTAAAACTATTGCAGATGTGGGGTAAATATGACTCAGGAGACCATACTAGTACATATTTTCCAGTCATTGCTGTTTCCTGTGGCATGGAGCTAACTCCAAGACCAAGGTGTACTGCAGTAAACAGCATCTTCCATGCAAAGGTTTTATTACTATTTCTTGCAGTTTCACAATTGCATCTCAGACCAAAATAGTTTCCAGATTGTTTTCCTGGCATTTTCATGGAAGATAGAATCAAAGGTAACTGAGAAGCTGCTTCTGGCATGTAGCCTTACCCGGGTAACAGTGAGCAGCAGCTTTTAGGCTAACACACTATCACTTTCCTTTTCTTCTTGCTACTGCAATTCAGAAGAGCCTCCTGTTCTCTGCTGTCACCATCACTGTTCAGGGTTTTTTTTAAGTCTGAGCTGTCTTTAAATCATGCAGAGGATTTGGCGTCACTCTGACCTTTGCCTCTAAAGGTCACAGTCTAGGTCACAGCAAATACAGATACCAAGTAGATATTGATAGCAGGTAAACCCAAATTTCCAGCCATAGAATAGTGACCTCTATGATTCTCACAAAACCAAAGCAGCAGCAACAGGAGCGTATTTTCAATGCAAAATTATCTAACCAAAGCATAAGGAGATTTCTTTTAAGAGTGCTCATTCTTCATGTCCACACAATGGCAGGATTCTTTGCTCCAATGCTATGAAAGACTGTCACTCCTCATTAGTTTTGCTGGCATTTCTGTGGTGTCCTCTGGGTGGTGGAATAAGACCATTGATTAATTTCAGAGAGGCCATCAAGTATCCTAGTGTACTGAAAATCAAGACATATATTTAAATCATTGATCAGTACATGATCCAGGAAACCCAGAATTTTAGAAGGTAACTAATGGTGGGCAGATATTACCAAGAGCCAAGCTAGAAACTTGGGTTTGCATTTAAATGACACTTTTCTAATCATCTTTTGGTACACAACTTTGGTTTGTGACACAGTTAATCTTATGTAATTACCTGAAATTCAGCATAAAGCATTATGCAATAATCACACCAATCAAAATTAGCCTCCTGAACTTTGTTCAAGCAGCATTTAAAACAATTTTGGTGGTGTTGTCATTGTTGTAACATGACATACTTTTAATGATTGATATGTATTAGACATCTCACAGACTAATTGCACAATTCTTCCTGGCTGGCACATGCATACCAGTCCATATATGTATATATTAAAACACAAACCTGTTTAAATTCTGTTTGCTGTCTGAGTTTAGTTACCAAGAACACAATCCTGCAGTCAGCTAAGAATCAGAAAAAAGGGATGTGATCCCAACTCTGACACCTGTGCTTTTCAGAGTCTAAATATTTTCCTTGGATAGAGGAGAGAACTGTGGGGCCAGAGAATATACTTAAGGGAATATCTTTTAAGCTTCATTTCTGCTCAGTTTAGTGTTTAAATTTACAAACATGCAAGCAAAGCTCCTGATCTCCAATATCTGCAGCTGGAAATTCTCTTTCAGTATTGGAATACCCAGAGAAAGAAAATTGCACAACTACAGCAGATATGGCTCACCAGATCCATATCTATGAGACACCTTGGAAGGGGAGACTGTCTCAAGTTTATGCTGTCTCTTGAGTAGAGTCCTCAAGACCACACCTTGAAGGTCTGAAGCAAATCCTCTGGAGCACTGACAACACTGTGAACCAGCCGAGGCTTGCTGGGCTACAACATGGGCAGACACTCCTGGTTAGTCCACAGGAGCGTGCAGAGGAGAGAGGAGCAGAGAGTGCTGTGGTTGTTTCAAAAAATCCTGCTGTGTCCTTGCAAGCTGAGCTACAAAATATGTTTTACTACACTGGCTGTGAAGCTGAAGCACAGCTCCTTAACTCAGATAGTCATGTGATCCTAGTCCCTACTGTGTGACAGTCTCTAAAGAATTTGGGATGTCTCTGACAACATTAATTTATATAAAGCACAAGGCAGTGACCGTCTGGAAGAAGGGTGAGGAGAGGAAGAGAGCAGCATTTGAGAAGAAGCAGGGACCAACTGGGAACCAGGTCAGAAACCTTTCAGGCTGCAGGCTTGTGCTGGAGAATAAAAACAGGGAATGAGTAAAATGCAATCATGTGACTTGAGACAAAAATATACGTGGTAAGAAGGGAGATTTGATAAACTGTGTTCATTTCCTTGTTCTATGACTGTTCATTCAGAATTCAGCAGCTCAGCTGCCACAGCCACAAACAAAAATAAAGGATTCCAGACAAGTTTTATATACGGGATAGTTTGTTCTGTTCAAAGCTGAAAATGAAAGTCCAGACCTGAAGCAAATGGGCAACTTAAGGTTAGTAGAACCCACAATTTGTCTGGAAATACATGAAGGAACAATTTTTCAGTACTTTGTAATTATTAGCCTTAAAGAAATACTGATTCTTTTAGCCTAACAGAACTATAGTTTGTTTAAATGTTACTTTATTGCAATACTGCAAAAGGTCCTGTAAAAAAAATTCAATTATATTTACAGTGCTCCAAACGGACAGGTATTAACATTAGAACAAAAATGAGTAACTTTAAAATTAATTTATCAGTATAACTGACAAAAATATTCAGTATGTTTTTTTCAGCTGAATCTAAAATTCTTTTAAGTGTTTGCAGAGTGTAAGCTTTAGTGTTGTTTAGAGCATAGACATCTCACTCATTTAAATCAACCAGCTATGTTGTATTCACATCAGATTTTGTCCTGCCAAAAAGATATACATCAAGATCTATTTCAAACAACAACAATCTTTTGGCCATAAATATAAGCCATCAGATGAATTAATCACAATATAAAGCAAAGTGCTGGGTCCAAGATGACTCAAGCACTGATTGCCATGGAAATAAATTGAGAACTCCAGTTCCCAAGATTTTGGGACTGCAGAATGCTGTCTTTAAAAAATAGACAGAATAATCTGTCCTCCAGAAAAAGCAAAAAGTATGGGAAAATATTCCAGAGTATAGATTTGGGAAGGAAAGTTCTCTTCCAAACAGCATTGAATTGCAAAGTCTGTAGGACTGAGACTAGAAAAATATAGTGTCTATGCATACATACATATATACAAATACATGCATACATATATATATTTATACTTATAAGTTTACTAATTGTCTACAATGCAAACATAAAATTAATAACACGTATGCATGCATATATATTACATATGCAGCTATAATACAAAGCAAATTTATATTGATAATTTAAATATATGGAAAACCACAGTAGTGTCTCCCACAGCTATTTTAGCTTCTATTTAAAGGCCAGCTAAGATATTTACCTGTTTTGCCCGCACCTTCTCGTTGTGGCAGCTTCTCACTCACTGAACCTGCAATTGGAAAAAGGAATTAACCAGAAAAATACTATTTTCACTTCTAATATGCTATCTAAGAAATACAGTTCAGCTTTAGTGATTCATTTTTGTATATTACAGCAATAAATATCAGGAAATTCTTCCTTTGCAAACCAAAGGTTTTAGCTTTGCCTGACTTCTGCATTTGTGTGCAACCCATACACTGCCAGACTCCAGTGACAGTGGATCCAGGACCTGAGGAAGAGGTAGCATTGAACACTACACAGACACAAGTGCAAGAACATGCTCATGTGCTTCAGGATCACCCCTTCCCTTTCCCACTGTCCCAGCAAGGACAGGCTCGGCAGGAAGGAGCATCGCTCCCTCGTGGTTCCCTGTACAGGGCAGTTCCCTCCCTCTGCTCAGTCTTTCCCTCACACCTCAGCTGCTCTGAGGGGCTTTTTCAGCCTGTAGCCCAGGCCTGGCCCAGAATAAAAACAGTCCCTTTTCTGCTTTAAAGGCTTTGCACAAAGCCTTGTGGAAACCCTATGCTGTTGTGGGAAAGTGTTTGTGTGCTGGGGGGTGGCAGGAACACAGAGCCTTGCTCTGAGCCTGAGCCTGAGCCGGGCTCAGAACACATCCCCAGAGCTGTGGCCCTTGGGAGAAGGGACAGCAGAGGTGAGAAGGGAGTCAGGAAGATTACAAGAGATGAGTTTTAACAGCTTATTCTTCCAGCCTGGATTCCAACCCAACCCAGAATCCAGCCTTGCTTGCAAGCCACCAACAAATGGAGAATCCACTAGTTTTCTTAGTAGTTTTTCAAGGAGGCAACTGTCCTTAGGGTTTAAAATAGAAATCCTTCCTTATTTCTTGCTTATGTATCATTACAACCATTTTTATGATTCTATTTATTAGCCACTTTTTAACAATTTATCTGTCTCTGCTGCATTAAAAATCACCTTTAAAAGTAGTCTTTTTCTCTCTGAAGAGCCACATGGAGTGATGAAAATTTAAAAGCATGAAGCCTCAATTCTTACCACATAGTCTCTTACATACACCTGCTATAATGAAAAAAACAAGCAAAAACACACATCTGACAGATGCATGTATGTGTGTGAAATAATTTAGCTGCCTTAATTTTCTTAATTTATTCCCCTGGAACAACTATTTTCACTGTGTTTAAAACACACTAAAGAAAACCCAAACCTTGGA
This sequence comes from Struthidea cinerea, assembly GCA_013397865.1. NCBI lineage: Eukaryota > Metazoa > Chordata > Aves > Passeriformes > Corcoracidae > Struthidea > Struthidea cinerea. The sequence continues at coordinate 430,638 of VZTI01000924.1, read as the reverse complement.
GCACAATATTTGTGTTCTAAAAGGACAATTTAAATGAGAGAGCCCACTAAATCACAGGCCTTGCTTACCACGCTGAACTGGTGGTTACCTCAGCAGGAAGTTTAGACAAGGAGTCTGCCAGTGGGAAGATGCCTAACATTACAAATCAGTCCTGCTGGTTTGAAAGCCTCCATAAAAGAATACATGGCAGTGCAGCCAAACTGGTAACCTACTGATGGATTCAGTTCTCAATACAGCTTTATATATCCATATTACAGCTTTATATATCCATACTAAAAATATTCTTGTTTAGACTTGTTTCCTTTTATGGCGATAATGTATTTTAGTGTATTTTTATTACATTATGTTTGAGTCACCAGATATTCAATAAACTTAGTGATGCATCAGTATTAATTCAGGCAGGAAAAATAAAGTTGCTATCACTGTAGGAATTATATCCAAGGGTGTTGGGGATAGCTTGCTCTAAATAGACTCCAATACTAATCCATGTTGTTCAGTCTGAAGAGGAGGCAGATTTTGTATTTATGCTGAAGCCAGAAGATCTGAGTTTTTGGTGCTTGGCTTGCATTTGATAAAAGGCTCAGCCTGAATTCAAATAAGATGTTCCAGTGTTCGGAAGTACTACATACAAAATTACAGGTTTTTCTAATTGAACTAAATACCAGTGATCCAATCTTTCCTCAAATTTCATCCAGTTACAATTAACTCTGTAGTTTCTGAATTTCATTTTGATGCACAGTATCATAATTATAATTTTCCTGCAAATCCAGATGTTTCAGGCCTGACTCTCAGTCACACAAGCATTTTAAACAGATTTTTCATTTGTGAGTAGAAATTACGTCTCAGCACAGGGAATTTGTGTGATGAACTGCCACTGATACCCACTCTGCTCCAGTTTGGCACCAGCGTTGTCTCTCTATGCACATTCGAACTATTATTATAAATTGAACTCAGTTTATACATAAGTAATTTAACACATCGTTGAAATTTACATAATATTCCACATCTTAAACTAAAAGCAGAAATATCTTTCCAGCTGCATTCACATTACTTATCTATGTGAGAAATGGTGAGAATGACTAAAGTCAGGGAGAATTGAATTTGATTCTTTTTTTTTACTCTAAATTTTCATGGAAGCTTAATGGATGGAGGAAGAGAGTGACATTTACTAGTACTAAAAACTAACTTTACCATACTGAATCTAATTTCAGTAAGAAATTAAAAGAACTCTATGAAAATTAGGTTTACTAGGCTAACATTAATTTTTTTAATAGTCTTAGGAAGTCAACAAAAATATTCACAGAATTTCCTATAAAGGAAAACCTGTGCCCTTCATATAGTTCCACCTGAAATTTTCAATTTATGCAGCAGAAACTTTTCTTGTTGTCTCCAAATTCGAGGTAAGGAGTTATTGCATTTGTATCTTTTTTCTACCATTTTCTGAGTATATTTAAGGTAGAAGCACTTCTAGCTTAAATGGTGATAGGAAGTTGCATTTGCAAGTTTTTAGGAAATTGTGTCTTCAATATCAAGATGAATCCCCACATTTTCAGCTAGGCAAGAAACAAAACCAGCAACCTATAACTTATCTAAAAGTTAGGCAATGCAATTGGTTTCCAAGTTTTCAGTACATTATAAGCAACCAAATCACCACATAAACAAATAACCTTATGGAATGATGGAGGACAAGGAGGGACATTAGATTCAGCAGCATTACTTTAACAGGAAGAATTTAGTACCATTCATGCTTGTACACTTGCTTAGCCATCTATATATTTATGATTCTGATGAACTTTTTTTTTAAAGGCAGACATATTCATGCTTTAGTTCATTTCAAACCCCACAATTCCATTCAATTTCACTCTAACAGCATCTGAAGCACAATAAATCTTCCAAGGGAATGCGATGTGAGTTTTGCCGTTTGTGATTTTAGCATATCCATTTTCCATAGTTATGATCATATGGGACTGAGCTTTAAAAGAGAAGGTGAAAATATATTATTATCTAGTTTAGATAATGATTTCTGATCTCCTGCTAAAAAAATATTTGATATGTAATCACTGAATGCAGATATCAAGAAAGGTAAACTCCCCCTGCTATTCCTGTCTCACCTATGGTTGGGTCAGACTACGTACGTATAGGCAAAGTACTACGTAAGAGGACAAAGCACCTCGATGATTCAAGGATGGATATTTTTCTCCAGCTAAAAAAAACAATTGAATGTAAATTTTAAAATTTCATTGCCTTCCCAAATATATTTTTTCCGTCATATTATCTGTTCATAATACTATGCTGGAAGAGTTCTGAATTTCTAAAGGTACTTGTACTTTGGCCATAAAAGATGATCATGGCATCTTAATCAAAAGGTAGCAAAACTACTTCCCAGCAGAATAAAACATGTCTCCATACCTCTGCAATCTCACTGGCAGGAGCCCAGCATATTTAATAGGGCATAAACCCCCTACAATGGGCAAACACTGTATTTTCCAAGGATAATTTAACACCTGCTTCTCAACTTCTGCCCCGTTTCTCAGGACTCCCTGCCTATGGAATTTCTGTAGTTCCCTGAAGTGCTGATAACAGAGATGGAGAGTTGTAAAAATGTCCTTTTTTTATGTCTGGTGTTTTTTAGTGAAAGTACTGGGAGACATTCATCATTTTTAAGGAGCTTTCTTTTTAATGCCGTCATGGGAATGTGTTTGATTTACTGCCCCTCTCAACATTGCTCCTGAAATAGTGAAGACTATTTTCATGGAGTGGAACAGCATTTTGAGATTTATCATGTGTGTCTTAGCAGTGCCAAATGTTGATGTGGGAAAAACTGAAAAGGATGGAAGAAGAGCCTCTTTCAGGTAAAGATATAGTAATTAATGCAAATGTTTACATAAAACAGTTGGAAAGCCCCACATTTTTTAATGCTGCTCATGACCTTCATCCTTCTACATCTGATGTCTCTAGCACAAAAGGCAGCTTAAATAAGAGCAACAAGAACAACTCAATGAGCAATGAATGACTCAGGCAGCTATTGTTGATGCATAAAAATACACATGGAACACTTTTACACTTATACATGGGACCTGAGATGACTTTAGGAAACACCACATTATTCAGCTAACCAACATTAACAGTTAGGGAAATGTGGAGGTTGTCTCGCATATCCAGTATCACACAGTAAAGGGGAAGCATGGATAAGGGCTGGAATCGGTAAACCAAACTCCTAACAGCCCATCCTAAATTCTGCTCTGTATTGCCTCTATTAAAATTCACGTTCTTCCAGACTGCCATGTTCTTCTTTCTTATTTCTGGGCACTCACCAAAGGTAGTTCCACTGGGAGAAAATGAAAAGCAAGAAATTATCCCATAATTTCAAAACAGCACAGTTGATTAAACATGTATTTGAACCTTATCTGAAGTTGCTGAAGAACTAACCTTGAACTGAAAATTAACTGGACATTTTCATTAAAACAAGACATTTTCATACATTCCACGGTAGCACATTACCTATGAGAAAGTCATTACAAAAGCATCTTGATTGTCTGTACACATTTTCCTCTAAAGGAAAAATGTGGCAAAAGTGATCTTGGGAGAAAAAGGTATGGTACAGGCAAACTGAGAAGTTTGCATAAGTACCTTTGAAATACCTATACATCCACCCTGCAGAATACACAGAAGCAAGTGAAAACAATGAAACACGTCAGGATGCCACCATTGCAGGAGATCCGCCTGCATATCAAAACCAGCAAGGCAGTTCCTGCATCAAGGCTAGGAAGACATGGTGTATGGGACTGACAAGGGACAACAGTATTGGCAGAAATGGCATCTCTGTAATACTAGTTAAAACAGGAGTACATCTACGCAACTTCAGTTGACCCATTAAAGTTTTGATTATAATTCCTGTGCAAAGTCATACCAAATGAAAAAGTACAAAAGGGAATCAACAGTGATCTGGAAAACATCAACAGTCCTGTGAGGAAGAAAAAAACCAACTCCATTATCCTAAACAGATGGCAATTTTTAATATATACTGAGAAATGGGAGAAGAGTGCAGTTGTGCATCAGACTTTCATTTTGCAATATACGAACTAAGTTTTTTGCCTTATTATACCCCATAACTTTCTGAGAAAATCTGTAGCTGTCTTCTCTGTTGAATGAGAAGTTTTCTCCAGATCTCTCAAAACTGAGTCCTTAGCCAATACCACTGCAAAATCCCCTAGCATTTCAAGTCTTACTTCCAAAGTCTGCTGTAGCTGGACTTCTTTCCTGAGGGACAAAGGAGAAGTGGTGAACAGTAAAGCATGAGAACACTGATACAAGCAGGGGACGAAATGTGCAGAGGTAATCCCACAGGGTCTCATAAAAACTGAAAAATTACCCACAATCTTTCTATGCATCAAAATCAGACGCTGCATACTCACCTGTGCCCTGGAGTAGCTTATTTATCTCTGAGCTACTAAATTCAATTTGAGTGCTACTATGACCTTCACCTTAGCATTTCTGTGAAAATAACTTCCCACCCCACCAAAAATGAGCTGAAGCAGTCTGGCAGTTTATCTGCTAGGCACATGGATATACCTTTGAGAGGAACTAGGGTTAGGTTCCTGTAGAGATATAGAATAATTCTCATATTAACTGATTTATTATCTGGGAACTACACTGCAGCTGCTCCTCAATAATATCAGTACAAACACAAAAAGTGAAAATATAGCAAGTAATTCAACAACATTTTGAGCCAAAATAGTGCCATGTGTTATGAGACATCTGACAATCTGTTCAATTATTTATTGAACTTTCAGCATCAGCATAACCCTTTTTTTACTGATGTCAGTGAAAGGCAGGGAGGAACCTAAAAATGGATTTTGCAGAGAAAGAAACAAAGGTGCACTCTCAGAGAAGCCCTGGCTATGGATGTAAGAACATCTCTACTCAAAATTACACTGAAGCATGAACGTGCTGTCCTAGCCATAGCATCATAGAGTCACAGAATGGTTTGCAAGGGACTTCAAAGTTCATCTCATTCCAAACTCCCTGCCATGGGCAGGGATGTCGTCCACTAGATCAGGTTGCTCGGAGCCCCATCCAACCTGGCCTTGAACATTTCCAGGGATGGAGCATCCACAACTAAAAATGACATATCCATGTGTCTTCTGAAGATGCAAATCAGTCATAAATGATAATTACACTAAAATGAAAATGAATGCACATTTTCCTCTATTTTAAGGTTTCTGAATATTTTATATTATTTTTCACAACTGATTCTTGTTTCACAGTGACTTTTCGGACTGGATTAAAAGGAATATTCTGAAGAGTATTATTTCTGGATGAAGTTCACCTACAGGCAAGATGATTGAAAGATTCTGGAAGTCATTTTAACTAGAAAGACCTTAAAAATAAAAATAACTTTCTATAAAGTTTGCTGAAACTTTCTCAGTGGTCTCTTCCTTCCTCCATCTATTTATTAAAAACATCAATGTTGTGCCTGAATGATTGAAGTAGATCAGGACAGTTAAATTCCCTGATCCTCTTTCTTTTTCAGCTTCATTCACCTTACAGGAATGTCTTTTTAAAGCTATTTCTTCTACTTTCTGACAGAGAATGGTGCTGCAGCAGAAACAGTTATGCAATAGATAGAGTGTGCAAATATTTGTAGAGCTATTTCTGTGCAATTCTCTCAACCTAAAGGGGCATAAACGGCAATTCTGACAACCGTTCATACACTTGGGATTTATACTTATCATCAGTGTTAATGAAATAGAGTCAGAAGCAAATCCCTAAAAACCAGAACCTGTTAATTGTCCTAATGAAAGACAAAAGGCAGCGTGCAAGGCAGAGAGTTTGATTTGCCAGTTAATTTCTGCAGGCAATTTTTTCATTTTGTCTTAATACTTTTTTTTTATTCTTATTTCTCCTCTGGATTTGGTCATTCATGGAATGTGCTGTGGGAGTTTTTTCATTGGGCTATGTTAAAAATGGGCATTCCCAGTACATTTTTTCCTGTACTCTAAGTATTTGAATTATCAAAAAAGGCAAATCCCTCTGAAATGGTTTTGCAATGAGTTTATGTGCAAGAGAGTTTACAACATAAAGTGATATATCAGCTATATCAGTCACCTGGTTTCATATATGGACACATAAATATGGTATGAATAACCACTGCAGAAAACCTTCAATATTTAGATTAATGTACAAATAAAGTAGACGTATCCTAGAATCACAGGAAGGCTTAAGGTGGCAGTGACCTCAGACTTCATGCACAGCTACATGAAAAGCTAGACCAACTTTCTCAGAGCCTCATCCAGTTGAATTTTACCAAAACCCAAGGATGGGGCATCCACGGCTCCCACCACCACCTGTTTCTGGGCTGAACCACTCTTCCAGTGAAAACTTCTTTTGCTTATGTCTAATCAGATGCCACAGATAAACTCTGCTGTTCATGACATACTGCCATACAGCCTGGCCAGCCAAACAAGATTTACCTGGGCAGCGGGGAGTTTTGTGGGCCACAGCAGTACCACTGATAGGACGACCATTGGGAGTGACACACCAGCAGTATCCAGTGTAGCTGTGGCACTGAACCTGTCAGAAACAACAAGAACCACATGCAGCTTTGTCAGACATATGCCTGTTATCCCAGAGCATTCATGACACATGAGCACAAAAGACTTATCCAGCCAATGATATTGACCAAATCTAGAACAATAAACTGCAATGGACCCATCTCAGTCCTATATATGATGTTTTAGCATAAAGAGTATTTCAAGTGAAGTGTGGTAGGTCCTTCAGAGTCAAATGGAAGAGAAAATTATTGAAATATGTGCTTGTTTACACCCTGTCTTAGACGAGTGAGGTGCAGGTGTTATAAAAACCTCACAGGGAAACTCCTCAAGGGACACATAAACTGTTCCCAAAACAAGCAATCCTGAGTTTTTTTTCACATAGAGAACATATTGTTCCACCCACTGAAGGAGCAGGACAGATTGCTTCTGCCAGCATTATTCATATCCCAAGCTGTCAGAAAGGAAACTCTTGGAATTCCACTTAGAAATCAACTTCATTCTATTTTCTAAGGGCCAATATCACTTCCCTCATCATGCTTAAAAAGAGAAAGATTGTCTTCTGCACAACTCCACAACAGAAATGCAGTACAGAGATGATCATGACTGGAATATGTACCTCAGGATAAGCTTCTAACTGTGTTCCTTCTGAATTCCATAATCTAACTAAATTAGACTCAGACCATATGCTTGTGAAGAAATTCAGCAGAGAATACAGAAGGATTCTGCATGATTCATGCTTCAGCACTTAAGATATGGACTCCGGTCACAAGATTTCTTGTTCAAATCACAAACAGATCACAAATTCCAAGCATTTTACCATCTGATGAGTATTCAGGGGGCTACAAGAATGACTCAGCTGCCTCATCCTAGAAGAACAGGGAGTGTAATTCACCAGCAGTGGTAATGTTTGGCTCCTTTGCTGGCCAACTGTGAAAAAGAGAACAAGGACTCCATACATAACACAGATTTTCCTTCCATTTTTTCTGACGTGTTGGCACAAATTACATTTAATTTTGAAGTTACATTTCCCTTCATTACACTTGTCTCTTCTTCACCCTTTTCAAACACACATACTCTGACTTTCCAGTCATGCAAGACACTGAATGAAAAATTTTCAACCTGACTGTATGTGCCGTCATCATTGCATTCTGGGATAAACACTTGTTGAAATTCTTTGCGAGCTTGTTCTTGGGTGTACTTCCTCTCAGCCACACATCTGGAAACATCTAGAGAAAGGGAAAAGATAAGTCAGTTGGATGATGCGATACAAAGAAAAGATCATCTATATCATGAAAAAGACAGCTCTGAGATTCTCATGTAAAGAGAATGAGAATTTTAATAAGTGAAAATGTACAATCAACTTGCATTAATTTCAGGGAAGAAAACCAATGCCAGACAATAATTTCTGGACAATAAGCCAAAACTGGGAAATGAAATGGAGAGATACCTGCAGAAATAACCTTTCTGTTCCAAATGCCACCAAAGAGCAGAAGCCCAAACAGGGCTTTTTCTCTCAGTTTAGCACAGCAATAGCTGCCACACTGCACCCCACAATACTCTTTCAGAGCTGGTGGCAGCAACAGCTTTCTAGGGCTTCAGGAAAGCCAAAGGAGGCAGCAGGAGCACAGCTGCCTTGTACTTCTTAATTACTGCGGTTAGGCAGCAACTTCAGCTGTGACTAGAGATGTCCCCACCAGGCTGATAAAAAAAAATGAAATATACTGTACAGCGCAGGGACTTATTGGGAAGGTGATTCAATAATAATTTTGGACATGAATGATTCATATTATGCTAAAATTTAATATGACAGTTTATGATTTAAGCATGGCACATCAAGTCTCCCACATGGTTCTTTTTTGTCCACTGTGAGGTTTCCTGCACCATCTCCTTTGTTACTTGGCACTGGTCTCCATCCAAGACAAGTTAGCAAACCAGCCAGCTTTAATTCAGTGGAGTTTCTATTGTCTAATAAACTATATCGTCTACTACATTTGTTTCATTTCAGTTCGGCAGCCAAGGGCTGAAAAAAGACAGGTAACATAAGCTGTTTTACCTTTTACACTACAAATTTTAGCCTGTTGCTGATGCAGAATCAGAACTCCAGAATCTGCTTGAGCTAAGCAATTTCAGGGAAAATGAGAATACCAGGCAAGCTTAAGTTAGTATTAATGACTTCAAGATGTGACTGTAACATCTAAATTAGAATGACTTCAAACATACAAGCAGAGAAATTTGCTGCTTCTGATCTCTGTTTGGTTTAAAGACTGTTAGACAGAAACTGGCTAATCCGATTTTAAGGATAAAACTGTCCAGTGATTACCTGTGAGACAGGGGTATTGTGGTGACTCGGTAATGCTTGTGCAGTTCTGCGAAAGCATGGGGACAGCCTTTCTAGTCCATGCAAGTGGCACATTGAACAGAATCTGAACAGTGAGGCAACAGCACCTGACAAAGTTTTGCATTCCTAGGAGCACACAGGTGAGCCAGCTAGATTCTCAGTCCCCCAAGCACCCTCTCTGTGCCAGTAGGATCCAGACACACACTCACAGAACCATCCTGGAAACTTGGTGGAATGGCAGAAGTTCCTCTTGACAGGGTAAACCCTTCACTTGTCATCTCCACTGAGCTTTGCACAACTCACCTGGCAACATTAGCATTACCAAATCCCTTCAAGTCCTAGGCAATCTGGTGAGACAGTGCAGCATAATGAGGACAGAGACTGGTCCTCAGCATCTGCATTCTGAAAACAAAATTGGGGCCCCTCAACTCTAATCTTCCTATTTCCCTCCTGGTCTTGGATTCATGTGCACTACTTCTGTGCGCTACTTTACTCTTCTCACAGGAGCACTATGGAGTTCATGTTGCTACTATGCCCCAAATACAAACAGTTTCACTTTGAAAAACTATGTTTCAGTCTTAGCAACATTAATTGTGTTACGTTTCAGGCGTGATACTCACAGAGATGCAATGACACCTGAAAGGGAGAGAAAAGTTCAAGCGTCCAGAAATGTGAGCAATAAAAATAATAAGGAGCTGAATTAATTTGTACTATGGCACTTTAATAGTTTGTTTCTCCAAGGGAGAAGTATAGCCAATGTACTGTGCAGCTCAGGTAAAATCTGTTAATGTGTGCACTGCCAAAGTTTTTTGGGGAAAAATAAAGCAGGAAACATTTTAAGCAAGCTTTGGTGTCGTAAGCATTCTTCTGAGCATGGTTTGGTTATACAGTACTTAATAACATGTGGTTTTAATGTAGCTAGTATTTTAACTGAAAATAAATCACTGCTTTGTTGGACCTCTGTCCTCGTTTTTCTAGAATGACATGTGGTTTAAATGTCTAAAAGGAAAAGTGATATAAATTCCATCACATAAGATCTCTGGTATAGTACCAGCAGGGTTGTAAATTATCTTCAATAGTTGAATTATCATGAAAATATGCCAAAAAGAAAGAGAAGTTCTCCAAAACTGTCCACCACTTGTTCCTAAACAGCCTGATGCTCTAAAGGCCTCCTATTCATGGATGATCTAATATGCTTTAAAATCAACAGTCACCAAATTTATTGGAATATAAAATTCGCATTTGAAGTGTTATTTCGTATTATATAACCATGGAAACATTTTAAACCTGTTGAGCATTACTGTGCTTCAGTATATGCAAAATAAAACCATGAGGAAGATCTCTTATCAAGTTAAGCATCTGAAACTGTGTATAGTCAAAATATTATTTCCAGTCCTGCTTTTTTTATTTTACCAAGTTTTTACTGCAGAAGAATAATTATGACACAGAGATGAGGTCGAAACCTAACAGAAGAAATGCAATCGGGTGATCAAGATAAAAAGAAGACATATAAAAACATTCATACTCAGAATATTAATGACCATTAAATTATTAATTCAGAGGAGCGAAATTCCTTCCAAATAAAAAAGAATTCACTGAACAGAAAAGAAATCATAATATTTTCAAAAAATTTGTAAGGTTATACCATCTGATCATCTGCCTCTGTGCCCTGGTTGCAATGCCTTCAAAATCTGTTGCATAACTTCCAACAATTTTTCCAAAGAAAAAGAATTCAAGACATTTAAGAGCTATACATTTATGCAAAATAACATCTGAGAAAGAATGAAAAAAATTAATTCCTGACATGACTGGGAGAAAGGCTGAAACATGAGCTCACATCAAAATACCAGATGAGAGATAGTTGCAGGGAGACCTTGCAGCTCCGAACATGCATAAATAAGTGATGGATGACATCCTAATCCATAGGGAAAATAACCTTCCATATGGCCACTGCTCATGACCATTCAGCAAAGGCAAATCTGGGATTCACTGTACAAAGTCTCCTTTGACTGCACCCAGAAAATTCTCCTCTACAAGGCCCCTCTGTGCACCTTGTAGTAGTGTAAGTAATGAAAATGACTCACATGAATCTCAAATTAGTAGGATGAGTCTAGATTTATGTGGTTTGTCAGAATTTTGTTTACATGAATCAATCAATCAATAAACAAATCTAAAAGGATACCAGTAAAGTCTCTCACACATGGATTCAACTTTGCTATTTATCTAGGACAGGAATCATTCAGATCAGGATGGACCCTGATTATTTTGATATGAAGACCGAGAACAAAAGGCAATAGGACTTACCTGGTACCTTTGTGCTGATTAATCAGCCCACATATTTTGATTTGTCAGCATTGTCCCTGACAAAAGCAGGCTAAACTCTTTTGAAGTGAGCAATGTCCCTCTGGTGACAAACCTTAGAGCAGAAGGGACTCTGAGGCTGCAAGGTTTTGGAAGGATGACAAGCACTGTGTAATGCTGCAAAGCTTTATTTTTTTTTTTTAATCTGTTTTTGTTTAAACTTTTGGAACTTTCTAGCGGAAAAATATGGGGCTTGAAACTGTTATTGGTTTCTTACTAGAATTCCCACTATACTTTATTTCTCTTCCTAACTGAAGTATTAACAAGGAAGCCAGCAGGCTCAAGCTGGAATCTGGTATATGACATGATAAAAAGACCATTAGGTTCCAAGACCTGTTAAAATCTGGCTGAAATGCGGCCTAATTTGCCTATAGTCATACAAGGAGAAGAACTAATTTTGCAGATATGCACGTCCAGCTGTAATTTGGAATTATGTCAATGACTAACTCAGCGGGACTTTATCCTCTCAACTCCAGGTAAATGGGCTTTTACATCCCACAACCTTGTGGGGACTTGGAAAAAAAAAATCTCCTGGCTTAGACATTGACCATGACGATGCATGAGTCTCAGACCTCAGATCAGCTCACTGGGACTCTGTTACCTGTCAAACTGGATTGGTACAAGGCTTATTGCATTTTAGCACAGTATGTTGGCCAATGGGTTGATTGCACCTCTGTGACTCAGCACCAGGACTGTAAAAGCAACCAGAATTTTAGTAAGACAAACACATCTTGGGGCATACAACTGAAGAAAAAAATGGGTGTATGGGAGAGGACAGAAATACACAGAACTGAAGAGAGTACGGACAGGTAGGTTTTCTTTCTGAATTGCCCTGGTGACAATTCTGGCTTCCAGGGGAGAACAGTAACTAGAAAGCACAAGCAAAATATAAAATCAGATTGATTCTGATCTAAGTTTCTATGTGCAATAGGAAAAATTTTCACCTATGAAGTGAAGTGGTGCCACTACATTGCTGCAGGATCTTCCTGAGATAGCACTGAAGTCAACAGGAAATTCTGGAAACAGAGTTAACCTCACAAACAGAACCAGCCTCACTTGGAACTAATCTCATTTTATGCTTTATTTCCAACAGTACAACTCCGAAAACACTGAGATTCAGGGAAAAAAACATGCACCAACTTTCAGTCTGCTGGCTAATCCTTGAATAATATATCAGAGAGAAGTTTATTACTGCAAAGTAGAAGTTCATCATTATAACAATGACAAACTCATCAAGGGTGTAAACACTATCTCTAAGGTGACGTTCAGTACAATAGATTTACAGAAATTTTGGGGTTCTACAGGGAGTTCTAACCCAGATCCTCTCATGGAAAGTAAACAGCTTGCCAAAAGTATAGATAAATCTCTTGCAAAGCTTTCAGTTTAGTTCATCTGGTATTTCTCGGTTTGCTACGTGTCTCAGTAAGAATAAAAATACCTTTCTCAGTCCCAATACATGGAGCAAACTTTGCTTGCTACCCAAGAGATTACTGTGTTTGACACAATCTTGTTACATATTTATGCAAAAAGTACACTTCATCCTTTACTTAGTTATTTTATTATATATGGAATATTCTGTTGAACATATTAGTAACATTTACTACTTTGTAAAAACTATATATAAAGTGTTTAACTTAATCATTTGAAGAAGTTTCCTTGAGAGCTTCCCACAGATAGTCAGCTGTTCTTATGCTAAAGAGAAAGCTTTTCTAGAGTCACATAGGTGTGAACAAGCAGACCTAGTATAGACACACATAATCCGAAGACCTTTCACTGTTTCCCTTTGCACCTCGATTTTGCCAGAATACCTGTATGCACTTGTCCTTAAACTTAGAAACATGCAGTGCAACAAGCTGTTTAAAGTTAGCTATTGACCTGAGCACTTTACTGAATTTTCCTAACAACAAACCATAATTTGTTTCTGCTTCTGTGCTTCTTTCCCACTGCTATACCCTTTTGGTAAGTGGTAGTGATATGATAAAAGTCAAATGGTCTTAATTTGTACTTAATTTAGCACAAAAATTTTATTCAGAGCACAAGACACCACTTGGTTTATATGAAATGAACCACTCATGAAAATTCCCATTATATTTGACCAAGGTCAATGTATATTCTAAAGGACTGATCATATCTAACAGCAAAGCAGATAAAAAGCTGTAGCCTCTAGCGATAGGAAACACATAGCAAGCTATACATGCTGAAAGTATCAGTTTTAAAGATGCAGAGATATTAGCCTCTTGGGTTGGAAAGGATGTCGGCACAGACATTTAGCCTGACAGAGCCATAAAATAATGACTTGCTGCTTCGTGACAAGAGCTGGCCAACTCCTTCACTATTTATTTTTATAGCTGCTTTCTGGATTCAAACAAAACAGCAGAGCAATCTTAGCCTAAACTCTCCTCTGTTGGCATCCAACAGACAGAGCCAGGCAGTGTGGGGTTTCTTGGTTGTTTTCTTTTTGCTTTTTCTTCTTCTTCTTTTCCCCCCACATTTTGCAACCACACAGCAATTTAGATATCTAAGCTCTAAGATAAAATAAGGAATGCTGTGCTGGATTCCCTCTTGGCACACTTTTTCAGTTTGCTAACAGTCGCATTTGGAGAGATACAGTCTGATTAGAACTGAATCAAATACTTCAAGAAAAACTAAAGCAACAGCTTTCTGATTTTTTAGATGCCAAAGGCTACACTAGTTTTCTGAGCAGAGCAGAGATTTGATAGTTTGGAGAAGTCTAGTTTACTAATTCTTGCACTGAAAATCTGAGAAGGTTTGCAACTGTTTGTGGTTCCTAGTCTTCAGCGCAGTATTATTGTTTCAGCACTCCCTACTTTCCTTCTTTTAGGATGTTCATTTTTATATGAGGTCTGAAACTTAAACTGAACATACATGAGCAGAAATGAAAACTCCACAAAAAAGACCCCAAAAATATTACTTTCAAATTAAATTGCTGTAGTGCATATTTGATTTTATGAAGACCCATTTTTTGTACATAAGAATGCTTTTAAATGCCTTATTTCTGTGCAGACTGGCTTCAGCAAATTCTGCTTGGAGAAATATTATCAATAAAAATTGAGAATTTTAAAAAGAGTTCAATTCCATCTACAGAAAACTGTAGATACTAATCCAGAGTTACTTGTCCTGTATTCCAAGTACCACTAGACACATTTAAATGAGCAAAGGATATTCCACAAAAAAGTATTCCAAAGGCACTTAAAACTTTATTCATTGCCATTAAATACTTACTAGAAAGTATAATCAGAAGCCAACTCCAATTTGTGTTATCTCCACTTTCAGAGATAACACAAATTGTAAATTCTATATGTAGAAGTTTTTTTTCACCAAGATGTTGAATGTTTTGTTTTTCAACACTTCTACTACAGTATCCTGATGTGTAAGACCTTGAAACATAATATAAATGAAGACTCAAAACTAAAATGACGTTGGGGCTGACAAGAGTTTGTATCAGGATTGCCAGCATCACAGTCTGGAAACTTGCAGTCATCCTACAGATTAAACACAGTGTCTACAGGGAGAAATATGTCTGAAAAATGAGGATACAGCTTCTGGCTAAAAGTATCTAAAGACAAAAATCTGCCCTAAAATCAATTTTCCCCCTGTAAGGTCTATTTTCAAAAATTCCAAAGCTAGTACCACTTCTCAATATATTCTTTTATTTAATACATTTTTCAAAATAATGAAAAATCTGCATCATTCAGGTGTTTTGTTTTGTTTTGGTTTTGTTTTTGTTTTTGTTTTCATAAAAGATGAGAAAAAAAAAGAAAAGGGGGAGGAGAAAAGGTAGAGATGAGGACATGTGAAAACTGTCCTGTTTTCAATGTACAGACTGTGCAAGGTCTCACTCTGTTCAGGTTTATTTTTAAGACTGACACCTCGGTCCAGTCCCACTTTCACTCATTTCTGTTAGAAAAAGAACCGTACCTACTCGCTACTTTTTTCTCTCTCCAAACGAAACACCTTGGGAGCATGTTCTACCTCCCAAACACATCCCACAGGGCTGCCTTCCAGGCAGCAGGTGCACTGGCCAAGACAAGGTCCCTACCCACACTCTGAGCTAAGGGATGTGCCCAGGCACGGCAAGCACACGTCAAGCTCACACCCGCCTGGCTCACAGGCAAACCTGGGCTGGACGGCAGCCTCCATGGGAATTCTGGAAAAGGTGTGCACTCAGAAACCACATCCAGCATTTACAACCCAGTTCTTTAGCTAACGGGCAACAGTAATGTTTCTCCAAATTAGGCCTGGATTCATTAATTATGGGACCAAGATTAACTTGTGGTCTCAAAACAACTACTGCCCAGCAATGCCTTCATTCTCTTCACAATGGGAAAATTCCATTAGCATGTTTATCCAAAGGCAGAAATTTCAATTTATCTAAGAATGCTTTTAATCCATTCATTAACTCATTGAACTAATAGTTTAAATGAGTGAAACTTTTCTCTATTCCTGAAAGCCCTAATTTAAAGAAACAAATGCTGAGCATTTTTTTCTTTAAGGAAAGCAAACAGTAAAATACCTGTTTTATGAGAAATTTCGCTCATATTTTGATGTGCTTTGGTTCTTTATGTGGCTTGTGAGAACGAAGACATCACCTTTTGTCATACCTATGATAGCTCCTAAAAGAACAGCATTTTTAAACAGTGAGGCTCTTTAAGATACCATAAATGAATTAAGCTAAACATGATCTACCTAGCGTTTCCAATGGAGAAAGGGGATCAACATAGCTACAGAATAACAATGACTCTACTCTGTGTGATGGCTCCCCTTGGTGTACTCACAAAGCAATAAGTCACTGCTGGGGCCAGCTCTGCAAATACTGAATACATACTCAGTGTTAGCCAGATTAAATTCCAAACCCCTCAGAAATTAAATATCACTGTGTAAAGCTCCTACATTGCCATTTTCAGTAAGGACCACTCAGAGATTTGTGCAAATCCAGTTTAGCAGTTGCTCGTAAACCCAGGTTGCTGTTACATGATGATAGTGAAGTAAGGAAATGTGATGCGTGCTGGCAGTGGATATTTTATAGTGATTGACAATTCGTATCAAAACTCCAGCCATTAGAGAAGTCTTATTTTAGTGAAGTACAGGTAGAGAAGCCACAAAATCCAAGTACCTCAGCTGGGATATTTTAAGAATTCTGTGTTAGGGCAGAGGTATGCTGGCAAGACAGTACATATGAATTTGTTTTTTCATTAATCACAGTGTCAGAGTACCAAATATTATTACTGAGCTTAATACATTCAGAATATTAGTCTCCAGGGCCCCAATTATTGGCCAGGTACATTCACTTAAAAACAAACTGAGGAATGAAATGAGTATTCTTAACACTATTTAAGAAACAAGAAGAGAAATAGAAAAAGAAAAGGAAAAAAAAAAGCTGAACAGCCTTAAACCTGTAAAAGAAGGCACCTCTGTGCATGCTGCCTGCTGGGAACAGTCCCTGGCCCATCTTTCCCCTGAGCCACATAGATACAGTCCTCAGGAAAGCACAGCTGGCCAGTGCCCAAAGTGCAGCAGGGAGCACTTACCTGCGTGGTGCTCATACTGTCTCCTTGCACTGCCTAATTAATTTGTGCAGACATAGCGTCTGTGTTTTCTGAGCAGTTTAAAAGCAATTATATTGCTTTTCACTTCTTGTATGTTTTGTTCCTTTGGCTTACTGGGCCAGATTTGCTGTGAAGCTCTTTTGTGTGCATGTGGTTGATCCCCATCACAGGTGATGTTTTAACAGTCCTCCTAACACAAGTAGTATTTCTCAGCTGTCAACACACATTTATTTATTAGATCTGTAATCTCGTTGCACAGTAAACGTCTGTGTCAAGCAAGTGGCAAATCTCCAGAACTTCAGAGTTAAGATTTTGTTTGGAAAAGTGTCCAAAAATGTGGATGTTCATCTACAGTGTACACAGATTATTTGAGACCTCAGAATCTCCAAACGAAGGCTGGAAATTTTATAAGATCTTAACTTCTTACAGCATTTCCAAGCTTAGCAATGGATTCCAGCAATGGCTGGAAGTGGACTTAAAATAAAAAAATTATAAAATCAATGTCTTCAGAAAAAAAAGGCTATCAGAACAGTCTATTTTGATGCTGATTTTGTTACAGGTAGGCTGTCTTTCAGAATTGAGGGGAAGGTTCAGGGTTCATTCATTTTCAGGTTTGTTTAAACTGTTTTGTCCTCTGCTGCTGTCATCAGGAACTAGAAGTACAAGGGAAAAAAATGTTTAAATGCTGCCATTTTACTGTGATCTTTTAAGATCTAGGATCTAAAAATGGTTTCCTTTGCAATGCTAAAGAATTGCCTGGGCTGAGCACTCTTGCTGTGAATGAACCTTGAATTAGAAAGGAAAGCAAGCACACACAGAGCAAACTATCTCATTGCAATTTTAGTATTTAAGTGTTCAAATCCAAACAGATGAGAAAAATGTTGAGAACAGGTGAGAAAGAGAAAAAAGAGTCAATCTAAATTTGGCTTTCTCAAGAAAAAAAGAACAAAGAAAGCAGACATCAGTTTGGTAGTTGTTCAAAATTCCTTATGGGTGTAAAAAAGAAATCACAGTTCTGAATATATAAACAAGAAATGATGGACTCAAAATTATTCCAAAAGGCTGTCAACATAACTGTCAAGCTCTTTAGACTTCTACTGATAGACTGAACCAAACAAAGAGCTAGTCACCATTAAATTAATTAAAATAGTACCGGAAATGTTTAGTTTTCAGAGAAGATATTTGTGAGGTGAATAAGGATTTTTTTTCGGAAGACAGACTTAAGATAGCCTTTTGCTGTGGCCAGTGACGCTACCTCTGATGGGTCAATGAAACCCAAACAAAGAAGGGACATTGCTGGGATAGCCCACAGGCTGAGACAGAGTAGGGTGAGGTCCCAGGAGACCTTGCACTTATTATGTTAATGTATGGGTTTCCCTTGTTTGGGATTGGTTTGTTGTTCTCCACCCCTTTTATTACTTATTGTTAACTCTCTAGAAATTTCTTTTTGATTGTCACCCCCATTGGCTCCCTTCCCTTCATCCCGCCTCCCCTGTACCCCTATTGGCTTCTCTGCCCATGCTCTGCCCCCTGGCCCTCAGCCCATTGGCTCTGTTGCTCTGCCCGCCCTCCGGACCCCATACTTAAGCCTGTACCCCAGCTCTCCATCTTGGTTCTTCGTCCCTGGACCCTTGTTAGTAAACCATGTTGCTGGACCTCATATGAAGGACCCTTCTCGCCTCCTTGCCACTGGCTGTCGCTGTGTTTCTGTGTGAATGTGGGCGTGTGTGCCCCGCTCCATCGGGAGTGTGTGTGGCTGCACTTTCGTCCTAGCCCCCTGTGCTGAAGTGGCTTCTCCTAATCTGGGAACGCTTCTGGAAGGCGNCCCCATACTTAAGCCTGTACCCCAGCTCTCCATCTTGGTTCTTCGTCCCTGGACCCTTGTTAGTAAACCATGTTGCTGGACCTCATATGAAGGACCCTTCTCGCCTCCTTGCCACTGGCTGTCGCTGTGTTTCTGTGTGAATGTGGGCGTGTGTGCCCCGCTCCATCGGGAGTGTGTGTGGCTGCACTTTCGTCCTAGCCCCCTGTGCTGAAGTGGCTTCTCCTAATCTGGGAACGCTTCTGGAAGGCGGCGGCAACTCACCACCGCCCCTCGCCGCAGCAGCATTTCTTTCTTGATCAATGGTGGATGATCATCACAGCATGGATTTAAAGTTGTGAAGTCTATTCCAGGAATGATCTCTTTTTCTCTCCAGAACATACACATGAAAACATGCGTGTTTCTTTCCTTTTTGCCTGCAAGCTCAAAACTTGTTTCAAAACCAATACTTTAATGGGGAGTTAGGGTGGGTGTCTGTTTTTTCAGGGGGTACAGACAAACACTTCCAATAGGATCTGTTTTCATTCCTAAATGGAATGAAAGTAAATTCTGAAACCTTGAAAGTTGTTCTCTAATGAAACCATCACTTTTTGGTTAGCCCTATTAAAACAACCTTCTGCTTTTTGATCAAGCATCACCTGCAACAACAAATTTCACCACTAAAAAGCAACTGGCTCAAAAGGTCTTAATCAGAGGACTTCCTTAGCTCTTTCAGAATGTTTGATGTGACTATCAGAATTAGGTCTAGCAATGCTAAAACTGAAACTGCAGCTAGGCCAAGGAATTGTCTTTTTCTTCTTTAAAATTTGTTTTTAGTGCTTGAAATATTTCTGATGATCGCAGCCATAAGTAGGAATAAAGACATTGGTCACTTCAAAATTTAAGACTGCTTTACTGAATAAGAAATACTATGAAAATGTAAAATTACAAGAGCAGTGGTCTCTTGCTGATATTGACCAAGTAAATTATTGGCCAATAACTGCCAATTACCAATCAAAGGAAAAAAACGTGATTGATGAGGACATGACGTGCACCTGCTATCAGCAGGACTTAAGGTGCCTAAGGTGTCTAATTCCATTTCTACAGTTGTACTGACACTCTATCTATTAATGAATACACAGCAAATGAGCACTTCTCCAAATTGCAGCTGTTGACTGCAGACAAATGTGACAGCATCAATGAGGAAACCTTCAGTAGAGCAATTCTCATCTTAATGAAGAAAATTTCTCGCAGATGACCTTTTCAATATGGAATAAAAAACAATAAAGAAAAAACACTCAAAACTAATTTCCATAAAGCTCTAATGTATAAAATGAACAGATACCAAGTGCACAATAATTGTCTCTGTCGTTCATGAGTGTAACAAAAGTTTTGGCTCAGGTAGCTTCATTATGTTATCCTTGTTCACCATAGTAAATAGATCCATCATGTAATACAATGGTTTACTATGAAGGGGCTGAAGAATGAGGATACTGTTTCATCCAGGCATAAGATGAGACAGAATGTCTCTTTGAAGCAGTCTTGATGCTTCAGAGGTTTGCAGGAGCTAATGGAGAGAGATGATGTGGAAAATTGCCTCCTAGAGGTTGAATTGGTGTGGTCCCTGGGGTTTTCTTTCCCCCGCCCCCTACCTCCACTCCCTGCCACTCTCTTTAGGGCAGAGAGAAAGGGAAAGTAAATCATTATGACCACTGCTATTCTTCCATTTTAGAAAGAACATTGTGTTGGGAATCACCCTACACTTCAGTACAGAACTGCATTGTCTAGTACCACTCTACTCTAAAAGTTAAAAGATTTAACTGCAGCTATTTTGTAGGGTTGCATGTCGCCCAATTTCCCTAAACAGAGATCAGAAGTAAAAGAGTGGGTGGTATAGGTGAGAATGGCCTGTGAGGGCTCGATGCATTGCAAAGCTTTTTTGTTTTTTGCTTTTTTTCACTCAACCGACCCTACCACCACCACCCCCGTCACACTATGTGATTGCAGTTAGGAAATAAAAGACTTAATTTGACCATCTCAAACTCAAAATACCAAATTGTAGTAGACAAGAAACCTTGCAAGATAACAATCATAAGAGTTCTCTGAACTTGCCAGTGATATGGTCCTTCAGAACTAGAACCTAGCCATGCAATTTCCTTAATAGTGACTTACTGTAAAATAAGTGGGTGTGGGAGTCATACTTTTGATGAAGGCTCAAGATTAATTTATCTTTAGGTAGCATATTGTTACAGAAATAACAGGATTGATTTCAACCCACTTGCTTTTAAAAAACTCTTCAAGTTCAGCACTCCTGGTTTTCAATTCACAGACATTTCACACACTATTTTAGGGTCTATTATTTTTCATTATGGTCAAGGGAAACTTTGATTTTCTCACCTTTGCAGTTGCCTCGGTAGGCTATTTCCAGCTGAGGGTCTTTGCATTTTGCTCGTTGAAATTCACACCGGGACAGAAAAGTTCTTCCATCAGATGCACAGAGTGATTTCTGAGGAGAACCTGCACAGTCCAGGCTGCATTCTCTGTCTTTGTCTTGGTCCACTCTCAAAAACTAGGAAAAAAGATATTAATGCTGTAGGAATGCTATTCCCATGTGAAAACTGCACTGTGGTCCCCTTCCCCAGCAAACACATACAAATATTACCCAAAACTGAAAAGAAAGTTCTGCCTTTTCAGTCTATTCAAATGCTAGTCAATTCATTATATCTGGGATTATTCTGCTGCTGCTGTGAAATGGCAGTGACTGCAACATCTCCATAACATACACGAAATCCAGTATCACAATTTGGAAGTCTCTGAACCTCTTTCAATCATTATGAATCTCAAAATAACAACTTGGAGTTTTTGGAGCTAAAATGGTGATGGCAGAAACATTCTTCACAACAAAAATGAGACAGCAATGGATGCTTGTCTGTTTTATTATATATGTATTAATTATTCTACAATGACAAGCTGAAGAGTCTATTCTAAGGCCCAAGTAGGATTTTTAACATAAATATTCTCATTGTGGATTTTAATGTGCCTCTTTCTAGTTTTGACACAAAGCCACACTGAACCCGATCTAATTGTTCATCCCTCCACTGCCAAGACTGCAAGGCTCATGAGTTTGGCATCATCCTTGGCACTGTAAAAAGAAGGACCATGTTACTCTGAAACATGCTGCCAAAAAAAACGAATTGGATCTGATGCCACTACATGCCAGCCAAAAACAAAGACAGATGAAAAGATACTACATTATCTTCTGAGCTCTTGAAAAGCTGAGACGAGGAGTAGGTGAACTCAGTAAGTGCTCAAATGAATTTCTCTATACTTCTGCTTCTTCTGAACAAGCACAAAATTAAGCAGGGCATACAGCTACCAGGAGGTAATCATTCTCCTAAGCATCAGGAGGTGCCCAAGAAAAGGTCTTCATCCAGCTAAAGCCGTTTTCATTGGTGCTACTTCATCATTACAAACCTCAGGTAGAGAAAATTTTCTCATCTCATTTTCAGACGAGAAACTGAAATTAGGAGGAGGAAAATTTCAAGGAAAAAAAAAAAAGAGGACAAAGAATAGTATTTGGGATTAAGAATTTTTAAAAAATTGCTACGTATAGTTCCCCTGCATTTTATTACATATAAGAAATATATAAAGAGAGTTATAAATCTCCATAATCTTCATACTTAAACTGTGGTCTATTTGCATTTCCTATCACTTAACATGAGGAAATACAGATGCCTTCTGGAGAGTCTGTATGAAAATAGAGAGATTATCTCAAAGGTATCACTTTAAAATAGTAGTCATATGGTTGGACTTTTACCAGAATTTTTATATTTTAGTGGCACACTAAAATAAAAATGAAAGCTTCCTTTTACCAACTTTTTTTTTTTTTTGAGCAATTTTTTTACTTTTAGGAATAATTGACTTCAGAGGCAAATTACGCACAAATTACACACAAACCCCAAATTTTTCTCCGTGAAATCTAGCTACAGAGTTCCAGAAGTGGAGGACAGATGTTCCTTTCTCCCCATTTTGGTGTTATTTTGCAGATCCTTCTTGCCAACAGAAATTAATAATTAGCTGAGCTGAGTGGGAAGGGAGAAAAACTGAAGTCATCTCCCTTTACCTGCACAATGAGCAACAGTGAAGACAGGCATCCGTGGCTCTGAACAACCTCCAAATCACATTGTTCTCCAGGGCTTGCCTGGGTCCCTGATGAGCTGCACTGTGGGAGCCCTGTGAGGTCTTCCAAGCTTCCCTTTCTTGCCTGGGAGGCATCTGCAGGACTCTGAGATTAGGCCTACCTAGGACTATGAAAAGGACTTCTCAATGAAAAATGGACCACATGGGGCCCCTGGCAAAAAAATTGGATCCAGTCCTCTGCTTTGCCTCTGACCTCCCCTGTGGATTTGGTAATGGCAAATCAAGTGATCTCCCTCTTTCTATTTTGTGAACTAGGGATCTGAGTACAGCCTTTCTGTGCACGGAAGACTACCCCTCTGTAATGGCTAGGCACTTTGCCCCTCTTAATTTATCCTCAGCAAAATCCCTGTTGAGCAAAGAATTAGTTTTTAAAAGCACAGGAAGGCTTCGTGACCCACAGAAAATCATGCAGCAGGTCAGGGGACTGAACCCAGGCACCAGAACAAAACCACACACAGCAGCAGTCTAGCCTCTGTACCATTTTTGTCCCAGAGTTTCCTCATTTGTTCTGTTTTGAGCTGTTGCAGGAGTTAAGTTGGGTATGCCTGACAGTAACACTATGGACAGAAAATCCCCTTAATTGTCTGAGGAACAAAATTTGAGAGCATGATAGTTCACAGATAAAGCTGTATTTTAAAGGGCGTTTTATTTAAGTATTTTATTATTTCAAAGCCTTAGAGGAGATTAGGGCAAATTAAGGGTTCAAGGATATTTAAGCAACCTGGAAAAGCAGAGGATGAAGACATACCCGGGAGACAAAACCACTTGAATAGCTTATTGGTTAGCCAAACCTCACTGGAGAATTTGGGTTGTACATTTAAACAATTTCCACCAACCTCATGTAACTGAGGGATTTAAGAGCAGGAAGGACAAAAAGGCAAGCAAGTGTAAGGAAAGACAGCATGCAAGAGAGACTAGCAAATGTACTTAGAAAAAAGCATACAGAAAGTATGTGATTGACATTTGGAAAATACTTCATTGTCATCTTTACTACAGCAATATAAGATGATACAAGTCAAAATCGATATTGCTTGCTCACATAGCCAAAGGAATTGATAAACACATCAAAAACTAATGCTGAAACAAGAAAGGGCTATGGAATTTCTCATGAGGTTTGCTATTTGTTCAAACAGGAACAAGCACAGTCCACTGACAGAAAAGCTGGGATCCCACTGGTGCACATCTTAGAGCTCTACTTTCCAGAGAAAAGAGTCCATTTGATTAAAATAGGGAAGTTTAGAGAGAGAGAAAAATGGTTCAATACGGACCAGAAAGTGACTCACTCTTAATATTGGCTCATCCATTTCTGTCTTTGAATTCATTTAACAAACAAATGTGTTATTGTACAAACATGTGATTCACTGAAAGACAAGCTTAAAGTAGCATTTCTGTTGAATGCTGGCAATGACTGAAATTAGGCCAACAATAGTTGACCAGCCTGAGATGGAATTATTTTGAACAATCAGCACAAACTGGACAATTATGGTTAAACCCTATTAAAAACCAAAACACTTTTAACAGAGAGGTGTTCTTGCCCTAATGACACAGAAACCAGCCTAGTCATGTTTCAAAAAGTTAGCTTCAACTAAAAATTATGCCACAGATTAAAAAGGCACGACTCAGCTGGAGTTGCTGTAACTTACCTTCTCCTCTACATTTCAGTGTCATTTATTTCACCATTCCAAAGCACTGTACTTGACAACACCCAGCTTCCAAGGGGCCTACTATTCTGTATTAGGCCCTGCTTTAAATTCTGATTTAGTATTTCTGAGAAGGCAGAATGAATTTGGGGCTATAACAGAAAAATGTTTGATTTTAGGTTTACCTCATTAATAAAGCCTAATCACTAAAGTCACCAGATATGTGTACCCACTTGACAGGTATAAGCATTGCTGAAATACTATTTACTGCCATATATTTCAGACATCATGGCATTCCAGTATTTTCCTTCACTGTCACACACCAAAGAATCTTAATAGTGGATGAAATGTATCACTGATGGTCCCAGTGATCTTTCATCCCTCTGTCACTGAAGTTCAGAGTATGAAGTAGTAGATACCTGAAAGCTTCCTTAAACTGGGGAAAAATACTTCTGCTCTGTTTTTTCCTCTGTTTTCTGCTCTGATTCATCTTTCTGCTTTGTTTTTGTCATGGGTGCCACATGTGGTCTATGGACAGTCAGGATGCTTATTTCTTCAACCACCAGCCATGTGTTGCAGTCAATGAGAAAGTTTTTCCAGTACCTTAAGAGTAGGAATTTGATGTTTTTCTTACTGTGCTATTAAACTAATTATCAAGACAGCATGTATATATAACCTTGCTCACTGCTGTGGCGTAACACATATCTTCTCTTTACCTTACACTGCTCACTCTTATGCAGGGATTCAGTGTCTTTCCCTCTGGTCTACGTCCTGCAGCTACATCATCACTAGGGCAGGAAGGTCTTCCAATAAAACTGAGTCACGTGCACACCTTCGCGTTCCCAGCGCACAAATCTGTGAACCCACCCTCTATAGTGCAGAGAAACTCTCACCTAAGCAGACGACAGAGTATAAGGCAAGAAAAATGGTGCTTGGCTAGAGAGCCAACAGCTGGATACATCTGCAAGCCAAACTGCCACTCCAAGAAAGCAGAAGAGTGAAGACCAGTGTGACAGTCAGTGAGACAGGCCATGGGGAGCACCACATCTCTCTGCATTGGAAGAAAAGCTGACAACAGATATACTTAGGCTGAGGCGTAAAGATTACTTATTGAATCTGGCTCAAAGACTGTTAAACACTAATGGGAAATGCTCTACTCTACATTTCATAATATAGTGCACAGCTGTGGATTTTGTCATCGGTCAGATGCCACTGTTTGATTAATCTGAGCAAGGCAGGGCAGTTTTCCCCAACTTTTTTTTTAATTTGGGCCAGCTTGTCTCTAATACTTGCAGTCCTGTAGAGACATCCTTAACACAAACATGCTGTACATAAAGCATAACTCAAAACTATGCTAAACCTATTTTTAACTTGCCCTAATATAAGTTTTCTTACTAAAGCTGAAGACCAGGAAACCAGTTTTTCTGTCTGTGGATAGAACCTCCATCCTGTTCTGTGCCACCAAGTTGGAGTCTGTGGACTACAAAAAAGACAGATATTTGATTTCATGGATTTGGATAGTTCATCAGACTGGACCTGTGTACCCTCCACTGACACTAGGCATTTCAGCACAGTGACAACAGGTTTTTATTTTATTACTCTTCGTGGACCCCTTATAACTGATATACAGACTTTCCCTTTGACCAAGTGAAAACTACTTTCAGAATCTAAAACGTACCAAAACAGGAGACTAACACCTCATCTTGGCCCAAAAGGGCCGGAAAAACAAGCAGAAGAGAGAAGATGGATGCTAGACATCATTGCTTTGCAGGCTACAGCTTTGAAAAGCAATGTCTGTTCTGCATCTGGTTACTGTGAGATGTTGAATAGAATGGTCTGACTTCCCTGCTGCTGGCATGGGAGGTCTGCAAACAAACTGTGGAGCAGTGCACTCTAAAGTGGTTCTGCGCTGAGGGCTTTGTGCTGGTGAAAAATGTGCTGCTTTACAGTGATTTATGTAGTCATGCTGTTTCTGTCTGATAGCTGCCTGACAAGGAGATGTAGAAATCTCCCAGCTAGAAATATTTTGTTCCCTCTGGGCTTGTCTACAATGGAAAAATGAGTTAGAAAACAATAATACATGTGTGTGTGTGTGTGTGTGTGTGTGTGTGTCTGCATTTATGTATGTGTGTGTATATATCCACACATGCAAGTTATAATCTGTAAAGTCATATTCCCATGTGTATTTTAAACAAAGGCAATGATGTTTAAATATCCACGTTACACTCTGCCTTAGAGAGCATTCCAATCAGCTAGTCTGTCTCAATTAATCTGCTTCATTGAAACCACTAATTTTTTCAATGCTTATTTCTTCACTCTTCTACCAAGGAATGAAGCAGAAGATGATGATCCTCATAGGTCCCTTTCAACTCATATTCTATGATTCTAGAGTATATTTACAGAACAAACTCTACTCTCATCCCAATGCCATGGGAAAGCATTCAGCCCTAGCACTTAAATGGATGGAAAATTTAAGTTCTTCTTATCCTTGTTATTTAGAACAGTACCAGAAGATACCTTCAAAATACCTGCTCTGTATAACTGCTGTACTCAATGTATCTTTAACAGATTTGTTCATCTCGAGCAGTCCCACTGAAGCAAAATTGTCCTTAATGACTGTTCCATGACAAACCCAGAGCTGAGTACTTGAAATTGTAAACCCCTTTTCTTTACAAACATGCAGGACATCACCATTAAGGTTAAGCTTGCATGGAGGAATTTACACAGAAGCCATCACACACTGGGCCTGTGCAGCCTTAAGAAAAAATGACTGAGAGGAGACCTCATTAATGTGTATAAATACCTAAAGGTATTTATGTCAAGAGGATGGAGCCAGGCTCTTCTCGGTGGTGCCAAGCATCAGGACAGAATGAAATGGGCAGATACTGATGCACAGAAAGCTCCACCTGAATATGAGGAGGAACTTCTTCACTGTGCAGGTGACTGAGTGCTGGAACAGATTGTCCAGACAGGCTGTGGAGTCTCCCTCACTGGGAATATTTGAGAAGCATCTGGACACAATCCTGTGTCACGTGCTCTAGGATGACCCTGCTTGAACAGCAAGGTTGGATCAGATGACCCCCTGTGGTCCCTTCCAACCTGACCCGTTCTGGGATTCTGTGACTAATCAGATGTGATTCTGATAAGCTAAAACATACCTGTGCTTGCTATTACAGTGGGCAAGGCCATTTGCACTTACAACAAAGAATCTCATCAAAATGTTTCTGTCTTGTCTCAGTGGTTCAGGTTCTTGGTGTGTATCAGAATCGTCCCATTATAGTCCCCTACTAGAGAAATGAGCAGATTACTGACTTCAAGTTATCTCAAACATCTGAAAATGAGCATTTGGTCTTTGGAGTTCATTATCCCTGTTCACACAAAAAATTAGTGGCCCAGCCACAAGAGTGCAGCACTCTCCAGGGCAGCAAGCCATGCTCATGGTGTCATAGTGTGGAACTAATTGTGTAGACTAGAAGAACTAGAATTGGCAGCTTTAGGATAAGATTCACCTGCCTTGGAAAAGACAGATCATGTCCTAGAAACATCACTTCTACCTTATGAGCTGGAGAGTCTGATCAACTAGCTCTCCTGTAATTGTTTCAAATCCTATGAGAACAACCTCTCCCATAGCGTCAAAAGAAAAAAAAAAAAGGGGGAACAAACTATCAAAGTCCCAGGTTTCAGACAGTTTAAAGAGAGGTGGGGTCTAGGTTTCAAGAATAACTTTATCAAAGGTCTCCCGTAGGTTGTGCATCTGCAGGGACACACAGGAGGCAGAACTGTCTCTAATACCTGCTGAGACACTGTTTTATTGAAAAGGACCGTGTTAAACCTTTGCACACAGACACCCCCCACCACCACTACCTTTGCCTCATTATGTTTCATGAAACTTTTCATATATAACTTATGTGTAGCCTCTTTCCCTATAAAATTTAGC
Source organism: Struthidea cinerea (assembly GCA_013397865.1). Taxonomy (NCBI): domain Eukaryota; kingdom Metazoa; phylum Chordata; class Aves; order Passeriformes; family Corcoracidae; genus Struthidea; species Struthidea cinerea. The sequence goes on along the minus strand of VZTI01000924.1, from coordinate 402,240 downwards.
CAGGATGGTTGAAATAAACAGCTAGAGTATGTAATTTCACTGAGTGGGAAGTTGGGGTTTGGGTTTGTTGGGTTTTGTTTTTTGTGTTGTGGTGGTGTTTGTTGTTTTGTATTTTTTTAATCACCCAGGATTAGTACTCAAAGTCAGCTCCAAGTTACCTACCTATCAATTAGAACAGTGTTGTGCTTTACTCCTGCAGTGCCTGGAGTGCAGCAGAGCCTCACTGCCAAAACTACAGTCTCCTCTTGTTACGGCCAGCACAGAAAATGATTAAACAGGGTTGTGCTTTGATTGATATGTTTTGCTTTGGCATGTTATTTTTTAAATGTTTATTGCTTTAACAGGTGTTTTTTTAAAGTGACATGTACTTTGCTGTATTGATAGAGGGATGGGGGGGTTAAATGTCAGCACATCCATCATTTCTTTTTACTGTTGCTTTACAAATTACTAAAAAAGGCAAAACATCTCAGTTGTGCAATCATGTAAACTAGGAAGGACTAGGCTGAAACTGAAGTGAGCTGTGACATACAGTCTTTCTTGCTTTGAAGAAAGGATGGACACATGAATACCAGAAAATGCTACAAGAACAAGGGGTCAAAATCTCCTCTATTTCTTCTCTTTTTCTTAAAAAGAAACTTAAAGGTAGTGCAACCATACCTATTGAAGGGCTATTCTCTTCAATAGCTTAATTCTAGGATCTGGTTCCATCCCTACTAATGTAAATACACAGACACCAACAGGAGCAGGCTTGGGCTCCTATTGAGTAGCACTCAGCCCTGATGAATCACCCTTTCAGAAGAACCTTTCATTTGAATGCTTCTACAGTACAGTCTTTTCAAGCACAAAGCACTCAATTCAAATGAGTCACACCAGAAACTGCAAAATCTGAGTATCAGAAACAATGTATGAACAACGTTTTGGCACTGACATACAACTAAAAATAAAATAATGCTCTTAATTTTCAAGACATGGTAAATATTATCAGTGACCCTGAAACACCCTTTATCTGACTACATACATTCATTTCCAAGATGAGGACTCCCTCACATTTTATGAAACCACTTATTTTTGCAAACGGATCCTAGTGTATTCACTTTGGAAGAAAACAGCCAACACATTTAATACTGCAGATATTTAGAAGTAATAAAAGTGCACCTCAGCAAGGGCAAATGGTCTGCAGCCTTTTCTTTTCTTACAGAACACAGGTTACCTGACTCTTCAGGGGTAAGAAAAATCTTCCTGTGCTTTTTATTATTGTTACTTTTAATTTTCAGTTTAACAGAAGCAGCTGTTTTTTTTTTTTTTTTTTTACATTTTGCAACATCCAAAAAGTTAACACAGTATTGAAACCTGTATGCATTGCCAGAAGATTGAACTGTAGATTGGGATAGAAAGCATGACAGACTTCTACAGTGCTGAAAACAAGAAGGTGGTACCATCTGTATGTATGCACATACATACAGATGTTAGTTAGAGAGAGCTCAGCCTTCTTTTTTTGTCAGTGTCCAGTGGCATCACTTCTCCTGTTTTCAGAGTATTACCAGCAAAGTACAGTCAAAAACCTACAGGTATGAAGACCTTTAGTTACCAGAGACAGGACAAACTAGTATAAATTTAAGTTGAAACTCAAATTGAAAGGGTTTCTAATATGAAGATACTCTGTTCTGCATGTCCTACAACCCACTATTTGCTGGTTGTGTCGTGTCCAGTGCTCTGCATTTGCCCCAAGTCACTGGTAACTTCATGCCCTTCATTCTTGCAGTATTGTTATTCATAATCTTTTCTTTGGCGGGTTGCTGTCATTTATAGTGTTTCTTCTCAGTTGCCAGAAGTCACACAGGGAGAAAATAAACAGAGAAACAGTGGGATGCATTGTCTATGTATTGAATTATCCTCTAGTTTACTTAAGCTTTTCATAAGTACTGACCCAGCTTTCAGAATACAAGTGGGCTAGCACAACCGTCCTGTTAGCCAGTTTCCTGAGACACAGCTAATATGTTTGGCTGGTGTCTTTCATAACCTCAGCAACAACTTGGGAAGATAGACAAGTTTTACTTCTTAGTGTTGTTTGAACGCCGCTTGTTTGAAAAATATTTTGGCTTCCAAAATATTGAAAAGCTATTTTAAAATGCAAATAAAATCTTAAGTCAGATCAACATTTCTATATTTGAGGGGTTTATTTAAGGATTAAGGAATATCAGTACACACCCTTTAAAGTGTCTGAGGTAGCTTAAAACAATAAAACTAAAGGCAAAGACCTATAACTCAAAATAAGAAGCATTAGGTTAAGCCTCTGTCACAAATGCCAGAAATCTCCAGCACACAGGACATATGCAAAACCCTGAAAATGAGCTTCTAGATGGTCGTCTCCAGTGTAAGGTATCACTATTCCTGGAATCACGAAAGGGGGACTTCCTTTCCAGCTCACCTTTGCTCTCCCCCACCACATGCTGAAGCAGCAGTCCAGCTGCAATTACACTGAGGGATGTAAAAAAGAAAACTTCATAAGAAGGACTTACCTCTGTGAAAAGGAAATAGTTTATTAAAGAAATAGAGGGACCCCCTCAAAAGCTAAAGTGAAACAGTGCTGTATGTTGGGTTGCAGGCTTGTAGGGAACAATCTCCCTTTGTGGGAGACAGAAAGGCTCAGCTAAACAGGTCTTTTCTATATCTGAATTTCTATGCAACTCTATTTAGTGCCTATCACGATCGGCAGGCAACTGGCCACTCTCCATATGGCTGGTTGCCTTCTCTTCCTAGGGAACTAAAGAACACAGAGGCATCTCAAATGACGAAGACACAGTATGAGACAATATCACAACAGAGCATTTCTTTTTATAATTTAAATCAAGTAAGCAACTGATTCACGCAGGGCAGAAACTCGATAAGACATCAAAGGTCTAATCCCCAAGCCATAAAGCTGACTTGCTGACAATAACTGCAGAGCTCTTACTCTCTTACATTTATCACTGCCATCAGCTCCTTCAGAACAAAGTATTTGGGAAAGAAGGCAGGCAGCTGAGTCTGGGAGGCAGATTTTGCTCTTGCTAAACTGTTGATCTTAAAATAACATGTTGGTAGGTTTAAATACTGTCATCTTTAAAAAGAGGAATCATGCTAAAAGCAAAGGGTTTAATAGTATACATTTGGAATAGACAAGGGTTTAACAAGCCGGTCTAATGAGAAAAAAACACTTTCCACAGGGACACAAGAACCTGTAAGCGGTTTTCTCAAACCACTGGCAGTTCTATTTCCTCTCAGCTTTGGGGTTTTATGGAACTCTTGTATGTTTGTTTGTATGTTGGGCAAAAACATCTTTCCTTTAATTTAAACCATTGTTTTCCAAGGAAAAAAGTCATTAGGAAGCCATTTATTTTTAATTATTATGAGGACTTTTCAAAAGAAAAACCCTTAAATATGAAAAACAAAATTTTGTGTGCATCTAGCAGTAGATAAAAGGGGTCAACAAACCGTGATCCAAACCAGACATAAAAGAATTTTTCCAAGTTCTGTTTCACATTTTAAGTGGCCTCTGCTTTCTTTGCCAGAACTCATGTTCTTTGCAGTTCTTTGCCTTCTACACACCAGTTGGCCAGTAGCTTTAAAATCTGTCCTAAAAGATCACCCAGTAATCCTAGGGATGTTAAATGGTCATACAGTACAGCAGTACAACCCATTATTCCCTTTCCACCACAGACCCATATGTGTGAGATTTCTTGATAGCACAAGGAATTCTTAGGGATGAGAAACCAAATGGAGGAGAATTTGAAGAGCTTCCATTTGAGTGCAGTGAGCAAAGACCTCACAACTGCTGGTGCAGTGCCAAAAAAGTCCCCAAAAAGCTGTAATGACAGTCACACATACTGTGTTGGAGGTGAAGAATCAACAATAGAACAGACTGCTGCACTTCAGATGTAAAAATAATAATACTGGTTTTAAACATAGTGGACCTAAGAATAAGACTGTAATAATTAATTGAGATCCTTTTGTAATAAAAATCACCCATATCACAGATTTTGAAGAGTTTGGGGATTTTTTAATGGTATGCAATCAGAATGAATTTTTGCACACTTGAGGAAGCCTAGACACTCTGTATGATAAGGAAATGCCTGTAAGTACTTGAAAATACAACAGATAAAAACCCCCAGACCTCTAAAGAACAGATATCTCATTTTAATCATATTTTCTCTCACCCCACAAAGTGAAAGAATTAAGGCCCAGCAAGTTCCAGCTCTTACCAAGAGCTTATATAAACAGCATATTTTTACAGTTCAAGAGTGAAGATTTCTGCAGTCCAAAGTCTCTGATGCAATTTTTTATATTTGTGGCTTCTAGTCATACTTGAATAATCAGAGAATCTTTTCCTCTCAGATTATTTTTGTTGGAAGCCTATAATTACCCCATGTTACAGATATTTTTTATATGCAGTGGAACTGACCAACAAAATACAGACAGGGGTGGCACCTATGAAATATTTTCCTATTACACTGTGGAAAATAGCTCCCTGATATGGTTTTGCACAGATTATAGCATTTGGAAGACTACTTCACAGTGCCCATCCCCTTCTAACAGGCAGACCCATCACACCAATTCCACATCCTCTTCCTCCCGTTACAAGTTGTTGGCTTTCTTAGAGTGTGGAATCTGGCTTTCACAAATCTTATTTTGTCTTTTAGTGCTTGTGAGGTCAAGCAGAGCAGTCTCAGCCACAGCTTTGTTTCTCTGTTGTGTGCAGTGGCCTGGAAAGCCAGCAGTCAGATGCCTAATTTTGACCAAATCTCATGCACATGGAAGGAAGAAAAGAAATAGTGATGCCATTTTAAAAAAAAACCTTAATTTTTGTTCCCTGTCGTTTGCCTCACAGTGAAGAAAAGAGCATATTCCACAGCAAATGCTGAGGCATTCTTACCTTCCTTTATGTTGTTACCTGAGGAAAAGGAACATTAGGCCACTGGACTGAGGCCAATTGCTCATTTGCCACCATTCTCTGTAGGGAGAGCTTGGCCAGCCACCTAAGGAGAATTACGAGCTGCCCAACACAGGCTACTGATGCTCTCTGTGGACAGTGCTTAACCACCTTTAAAGTAATCTGGACAAAAATGACAAATGTCAGTGTTAATACATTCAGCCATTAATATGGCTTTGACTAGATGAACAAGGGTATTTTTCAGGCACCTTGGCAAATGTAAATCACCGTTTAGCTGTTCAGAAAACAGGAGAGCAAATGTTCTATGTGAATTCAGCATGCCCATATTTACTACTGGAGAGGCCTTCTTTTCTTTAAGATGTAGGCTTGGGGTCATAAAAAAATTGTCCCATATCACCTAGAACAGATTGCATTTAATGCCTAAGTTATCCTTCCGTCAGCTGCACAGTCTGTCGCGCTGGATGCCATCCACTAAGCTTGCATCCCTAGCCACCTCCTACAGCACCTGAGGGCCAGGCCTCTCTGTTAATTTTAGTTCCCTGAGGTCTGTCACCTCTGCAATCTACACCACAGCTCCACCCACAACTTATTCAGAGCAGCATCATTAGCTGACTGACACACCTGGCACAGAGCAGACTGACACATCTGTCATTATCACTGTCTTGGACCCAGGTTCACAGGGAGGAAAGGATGTTCTCCTATGAATCTGTCGGACATGAAGAGGTGCCAAAGTACCACAGATTGCTAATGCAAACAACTCCGAATACTTTGTGGTATTTTCCCCTTATCAAACAACCCGTAGAAAATGGCTACACCTTTAAATTATTCTCTTGTATTCATGTTTTAGAAAGTTAAAAATCTAAGTCCTCTGCAGCTGCAGTTGATACCCGAATATACATTCTCCCCACAACTTGCCATTAAAGGAGAAAAGTTCTGCTAGCATCAGTTTACAGACAGTTAATTTAGTCACAGAGATGTGGTGGCATGTTCAAAGTCACAGAGGAAATCTGTGGCAATGCTGGGAATTAAATACAGGACTCCAGAAACTCCTTCCTGTTTTTTAACCACATGTGTCATCCTTCCAAATGGTCTTTCCTACAGAAGATTTAGTCATGGCTGAAATAAGCCCAGTTCATTAACAAACCAAGGACATGGCAAGGCAAACAGTATGAATCCTTCAAAACTGGCACATGGATTTTCTTGTTAAAAACATTTGAGGATATTTTGTAAACTATTTTGTGACTTTTGTTTCAATTTAAAAAAAAAATAACCCTTCACTGAATATTATTTTTAACGTAATCTAGGATGATGTTCCCTGGAAAAAGCACAGGCTAATCTGTTTGGAATCTGCACACTGTTAGTTCTCTCAAGTCTTGAACAGGGTGGTACTGATTGGGTTTTTTTAGTTCTTTCAGGGCAAGTCCTGAATTCAAGGTCTCGCAGAGTTCCCCACTTCTGAGCCTAAAAAAGTAGACGAGAACAATAATCATTTAGTTTGTAAGGGGTATATATAACTGCAACTTTGCTTCTTAAAATAACCATGACCCTCAAAATCAAGGCAATATTTGTACTCTTTCTCCCCACAATGAACTGACTAAATCACAGACAAGACATTTTATCTCTTAGTGCTTCTTTAGACCTCCCCCAGCAAAAATCAGACTATCATTACTTGTCTTTGTAAAGCATTTCATAAACCATGAATGAAAAATACAGTAAAACCAAACATTAAACAAGTGCCAAAGCCACAAGATCAGGCTCTAAACAAGGCCACAGACTTGACTTTTGCTTTAGTTCTGTAGGGCTTATTTATGGCTAAGCATTAATTACTTATATTTTCTATGTCAGCTTAGCATATTTAGTTATGTGGTTTTTAGCTTTAGGAGCACCTCAGTTTCCAGATACTTCTTTATGTAGCTGTCAGACTTAGAGAAACAATGGCAGCATTGTTAATATATCCATCAAAACAGAATAGATATGATACATTAATGTTTCTGTAGCAAACCGACACTGTTAAGGCAGAGGTATATTTTTCAAGGTTTTTCTAAACATTTTTCCTTACCACTAATTTGTTTAAAACCTATACCTCAGTGCTTCTCCACAGCAGGATTTCAACCAAATTGCAAACTGATCTGAGAAAAATAGGAAACACTTCGACCAAGAAGAACATGTTCCTTAACATGTTCTTCTTTGTATGGTATGTATGGTTTCCATACCCAAACACCTCAATCTTTTCTTCTCACAGTTGGAAAGGCAGAGAGGATTAGCATGACAAGAAGCTGACATCGTAATTTATCTGCTGCACACCATGCTTTTAATATCACAACAGCTTTCAGACAATCAAAATAAATGATAGTAGGAAGTCTTGAACACAGAGTAGGTAAGATGTATGCCTGGTAGCTGCTCTTAGAGGAATGAAGCTGCAAATTGGCTAAACTCTTTCCCTCCCTGCGCTAAGAGTTTTACTAAGGAAACTGGATTCTGCTTGAAGCTGAAAATGTTTTGTTTCTGTAAAATATTGTTGAACCACAAGAAGATCCAAACTAACTAAATATGGAGCAAGACATGTTTTTGTATACCAGCCCAAAATACTCTCTTACTGATTCATTGGTAACTTATGACCGGTTTGGATATAATCTCAACCAACCATCATTGGTTTTGGGAGGTGAAGTGACATGAGTCAACTGTAATTAATACGATAAAGAACAGCTCACTCTTATTGCTTTAGTCAGTCCAGTCAAAGCTTTGCTTCTTGCAACAATGTTCCAGTTGTAACCTTTGGAAAGGGCCACAGCACACTCCAGTTATCAAACATCTCCTTTCTCCTAGCTCAAAAGCATAACATTCTGTTCCAGAGGAAAGTGAAACATAGTATCATGTTTTCATGTGCAAGAACACCTAAAGAAACAAGACAAATACAGTACTTTTTCATATGGTAGATGTGTGGCGTACACAGCTTCATAAATTGTTGCTGCCCATTACTAAACATTCTTCTTTCTTTTTCCCATTTCTAAGTCTAAAAACCATGTCAATCAAAAGATACTCCAACATCTTTCACCATAGCTGACATAAGTCTGCACAAGCATCCAGCTAAGGCCTTGGTCTTTGGCTACAGGAATATCACATCCAGAGAATACAAAACCAAGCACTGGAAGTGACAGAAAACTATTTAAAAATAGAGAAAAATTGTATGAATAAATTCAACCAGCAAATTTTAAGACTATATTTAACAATTCCTGCAGAAGTAGTACAGACAAATGTCAGGTTTTAAGCTGAATCCTGAACTCCAGATAAAGGAGCAGGTGACGTGGTGCAGACAATAGATAGGAGATAGAGTCCAAAAGTTATCTACTGTTAAGCATGCATAAAATTCCAGTAGAGAGAGAGTGAATGGTAAGTCTGGAGGAAACTTTATTCTGAGCAATGAAGAGTCTGATTTAAACCTTTAAGCCTTAACTTGGATTGCTTTAGTTGTCCGTGTGAGAGAATATACACCATTACCTAACTAAAAAGGTGTCTAAAGTTTTGGGGTTGTACAAGTTCCCCTAATCACCATGTAGGTTGATGTTTAGCTTTGAGTTTTTCCCAGTTCTATTCTTTTGTTTACATGTAACATGCAAGCAAAACACTATTTATATAAAGTTGTGCTCTTGCACAGCAGGTTATCAGCTTGAATGTCACAGAATCCTAGAATTTTCTGAGTTGGAAGGGACACGGTTGGATCATTGAGTCCAACTCCTGGCCCTGCACAGGACCACTACAAGAGTCACACCATGTGGCTGAGAGTGCTGTTTAAATGTTTTTTTAACTCTGTCAGAGTCAATGCTGTGACCACTTCCATGGGGAGCCTGTTCCAGTGCCCAACCACCCCCTAGGTGAAAACCTTGCTAACATCCAACCTAAACTTTCCCTAGCACAATTTGAGGCCTTTCCCTTGGGTTCTGTCACTGGTCACCACAGAGAAGAGATCAGTGTGTGCCCCTCCTCTTCCCCTCAAGAGGAAGTTGTAACTGCAATGAGGTCTCCCCTCAGTCTCCTCTTCTCCAGGCTGAACAGACCAAGTGACCTCAGCTGCTCCTCATACATCTTCCCTCTAAACCCTTCGACATCTTTGTAGTCCTCCTTTGGATGCTTTCTGACACCTTTGTATCTTTCTTATATTGTGGTGCCAATCCACCTCTGATGAATATGGGATGTATCCTAAATAATGAAAAATTAGTGCTAAAACAGACTTCCTTTTTCTATGTTACATGCTTAAGCTGCTCTTAAGATATTGAAAGAACTGATATCTTACAAAATTCACCGGTGTTCTCAAAACACTTTACCTAGCCATGTATTTTTGTACACAAAAAGGAAATCCCCACTGTTCTTTCCAGGATTCACACTGTTTGCAATCTTTAAAATACTGCTTTTCTTAAGGGGGAAGCAGTCTATGATTGCTCATCATTGTCTGCCTCAAAGTTACAAATTTGAATGGCAACTTAAAAGAAAGTACCAGGATTTGTATGTTCCTTAGCCAAGACCTAGTACTTCATTGAAGAAGATCCTGTAGATCTAATCATCTCCTCGCAGTCTATTTTATTACTTGCCCAGAGCCATCTGAAGTACCAGTTTCTTCTATCTGATAGAATATGCAATGTGACATTTTGTGGGACTCACTGTTTTCTCTCTTGCTCCCTTAGAGGATTATATTTTCTTGCTAAGCATTACTGAACTGGTAACTGCATGGATCTTACCCTTGACTGACCCTGGTTTATATTGCTCTTGGCTCAAAGAGGCAAAAATGAACAACCCCCAATGAGAAGTCTGACCATCTTCCTCCAGGGGAATTGCAGCTGTGGAGAGACCACATATCATCTTTGGAAAATACAAAGCTATAAGGAAGTTTCTCTTTGCTGGCATAATATGCTGCAAGTCAGACCACTTTCACTAGTACAGATAAGTCCTGTCCTTTGATGAAACAGAAAAATAGCAATTGCATCCAAATAAAGCTACAGGTAAAGGAATGGTAATTTATTTTCATCCAGTGAGAATCTAAAAACAGAGATTAGATTCAGCAAGCCTGAAAAACTACACAGGAACACTCAACAAGAGGGTTTTGCAGCAATGCTTCTCAGAGTTCCTGTTTCTGGCCAGGACAAGAAATACCACAAGAACAGCCACAGTTTAATCCGAAACTGGATATGCGTGCAAGAATAATGAAGATGGAGGGATGGGGAATGACAGACACAAAAACACAGGACTTTTACAAGCTCTGTCCAACCTAAAGAAAGGCTTGGGTTTCTTTATAGCTCAAGTTCGGTTGAAACCTTTATGTAATTCAATAGGGAAAGCTGGAGTGGAAATCAACACTTGATCCAGGTCTTATATTCTCTTTACCTCAAATACTTGTATAATGTTGGTTCCTAAGAGCTGATGAGTGATAGCCTTAAAGGTGAGAGGCAAACAGCACAATGGCAAATCCAGTGAGCTGACAGGGTGCAACAAGACATGGCTACAAAACATGTGAAGAGAATTCACTGGTTGTAGCAGAGCCTGGAGGAAATCAGTGAGGTGGGAGAAAGACGGGAAGGAGGATGCAGCAATGGCCCTGAGCACTACCTTAAAAAAAGTCTCAAATGGCCGTTGTACAGAGCAGCCATCCCAGCCCATTTATATTCTGTGCTTGCTAACACACCTGCATCATGCTCCTGTACATGCAAAGACTTGCAGACAGTTTCTTCCCAAAGTTGATGCAATGAATACATGTAATTTCTATATTATTAGCATAGAGACACATAATAGGGACAGCACAGACCTTTCCTTAACGCATCATCTACTGGCACCAGTTGCACTGACTTTAGCAAAGTTACTCCTGATTTACATCTGTGTAAAAATAAGTCCAATGTGCTCAAGGAAATACTCTGTACAGCTGGGACAGTTTAGAAACATGAAATAGATGTTTGTAACACCATGTGATTAAAGAAAAACCCAAACCACAAAGTTTAGATCTGAATCCAAATCCTCCTCAAGCTTGGTGTGTTTTAGATCCAAGATTTTGATTCAGACCCTTGTCTATATAAATTGTAGCAACTCAAAATTTGCTGTAATTTTAACTAATATATCACACTGAATACATTGGCACCTACTTTGGATTTTAAAGGCTTTGTGGTAACTGGTAAATTAAGTTGTGGAACATAAGCAGTAAGTACTTTTTGGTCTAGAACAAAAAAGAAACATGGAAAATAAACATGTTAACAGGCAAGTGCCAACTTGATGTTCCACTGAAACTATAAATTCCATTGTCCATAACTCAGATGTGAATATTCATTTGCTATATCAACAAATACATGATCATTAGAAGAACTCATTCCAGAGTTAAGATATAGGGATACCTGTGACAGAACTCAACAATTTCCACCATGAAAAAAATTGTCATGGTTCTGAAATCAGTTTTTGCTTACCATTAGAACTCTGCTTCTATGAAGATTATCCATCAACCTCAGCTGTTTCCTTGCTCAAATATTTGTGGAGGACACTGAACTCTTGTTAACGTCATTGACAGCAGCAATCCCATTTCCTTCCATAGGACAAGTCATGGAATGCTTACACATTAGAAAGCAGAACTTACCTATTATGAAAACATTTGAAATGTAAGTAGGCTTGACAGAAAGTAATAAACAAGCAAAATACCTTTCTCATTCAAGCGACCTGCCTTAACTTCCAGCAAAAGCAAAGATCCAATAACTTGAAGCTGAAGTTAGAAAAATTCAAAACACAAAATAATTTTATTTTTAAAAGCTGAATCTTATTAATCAGATGGATTTACATACCCTTAGTATGAATGAGAACACGAGTGGCCCATCTAGGAGTATGTACGTGCTTAATACTTACTTCCCAAAAAGCCTAATTTTTTCTGAATTTGGAAGTGTTTGTCTTTTTAAATGTATATACTGAAACCAATTGTATAAGAAGTAATTAACCCAGTAATAAAATGAAATAATTTTCCCACTCTTGAGAATCAGTGTCCAAACCAAAATATGTCAACTATGCAGTTAGTTGTGGGAAAAAGGTTTCTTTCCTAGAGTCTAGGCCAGTAATTCCACGTTGAGAAAGTGCTTTCAAATTAAGTTAAAGGTCTACTGACTCCAGCCACAGATGTTTTCTCTCAGGGGTGGTATATGCTGCCAACCAAGTTGACAATTTAGAAGTATTGGAAATATGCAGAATAAGCCTTCATTTCCCCTCACACTCTGAGCTATGACTACCCAGTAATTTAAGTTTTCAAAGTAGTGTAGTCAGACAGCTTCAAATCCTCCTTTTCAGCAGGCAGTACTGAAGAACAAAAATGCAAAACTGAAGCTCTGTGCTGGATGTTAATACTTACTGTTACTAGATGCCAGCCTTTCCCTCAATGCAACATTTTCACAACTAATCAGTATTTTATCTTTTCCCAGTGAAAGAATATTCTGCCTACTTTCTCCCATTCAGTTGCTTTCACCATTTCCGTAGATTTTGCTCGGGTAGCAAAAGGAACAAGTCTCTGGGTTACAACAGCAACCTTCAAAGCAGATGCCTAGCCTCATCCTAGCCAGAAAAGCAGTAACACTTACAGGGATATGAGCTGATTTTGTCAGGCCCACCTGAATGATCTTATATAACAAAACTATGGATGTTAGTTAAGAACAAGTAGTGCTATACCTCTTACTGTCATCTGAGCACAAAGCACGAAGAGGGTGAACAGAAATAGTTTCTTGAGTCTCCACAGTGACACCATTCATTAAAAGAAAACTACCAAAGCTGCAATTGTTTCCAAACATCCATAAATTAACTCCAATTCCTCAGAGAGATCCACACTGCAACACCTGTCACAGCCAGATGTTTTTGTTTGTTCTGTAGGAGCAAATTCAATGCTTTCAACAAGAGGGGAAAACTGTCCTGGTGGTTTTTGGTTAAATGGGGAATTTTGATACATCAGTCTGCTTATGTGTATATCTGCATTCTTATCTATCTATTCATTACTAGATTACATGTGAAGTCATAAGTTTGTTGGTAGTTTTGTGGGTTTGGGCATAGTTTCTTTTCTTTATACAGGCAATGAGACCTGCTACAGCCACTTTTTTGAGTACATAAAAAAAATTCTGAACCTGGAAAGATTTGGGGACAGAACTATTTCAGTTAAAGCGTATCTGAGTCAAGGCCATGTTGCCAAGGAAGAGCATGAGAAATTCGCCTTACTACTGCTCATACTGTGATTCTTATATTAAATACAAGATAAACACATGAAGTCAGATTTATAGAAACAAATGATATTATTTTACTGACTCAGTATGCTGTGGTTCAGTTCCAAGTAAAGAACATACTGGTTAGTATGAGAGAAAGGAGGGGAGCTACTCTGTTACCCAAAGAGTGCATTCATTAAACTAAATTATTGGTATCTTTCTTCAATCAGGTAGCTAGAAAGTAGGAAGTGATTTCTTCTCCATTAAACAGGAGCGTGAAAATTCACCTATATTTGATTCACAGCTGCAGATAACATCTATAGCTTAATTAAAAACTTTAAGTCAATACTGAGATAAGAGGGAAATTGTTTCCAAGAAGGCCAGGTGACACTTTGTCAGCCCAGGTGCACCTTAAGAGAATACACACAGATAAAATAGAGGCTTCTGGAAGTAGCTGATCTTGATTTCTCTGATCTCTGGCTGCTTGGAATTTTCTTTCTACATTTAAGGGTGATAAGCATTCATTAGGAAAACCCAAGCAAGTCTGCAATGATTCTTCACTCTGGCACAGACAGGAGACATAACTTCTTTTGTGTGAATAAAGCTACAGTGATGAATTCACACACTAACAGTTACCGGCTAAAAGAAAATTTCTGTGGTCTTTTGTTGTGGCTCAAAGAACAAGGGAAATGGAGTCCCAGCTATGTCTGTTTCTGATGGGTGTGAAGCAAATTTTCCAGCACTGTCAGTGTATCATCTGCAAAAACACAACTGTGAAGTGGAATTGTGTTACCCTGCATGGAGAAGAGTTTTAAATGCTGCAGCTGCCTGTTATCCTTGGAAGACCCATCTCCATCTAAACATCTTTTTGGCTGTTTGTCAATAGACAAGATAACTTGTGAAAGTGAAAGATTTTTAATACACCTGGAAAATATTTTCCCAAGTAACTGATTAATTTCAGCTTGTCTTTTAATTCTGGTTTTTGGACTCTGTAAGAAGCCATTGTAAACTACATCAGTGTACCCAGCTATGTCTTTTTCTTGCATGTTACACAGTTTAGATTAGCAGTACCTAAAATGCTCAGGTGCAGAGGGTTATTTTCCTATAATAAGTTGATAACCTTCCCCACACTGTGCTATTGTCTCAGTGGAAATATTCCTCCCTATGGGTTACAGCTAGAGAGATTTGCAGCTTATGTTTTAAACTCATTTGACTCCCAAAAGAGTAAATCATTAACTAGATTGATCAGTACATTGATGGGCCATATAACTGGGACAAACAAAAATTAAACAAATGTCCCTTTTTCAGCACTGGTAACTCAAGGACATTTCCTTATGAGACCAGGACTTGAAAGCTTCCAGGTGAGATCAGTGTTCAAGGGTTTTTGGTGCAATCAATGTAACGATCACTTGTTATATTTAATAGAGACAAGCACTAGCAACACACAGTGTACCTGCAGAAAACCAGACCTGAACACACTGAATTATGCATCATTTCCCTCTGAGATTTAAACCTTCCCTGGACTGTAGATTCAGCAGAGAAAGGAATTCCCATCTATGTTTGGCTGAACTTCTAAAAACGCATAATAAAATCCTCTGTTCCTTTATTTTTTAATTTGTTACTTCTAAGATCCAGGCAGCACCTGGGATTTTTATTACTGTAAGCCTACACAGGGAAAATTAAAATTACTTAAACTATATTGCAGCATTTCAGTTGGTGTGTTTTAGTGCAGGTAATAGACTTTGTGGTGAAAATGCTCAGCTTCAGGAATTTTCCTAGCAGACTAAGAAACAATTTACTACTTTATCCTGTGTTTTATCCCTTTTAGATTCTATTAATAGAAAAGCTCCATGGTTACAATCTTAGTTTCTCTGAACTGGTGAACTCAATCCAGTTTACAGGCAGCACTAAAGTGTTGCTAACTATAGTGTTTTTCTTCTCAAATAGGTAAGATCTTCATCGTTTCAGGAGATGTGAATCTCTTCTGTTATTAGGAGAGAAGAAAACCAAAGAGGCTGATGGACTCTTGCAAGGACCCATTTGTAATACAAATTTCGGTAGGGTTTATTCTCCCAGTCTTAAAGTGAGCACAGACTGGGATGTGTTATCTGTCTTTTCCCTTCAGGAAAGGTGCAAGTTTCATCTGCAGACACCTTAGAATATTGTAAATTTTTTTCCTATGGTGAAAGTCCCTATTCCACACAGGATGTCCTAGAATGTTTAACTATTTTAGTTTCATCCTTGTAACTGAACAGTTTGACTACTAGCTGAATAATATGGGCACATAAAAATCACTGAGAAATGCTGTTTATCATCACTAAACATAGCAGCATCTCACAGAAGACAAAAATAAATAGCAGATGTCAGCGATCCATCACTGTGTTCCTATCTGCAAATCCTACAGGTCCAAATCTTCCAAGTTGCAGCTGTGCAATGACTTCTATTTGAATAAGGATTCACTGCTATAACAAGGAAAAATTTTCCTCGTTATCTTATGTACATATCCAATAGCTTTCATCAAAACAGTGAAATAAAAAGAAGGCTTGACAGGTGTATGGGGGCTGGTACTCAGCAGAATTCCCCAGAGCTCCTTTTTGGGATATGTGCTGCAAATTCTCTGATGCAGGATGCCCCAGTACTCAACAAAGACTTAAATACACAGTAGTAGCTTAAGTTAAAAATGTTGGCACTGTGTCCACAGCAATTTTGAGTGAACTCACAGAAACATACACATGGGATATTAAAGGCTTGAGATGTAACTCTTCCTTTTTCCATTGTTTCTCTTATGTGGTTTAGAGAACATCTTTTCAACATTCTTCACATCCTCCCCTTCCCACTACCCCCAGAAATGGGGGTGACATTTAGGTCTCCCAACCATGAACTGTGGAATGAATCACACACAGAGCTAGCGCAGGACAATCCTGTTTCCTGAGAGCAACCACAGAGCTCTGAGCACCAAGGTTTTGTTATGACATGCAAGCTGGCATTAAATCCACCCTGAAGTTCAGTTCATGTAAGAGTTCACCGCCATATAAGATTTTACTGGTGGTTGCTCAAATTGAGTGACACAACAACCTGCCTAACCAATCCTCTCCTCCAGCAAACTCTTCTCCCTGAGGGAGGACTACATGGGCAGCAGAGCTTTATCCTCAGATTATTCAAACCAAAAAGGCAAGGTTGAAGAATTTTCATTTCCTCTGGAGAAATTCTCATTTGTTTCTGCCAAACAGTGACAGGTTTCTGCTGCCTCTAGGCCAAAACAGCCTGACAGAAGCACTTAGTTTGGAAGTGACTGGTAAGATGGGATGTTTCTCAATTCTTCTTTCCAATGAATTTATGTCTTTTCCATGTGACACAAGCAGAATTCCAACAGCTCCCTCCACCAGGTTAAAAAAGACCAATAAACACAGTTTAGCAGGATCCTTGACACTGCTGCTGCCATAGAGGGGCACATAAACCGCCCCACAAAAGCACTTCTAGGAGTTTCACAGTTCACAACCTCACACTTGAGAGTCTTACCTCACCCATAGTTCCAGAGATCTTTGCCCTGAATACATTAGATGTGAACTGGACAGGGCATGGAGATGGCTGCATGGGTTCTGCAAAGGAATCTGCTCCCTCTGAGATGTCATTGCTCAAAGAGCTACTCAATGTTTGTACAGTAATAGCCACAAAAAAAATGGGACAGAACCCATGAAAATGGACATTCTCCTCAGGGAGATGGCTGCACAATAAAGGGACTGAAAGACATTGGCTGACATCATGAGGAGAGTTTAATTCCCAAATTATTAATCTATATTTTCAAGGCTTCTGCAGTATCAAAACATAATGTTTTTTTTGACCCTCAGAATGCCCTCCCTGTTGATACCTTGAGCCGATGAATTAAACTGTTTCATAAATTACAGTTTGTTAGTGTTGTGCAACAGATTATAGATGGCACCTACAGAAGGCATAAAAAGTACAGAAGGAACAGGATACTGCTATTCAGATCTGCAGCACACAGGTTGCATTCAGCTCTGGTGAACAGAGGGAGGGAACAGGCTCCTTACCCACTAGGAAAGAAAGTATTTTAAAGTCATCTTGAGTAGAACTTTCATTAGGGATGGTCTCTCCACTAGATTTTGTTTCTAGCCCAAACAGTTCAAACCAGAACATACCAAATATTGCCTCGATTATCTAGGTAGTAAGCATTATGCACTGTTGTTGGCACCACAAGAAGCTGTCCCCTTAGCAGATCTGAGCTGCCGGTCACAGAGAAGCAATCCATGGAAAGCCCTCCTGAGAAATCCCACTCTGTTCTGTCAGCAACAGCACTGTAAAACACCGAGAGCCAATGCCCCACATAGCATTGGGGCAAACATGCACTGATGCATTGCCCCTTCCCTACACCTCAGCTCCACCAACAGCTCACTCAGACCCTTCCCAGCCTAATATATCAGACTCCCTGACACCACCAGCTGCAAAAAGGCCAGGGAGGGAGCTAGCTAAATGGACAATTGCAGTAGATCTCCTTCACGCTGAACTGGTGCAAATGGAAAGCAAATTTCTCCTTTCCCCATTAAGTCTATATCATCACTCCATCTGACACGCTACCCATAAGTTTATATTGGTGAAGTCTACTTCTAACTACATTATGTTAAAAAAACAAGGCTATTGCAATGAGGTGACAAAATCTCCAGTACTTAAAGAAAATCTCAGTGAGGAAGTGGATGGATCATTCAAGGTTAATATATTTATTGTGAAGGCAGGTAAGACTTACCAATAAAATTTTTACCCCACATAAACTCTTAATAAGTAGTTCCTGTATAAAACTTTAATCATTTAATGCGCTACTGCCTATCCTGAAAAAAGACACCAAAAGGGGTCAGACAAGCCTTCTGTAGCAAAAAAAAATCAGTTAGCAACGAAAATTTCCAGGACAACTGTAAGATTGTAAAATTCTTCCTATTATTTTATTTATTCAAGTTGATCAAGTTGATTAACTATGAATGGAAAATCAGCTCCAAATCCTGTAAATGAGTTTGGTTTAGTGTCCAACCTTATGACCAGATATAACAGTAACATAAATTACTTTGCAAGTGCTTTCAGTGCAGAGGTTTCTCCTAAAGTCTGGGAAAAAATCCTGATATGGTAAAGCAAGAATGTGAGAGTAAAAATATCATTTCTCTTACAGCAAGAAATGAGAAATAGATACTTTTTTCTCTTTTTCTTTCTTCAGGGAGGAGAAAATGTCAGAGTTTTCTTGTTATCTCAGGAAAGCTGATGCTGGCAAGCACCTTTCATTTCATAACTGCAAATACAAGGCATGACATTTTATCTTTCGTCAACATGAGATCAGTTCTTGTGGTCCAGAACTATTTCTGACCAGACCTTGCAATATAATAAAAACTGATTTCACTAAGGCATTTCTGGCCTGAACATTTGAAGGCAAGCCACGTGTCTGTTAGTTACCTGCAACTTGCTTATTCAGTTTAGTCTTCTGAAATTTGAAAACAGTGAAAGATGTATGCAACAACCACAAGCATGGCAGCCTCTGGCATCCCTGCACTGCCTGGTGGGGAACTGTACTGCCACCTTAGTGTTGATGTAGGTGGATATGTTCACTCCCTGCTGCATGACTCTGAAAGCCACAGCAGCCCGGGCACTGTGCCACGGTAACACAGTTACCATGAGGTCTCCTACAACCAGGAGTGCTTGATCAATACTTAGTTGTGCAGTGGGGCAATAGTTATGAAGCACCCATCCTGCTTCCTTCACTTGGGCACGCAGGCGTGCACACAGAGATGGACATGTCCCTCTGCAGCTTCTGTCTCTGGCAGCCTACCCATGCTTCCACAAGGTTTACTTGCACTTCTTGGTTTACAGGGTGTGGAAAGCAGGGAAAGCAATGTGGAAAGTGTTGTTCATTTCCTGTAATAGCTTGCTACTCACACCTGAGGAGATTGTGGATGGGGAACCTTTATCTACATGCTGCTGTCCTGTCAGATATGTGAACATGAGCTGCCAACAGTCTGGTTACTGCTGTCTTGCAAAACAACAGCCTATATTATGTGGGAAACTACAAAACCTAATGTTCCCTAGGCACACTGGGTGATTAGCTGTGAGACTGCAGCACACACATTGCTTCCATGGTCTGTCTGAGTCAGCCCTCTACACAGAGGGCTGCATTTTTCTACAGTTTTCTGTGGATTCTCCGTTCAGTCTTTTCATGACTTAGGGGATGATGAGACCCTTAGGTTTTGTACTGGGCTAGCTTCTTTTAGTTCTCCTTCTTCAAGGGAAAAGCCTCCACTCGCAAATAGCAAAGCAACTTCAGCACATGTGATCAAATCAGAGGTTGATTTTCTCTATTGCCTGTGTATTTCATAGAAATTAAAGATATAAAATCTGTATTATATAAAGTACAATGTAACTCAACATCAACTAGAATGCAGAGGTGGTTTACTGGGGTGCTTATGCAGCCACCAACCAACCCATTTTCTGTCCTGTAAAACTAGAAATGACAGTGTGGCCCGTGCTTGCCTTAAATTGATTTGTGTCACCTTGCCCAGATCAAAAACCTGGCTCTAGGATTTTTCATCAAAAGAATTATTTTACAGATTATACAGATTTTTTAGGGTATATTCTGATCGTTAACACTTAAACATGAGGTTGGATCTCCATGTGCAGGTCCTGAGACAACACCCTGCATAAAGGTTTGGCTGTATGAGCTCAGGATCAACGGAGAGACAGCACAGCCCACTGGCAGCCCCTCTTCCCAGGTGTCCCTGCAGAGAGGCTCCCATGCCATGATGGAGAAGTGACAACCCAGCTGGGGCTTGTCCCCACCCACGGGACCTACTTTCCAGCTAAAACTTTACTGCTTGGCCTCTGCCACATTCCATCTTCACCATGGGCTCTGCTCATCCATGCCCATATCCCAAGCTATGGGTGATTTCCCACTTAAGCATCAGCCCATACCTAGGGAGGCATCCGATGCCAGGGACTGGGGCTGCCTCCGGCCCCCATGGCTGCCTGCTCCTGGCTGGGGGGTGGGACATGCTCCACCTGCCCACAGGGAGCCCCCACTGCTCCCACTCCCCGGTCCTCACAGCACCTGACACTCTAATGTAGACTTCTTGCCTTTTACACTACATTTTTTACCATATTTTACCATACTGCCATATTAAGAGGCAGTTGTAATGGTTCAAGTAAAAAGGAATTGTTCCCCTGAGATGAATGTGTAATGATTTTCTTTGGACCGAGGAAGGGAAATTCATTTTTAATTGAATAATGTGAGAAAAAAGCCTTACATGTGCTAATTTGTTGGACTCAAATGTGTTTAGACTGGGTTATAGGGATGTTTTGACATTGGGTGATTAGGGTAATTGGAGAAAACAGCTGGACTGTTTTTACACTAAAGATTTTGATATGGATAAGGTCACTGTGACACTGAGATCATGCAAGTGATATAAATGTAAAGGAACTTGCACAATGAGAAAAAGCAATTTTCTATATAACACCAAAGATACCTTTAAAAACACACAAATTAATTAGCTTCGGGTTTTTCAAAAATGGATCTTTGGAGACATCTCCCAAATCACATCTTTATACTTCTGTAGACAATTATATCTGCCATGCGAAGAAGAGAGTGAGTATGAAACAGAAAAACAAACTGATAATAAAATAAACAGTTTTATTTTGTAAGCGTTTGGCTTTGGTAGTAGTTATGTAAGGACTTTTTTCCCTGTTTCTGCAGGAATAAATCTACAGCTGTCTGAACATTTTAATATGCCTGGTCAGAAACAAATTTAGCAAAAGTAACAACCAAAAATCTGACCTGTCTTATTTCAGTCTCTTGTTAATAATAATTCAATATTCAAATGTCAATTTGTCCCGTACTTCAGATGTACCTACAAGACTGTGCTGCGTGGCATGACAATTAACCAATATTTGTTACGCCTGCAAGTATTTCATGAATAGAGACTGATTTTATAAGATATTTCAAGGCTGAAAAATAAGATCTGCAAAATCCTTCGACATTTTAGCTGCTCTGTAATAAAGCTGTGGTTTTTCTGAACTGAGGACTTGATATACTGGTTTTCAAATGAGCCATGTTTATGATATACAACAAATCTTTCATCAGAAACAGATATTCTCATATAAAAAATTGTAGAGCAACTTCTCAAAAGAAGAAATTTGCAAAAAAAGGCAACAGTGAGTATTTCTATATTGTCTTCAATATTAAAATAAGATAGTGTGATTGCTAACAAGAAGCTAAGTCAGAGAAGTTGCAGAATTTGCTAATTTTGCAGAATACCTTTCAGGTTGGAAAAGATTCACAGAAGTAGAATCAGTTCATGAAATTTTGAAAACTGTATTAACTCCTGTTACTGACACAAAACTATAGTAGCCTGTAATTGCATCCATGTTACATTAAATACTGCAACTGCTTGAAGTTCCTTCCAATTAAAACACTTCTACTTAAAAATTGCTAGATTTCCTGCAGCTCTTTTTGGAAACCAAGCTCTTTTATATTACTACTCACCTCTGGAATACAATAAGAGTGCTTCTCCATCTCCTTAAGAACATTAGCATTTTAAACACAGAATTTCAATAAAATCCACCAAGTTTACAGAAAACTTTCAACCAGAAGAGCTATTTGTTAAGAAGCATTTTCTCTAAAAATGCAACATTTCATAGGCAAATTGCCTTTTAAAAAACTTACTTTAAAAAGCCCAAATTTCTTGTTCTTTCTCTCTTTATGCTAATATAGCTTTTAATCACTTGTAGTTTTGATTACATAATTCTCATCAGGAGAGAAAACATTCAGCCCTTCACCTAATCAGATTAGCTAGCAAAGATTTCACATGCTTTGTTATTGGTAACAATTTTTTTTTAAATCTCAGATAATGAAAAGCCATCTATCCATAAATGAAGGAGATTGTTAAAAGCAAACAAAAAGACCAAAAAAAGGAGTCAGTACATGCATGTACATGATTGGGGCAAGAGGAGAGAACTTTCTCTAGGCTGCCTGGAGCTAGATGGCTATCTCGTATATGATATCAATTAACACATTCTTCTTCTTTCGTGCTATTCTTTTTTGATCCTTCAAAAATATGTGGACCTATCTTTGGACATGTATGACTCTTCTCTATTTTTCAGCCCATGCTGCAGCTGATATAATTTTCAGCCTTTCACAAATGCTCTTTGAGTAGATGAGGAAGCCATCCTTTTCATCAACCCAGTTTCCGCTGGCTCCTAAAGAACTGCAGAGGTGATGGTAAACAAACAGCAACAACTGGGCAACTGCAGCGATTTGCCAGTCACCTATGAATAAAACAGAAGTGTTTGCCAAAATTTTTTTGAACCTGGTTGTTTCCTGTGGTTCTGAGAGGCATTACAGGCACACGGACACCCATCTGGCCTTTACCAGAACATCAAGATTACTTACCAATCCCTATTATATATTTTCTAAGAGGAAGGGGTCCCCAAACAAATTCCCAAACAACCTACTATATACAGTGGGACTGCACTTCACCAGACAGATCAGCCACTCTCCACAGGATGAGGGAAGTGTGCATAATGAAGCTGAGTGTGGCTGATAAATTATCCCTAGGGTAACAGAGTACTGGGTATGTATTTTATTAGGTGATGAGCAGAAGAAGGGTAACATCTGGCTTCACAGTCCATCAGACTAAATCTGCCAAGTGCTCAAATCAAGTTCAGTTTATTTGAACAACACCATAAAAGTTAAATGGGTTCCCACGGCACCCATCCCAATGCAATATGGAAAATGAAATAGCAATAGTGCAATGGTGTTCACCTTTGACGTGACAAATGCAATGATGAAAAAGGTCTGAGAGACAGCAGATAGTCAACTGCTATTTAAGATAGCAAAACAGCGAGCAGCAGAGATCTCTGGGATAGAAAAAGCTTAAAATCTTGATCGATGTGCTACCACAACAATGCAAGTGACCTGAACACTGAAAGACCAGCCCTTCTTTTCATAGCATCATTCACAGCTTCAAGTTAATGGACACGAGGGAGTCCCAGCCTCCTTAACTGAAATAACAGCACTGACTTTTTTTCACACAGATGCTAAGACAGAGGCTGCCTGTTGAAAACAAACTCCCACTTCCATGTTTTCATATGCAGTCTGCAGGAGTTTTAACACAACGTGCAAGCACTTCTGGACAACACGGAAGGCTGTCAACTAAGGAAGCAGCAGGTAAGCAGCAGGAACCTCACCTGATATACTTCAGTCAAGCTCAGGCAGGAATCCAGGCCGTGGGGGACAGCAGGACTGATTGAGAGGCATGAGCTTGGAAAAAGAGTGCATTGTGAGACCAATGCACACGGAATGGGCTTGCCCAGATAATGCAGTCAGAATGAATAACAGGTATTTTAGCACTCCCAGTTTCATGAGCTCTTCTAAATGATTGTGTTGATGAACCATACACATACACAGCCTTAGCTCTAATTTAGCAGAGCTGTATGCGCAGACAGTCAATGTCACTGAGATAGTGTGAATCATTAAGCCTTACAGGTTGTCCGTAACAAAAGAATTTTTAAAAAAATGTGTGCATGTTATTTATAGCCCATTTTATTTATAACCCATTTTATTTTGAAATAAGCACACTGGTTTTGAGGGGAAAAAAGAAAAATAAAAAATCCTGAGACTCAAGCTTTTTTTCTTCTCACATTTTTGGCATGAGCACAGCTCCTCATTCTGTTGACTTCAATTGCTGTCTCTTCCAGGTTCTGCTCACTTCTATTTCAATTCAGGCAGTGCTTCCACCATGCTCACGTATCTATCAGCCAATCTCTGGCTCACAGAGCAGTCTTTGGAGCCTTCACTGAGCATGTTGTTTAAGAATGGCTGTGTCTTGGAAGAGACTGTGCCTTTGCAACAAAGATCAAAACTAACATTTTCACAGAAAAAAAAAAAAATTGGACTGATAGTCTTTTAATAACAGCTTTGGTGGATATGGGATTTATCAACCTCCTATTAAGAGAGTGAGCTATATTTGCCCTAAAAAGTGAATGATAGGATTTTAACAAGTTTAATTTCACAAATTAGTGGCTATTTCAGTGGACCTTTAGGTTCTGTAGTCACATGCATTTGTCAGCAACATGTAAGAAGGACAAATATGACGACAGGGTTGAGTCAAGAAAGTAAACACCATCCAGTAGCAATAAAGAGCAGGGGGAGGTGATTTTACACTCTATATGCCCAGCATATGCCCAGTGGTATCCTTTTGGTCAACTTCTACCTGTATATACCAAAAGCTGAGACACGTTTCTGTTATGAGCAGCACCACCACCCAGGTACTTACAGACTAACAGATTTTATCACACCTCCAAAGCTTTATATCCAAACATTCTCATTGACAGTATCAGTTTCAGATACTTCAATTATCTCCAAGCTCCTCTGCACACTCCTGCCCTTATGGGATAGAGACCCGTAGTTTCCCTTGTTCCAGACTGAAGAGGACAGACACATGTCCAGCTTTGTCTTGCTCAAACTCCCACTGGACTCAGCAGGATGTTATGGAGAAGGCTGGACACAACCACTATAAAGACTTTGGAATATTAGAATTGCTATTATACAAACCCTCCTCTGGGACCCATCTGCAGCTGAACCTGCAGCTCCTGTATCCACAACACATATGACATGATCAGAGATCCCCGTTTCAGCTGAGTGCCTGTCTTAGGCATTTCTGCTCTCCAAGTCACACAGGAGTGTGCAGACAAAAACTGATATTCCAGAGGGCCAGGACAGAAGCTGCAGTTGTGACAACCCTCTTTAATAGGAAGGACTGGAGCACGGTGGGGCAGAATAATTTCTGATCTTTTAGAAGTGTTTGCTGGCAGGGCAAACAATCTCACTTCCCTTCACCCATGCTACTTCACCATTTGAACTACCTGGCAGACACCTGGCACACATCGCACGACTTTTTAATCGGTACAGGACACAGAATGTGTGTGTATGACATAATGCAGCCCTCAGGCCATTTCATAGTCACGACGAATGAAGGGAAATTAGGTAATTAGCTCCAATTATACTTTGACAAAAGCTTCTAAATCTCACTCCACTGAACAGTTTTCTAGCAAAACCAGAAGCAGTAAAAAGATAATCACAAAGTTTTAAAAGATGTTGACCTTTATTCAAGCAAGAAACATCAGGTATGAGAACGAGAAAGCATGTAGTCCTACCTCTCTCAGGCACACAGGCACACCTGCTTTGCTGCTGTTGACAGCAGATTGCTGCAGGGCTCTTCCTGAGAGACATCCTGCATACCTCAAAAGAGCTGGAGAGTATGAACTGTGACCCCCTTCAGCTTTGATAGACTTGTCATTTCTTTCAAACTTTTCCATCCATCATGCACACTCTTTCCAAAGTTTAACTCAATTTTATGAAGATCCCTGGAGGGAATTTCATTGCATGTCTGACACCGCTTTAATTGCTGTCAGGTGGAAACAGTGAGTTTATACAAGTAATTAGTCCTATTTGTAACCTCCTGATTTCATTGGACACTTCTGGTTGCTTCTTACTTGCATTAAATGAGTGTGATTTCCTGATATGGTTGTAAAATGAATCTCCCTTGGGAGCTTCCTCTCCCCCAGATGTGTTGAGAAATCTCAGGATAGCAGTTTTAAAGAAATAATTTACTTTTGTAACAAGGAAAGATACTGTGTGACCTTTTGATTTCTCCTGTCATAATAAGGAATGCTGGCAGTGAAAGCTCTATTCCCTCATTATTTTAGAAGATAATAAAGAGAGCTACTAAAATAAAATCAAATATTGCCTGAGGCAGTTCCTGAAGTGACCTGATCTGAGATTTGAAGAGAGATGGTATTCTTTTTGTTCTTTTCAGTCTTTAGATAACACAAATTTATCAACTAACAAACACAGCTGCCCTGTAGCTCTTCCAACGCAGTCAAAACCTAACAACTTAGAAATCTTGTCAAAAGAAAACTAACACTAGACTCCTATGCATCATTCCCTTAGACCAAAACACACAAACAAAAAAATAGCAGATCAAAGCAGTCAGATCAAATTACAAAAACTTCAGGGAAAAAATATCTGACATTTTGGTTATTAACCCCAAGGGAACTTTAAGCTTTTATGGGGGTTTTCCAATCATTGCTGGAAAACAAAAGGAAGAAAAGCTTTGCATACACATATATGACTGGCATGGGTCATCTTAAGATAGGAGATGTCAATCTAGGGAGTTTACTACAGCTAATGGATCCAACATTCTGGAGCCTCAGGAAGCCTATAGGAAGAAGTTCTGTGCTTCTTAATAATGCCTAACACCTCTCTGAGTTTGTCAAGAGAGCCTTTGGACCAGGTTTCCCAGAGAGTTGTTGGTGCTGCTGCTACAGAAAAAGAGAGTATACTCCACAGGGGGTGATTGTAGCAGCAAGAACAGCTCTCAGCTCTTTGGTCTGCGCTCACAGGACGGAAGCATCTTTCATCCAGACCCATTTTCTGTTCTCCTTTGAAAGGTAGGGAAGGGCAGTGGATGGAGAAGCTGCCAGCTCCATCTGACCTATGTGCAAAAATAGGAAGAGGCATCCAAACATTCACATTGTTCTTTGTAGGAAAGACCAGGCTGCATTGATTCAGAGCTCTTTTTCTGTAGGGGAGAAAGAGTTTTGCACCATGAAAGGAAAACACATACCACAGCCTGAGAACCCCAGCTTTAGGGCAATGATAAGGTTGAAACACTAAGCTCTCACAAGTCAAGAAATACCAAGCAGATGACACCTGGATCTCTGCACTGTGCAGAACACTCTGGCCACAAGCATGACAAGACCAGAGAATAGACAATTTTGCTGATCACGTCCTGTAGTGTTGAATTGATTGCTCCAATTCTTTACAAAAGGTAGAGTAGGATCAAATATATGTATTTGTGTGTGTGGGTATATATATTTATATATATAAATATATGAAAGTCTATAAAAAATAACCAGCTTGGATAATTTACAGAGGGTGTAAAGAACCAGACTGTGGCCACAACTGCCTTATGAACTCCACTATTTGTATATCCTCCATTATTTGTGTTCAGTCTTGCTTGCAAGAAGGTGTCATTCAAGATTTACTCTCATTTATTACTGAACTCAAAAAAGATGGTAGACCAAGAAGGCCAACCAGGCATGAGCCTCTTTTGCCCAAAACATTGTACAAACACAAAGAGCTTTCAGTCTATACACAGAAAAATCATGTAAACATTGAAGATGTACTAAGGAAAGATCAACTGGACAGGGAAGGAGAATATTGGAGAAAAATCTACAGCGGCCAGAGAGAGCCCAGTCACAACTGTGAGTCCCAAAGGATAGCAGTTTCCAGGTCCTCTGGGCTCACTCCTAGCAGCAGTGTTTCAGCTAGCTCTTTTCTTTGCTTTCACCTCAATACTACACTTATTGTGAACCTGCGATTATCTCACCAGTCACTCACTCTATCAAACCAGCAGTGCTGTGTCTACTGAGCTTTAGAGAGTCTCTCACCAGCCACAAAGATGCAAAAATTAATCTCTATCAGCCATTTAGTCTTGGTGTCAGATCTGGCTTTGCCATCTTGTAGGAAATTAATCTCTATCAGCCATTTAGTCTTGGTGTCAGATCTGGCTTTGCCATCTTGTAGGAAATACTCAGACTCTCTCATTGTCATACATCTCTCCAGGTCTTGCATCTAATGGACATAAACACTGACACCTCATAAAAGAAGTACTTGATATCCATTTTGCAGTGGAGAAAATTGCTGCACTAGTTACAGACAAGCAGATATTTGAGCTCTGCTTTTTGCCATTCTCCCTTCAGAGTGAAATCAATTATCCATGCATGAATATTGCCTTGTAATTTTATTGCAAATTAATGGAAGTCCATCATAAGCACTGACAGAACTTTTGCTCTGGGAGTCATTCAGCACCTGGAAAAAGGAAACTTTAAGCAGAAGAGCAATTTACCAAATGAACACTTCTTTCAAAAAAAATCTTTTCCTTTCTCTCAGAAATGTAATTTATGGAACCTTTCAAGGAGAAAATACGATGGAAAGATAAAACCTCCTATTCAAAGTTCAGATTTGCAACTAAATCCACTTAGGCTGAAATCAATCAAAAATTTGGCATGCTTGGAGACTGCCTTCCCAGGAGGACATGGTCTGAAATAAAATCCCATTAAATACAGTGTGAAAAATAAGTTGTCCACTTTGTTTTGTCTTGCTCACTAGAATTTATGTAACAAATGCTGCAAAAAGAAACAGTACGGATACATGCAATGATATTAATATGCCCTATGCTTTCTGCAGACTGAACCCCTCCTCATGTCTCACAGCCAAGAGCATCTCATATGTTAGGCCATATATTCCCTCTTGTCCACATCAGCCTGCTCTGAGCTCTCAGGAATGCTAATGCTTAATTAATGTCAAGTCATGCCATGCCATTAAAGACACTTTCTTTTTACAGAACTCTTTTCTACCTTTCAATAGTTTGTGTCAAGACTTTTCTCCGTTTGAGATTTTTCCCATCTTTGAGTGGCAAGTGTTGAAAAATCAAGGTCCCCAGCTGCTCCCCTCCTCCCCTCCGGACTAAAGCCACTGGGGAGAGAAACAAGGGCTCCCCCTCCTTCCAGCCCTTCCCAGAGGAGACGGGGCAGACCGCGCTGCTCTTGCTCTCCCTCCCGTGGTGGATCCCTGAAGCGACATGGAAGAGGAGAGGTGACCTCCCTGCCCCTGAGGACGCTGGGCAAGTGATGCCACCGCTCTGTATTTGCAACGGAATGGACAGCGGGAGAAATGGAGAAACATCTGTATAGTCCCTCCCACCTCTGCTTTTATTTTGCGTCACTTAAATCTTTGATGGCTCTCTTCCAAAAATAAGCCATCCGACACACCAGAGATAATTTACTAAACAAATAAATCTATGGTTAACTCAAAGCCTTATTTAGTTTCTATGCTGACAATCTTTTTCATTTCTGCACCCTCTTGTGGGGACAAAGGTACCTTTACAATATGTGCTGCCCTTGAGTACATCGTAGTATACTTATTTCAGGACCAGGTTTCACTTACTTGATTTCATTTCTTTGGTAGAAATTTTTACTCTAAAAAGTGACATTTGCCACAGTGAGTTTTCACTCTAGAAGGCACATCAGCCCACATGACAACAGCTGGCTGGAGTGGAGAAGTGTAATAGAGCACTATTGGTAAAAAAAGGTGATGCACAGTGGCAACAGGATTAACAAATATAACTTTGCAAAGCCTGGGTCAGTTTCACTGACACCCCTTTGTCTGCACTAAGAGGCATCAATGTGGATGCTACACTGAGTGAGAACTGATTAAAACATTGTGATTAAACGCAATAAATAATTGCTCATCTGCACAGATGAGGACAAATAAATCAACTGAGACAACTGAACCAGGGACCGTTTGTAAGCTGTGTTCTACGTGTCCTCCTGCATCTAATAGTAACTCTCCTTTTAAGACCATCAGGGTCGCCTCACAGTCCCAAAGAGGAACCCAATGCTTCTGGATGCCCGTAGAAAATCAGGATGAAGACAAGTGTCCCGAAACCAGCATGGCACGCACATATCAGCCTCACTGAGAAGAGATTCTCACATTTTAGTATCGCCATCTTTCTGATATGCTGTCAATGCCATATTTCTACCTTGTATTCTCAGAATAGGGGTCCCAAACCCTAGATTCTACCATTTGCAGAAAGATGCCACTGTGAAAGAGCAGCATCTAGCAAAGAAAAAGGTTTGGGAAGCAGTTCTCTAGATGGCATGATCTAGGTCCCCAGCAGATCATATTCTGTGATACTTTCTTCAAGACACATGGTCTGATTTAACAGCATTTCTGTACAAGCAGACATGTTACAGTTAAAATATGGTTAAGATGGTTTGCACGTCCACTAAAATGTCACTCTCTCTTCTCCCCCCCCTTCAAAGTAGTAAGAAGACTCAATGGCAGATTTTACTCGGACTAAACTCAACCATTCTTCCACTTTACTCCAGGTAAAAGCAAGAGAAAGATAATGGAACTGAGGCATTGCCTTCCCACCCTGACATCCACAATGCCTGCAATCTGCAGGTTTTCTCTGTACTGCAACTTGCTACATGGATCATAGTGAGTCCATCCTGATTATCAATAAAATTATTCTTTATCTGTCACTAGTTGCATGTCAAAAAATGTACAGACCTCTCCTGTGCTTTTACACTGTTTACTCACTGACAGTACTTTGCTTTAATTCTGAAAAAAGGTCAGAATATTGGTAATTGCATGATAAATCTAGCCCAAGTAAAAAGACTGTGAGCACTTTACGGCAGCAATTTTATTCTAAAAATCTGCAAAATACTGCATGCAGCCATGATTTAAAAAGCATTCCAAAGCAAAGGAATTTTTCTTTGTTTGCGTGTAAGTACTCTTTGGGTGCTCTAGGACAGATTCAAAGATTTATAGCATACGTATGACAGCTAATTTGTATACTGTTTAAAAATGAACACCTAAAATACAAGAAAGTATATTATTACAGCCTCAAAACAAATTTAACACAACACAAAAGAAAAAGATTATCTTTACTCAGTGACTCAGAAGATGACAGAACAAACAGCCTAAAGTAAATGAAGGAAAAAAAGCCAGCTTTTGGATAGGCATGATGTAAACATTCTTGAGCAAGTTTTCTAGCAACCCACTGAGCAAGCCAGGGAGAGAGCTAGAAAGGATCTCCTTCAGGAAATGTTTTCTCTTTCCGTCCCGACAAGAATTCTAGGTTGTATTCTCTATTAGCCTGGATTTTCAACAGCTGATGAAACACTTAGTGGTCATTTGTAAAAGGTAATAAATTAGAGCAGGGAAAAAAAATTCACTGAAGGGCAGTTACCAACTCATCAAAGTGATTTCTTCCGCAAGGGCCAGTTAAAACTTCCATTTGGGAGACTGACACACAAATTTATTTCACAGATTCTGTGGTAAGATGTGACACTGCATTAGCTTAGCTGCTTGGCAACCACTGATAATATGGTGAGGTCATATTAAGAAACCCTCTGATACTGTTAGCACACCAATCTAAAAACTAGTCCATATATTTCTAGGTAGCTTTCACTTCCCATAACTGAAGTTTGTATCCTTGTATCCTGTGCATACCACTGCACTACAGCAATGGCTGTAATTCAGACCAATCCCTGATGTACATGGGGCAGCTGAGCAAAGACTGAAAAACTGCAGGAGAAAAATGCAGATATTTATTCTACACCTTCTCTCTTCTGCTTAGTTTATTTGCTTATGGGCAATATCTTGTTACATCTCATCCCTCCTTTCTTTTTGGCATAAATTATTCTGTGTGAGATTAGCATATTGTAAATTTTTTCTGAAGTATTTTCTCTTTTCAGGTTTGCCTCCAGTGTTGTACTGGAAAGTGTTTTATCTGCCACTGTAGATAATATTAAGGCATTGATTAGCAATTAATAACCAGAAGTGGATGAAGAAATGTCAACAGAAGCATATCCTGTGAAAATACACAGGGCCATTGAGACCAAATTATGGGCATCACCAGAATTTTGTTGTAGAAGAGAGTAGAGGGGCAGAGGAGGCATTATTCACACAGTGAAAAACTACTTTGAGTATACTAATTTGGAAGAAAGCATTCCAAAGTTTCATCGTGAAATGGTCTTCATCGTGAATCTATCATGTCAACTCTCTAAAAACCTATCTCACAACACAGTACTGAATCAACCAGAAAATTAAGATACATTTGGGTTTTGATTCTAAAGAAAACACAAAATTTTTGTAAATCCCCAAGTCCTTTGCAGGATGTAACCTCCATTCACTCTGCAGATTGCCCAAGAATGTTTAAATTTGTTCAGTTAAAAAATGTCACTCCTGACCCAAACTCAGACCTTCACTGCTGTTCAAAAATAGGTCTTTGATTCCAACTCTTTCTTGCTCAGTTTTTCATTTTCAGGTGCCTCTGCACTTCCTGGTCTCAGGCCTGACAGGAAATGAAGTACCAAAATACCATGAAAATGGCTGTGCCTGTGGTGAGGCTGGTCTGGCTGAAGAAATGGAAACATGAGCAAAGTCCCGAGCAAGCCAGATCTTAAAAAGATCTGTAGCCAGGTTTTCAGACCAACAGGGTTCAGATAGGTTTTGGATAGCAGCTAAACCTTTGGAGGCTTTTCAAAATGAACTAAGCCACGAGGTTTGTCCACTGTCAAGAAATACGCTGTTCCTCGAGGTATTTAGTAGGCAACAGGGGACTGATGACAGCATCAAAACTGGCCACAATATGCAAGATCTGTTTCCTCTGTCCGCTCTTCCCTCCCCACTCACATTCATCTCTACTCTTCAATTCTAGTTTTAAAAATCTTATGGGCATGCAGTCAACCAGCCATCTTCATTAATGTCTTCCACATTATAAGGTGCAGTTTACGTTGGCTGCATGCGCAAAAATTACTTCTGACCCCGATGAAAAGTTTGCTGATGCTTTCAATATCAACTCCCACAGGTTTTGGTGTTGTTTCTTTAATAAGAAGTGTCTTGAGAGGTTAGTGTGAGGAAGCACTGTTGAAAGTGTTTTATTTTCAGAGCTGATGAACCCTTGGTTGTACCAATGCCCATTTGCAGTAACAATGTTGTTAGGATCTGGAGCCACTTACAGTTTTATTTATGTCTTGGTTTTTCAGTCACAATTAGAGTAACTTTTCCAAATGTTTTGGTTTGCAGGCGCCATCCAAATGGGTCCTTAACTTGGGAAGCTTTGATTGTGTTTAGCTTCCCTTTACTGAACTACCTTAGTGGTCCATCTTATACTGGTCAGTGTTGTGGAAGCTATCCCGCGCACTGTTATTGAATACTCACAAAGCATGTGCCAAGGGAGAAAAAGAAAACAGTTTTTCCCCAAAATATTCAGCTGCTGATGAAAGGAACTATTAACAGGCAGAGGTGTTCATTTCAAGAAGTGATTTCAAGCAAACTTTCTTCCTTTGTAAGATCTATTGATTGTATTGAGAAAAGCACATGGTTCAGCAAGGCTTTGAAAGAATAGTTTGTGGTACGTTGCAAGTCATCAAGATTTTAAAATAAGAAACACTTGTATCCTATTTTTTGTAGAAGTACATCCACACACACAACACTGCAACTGAGATAAAAGCTAAGTTGATGGTTTCATAGATGCAGTTTGTAGAAGTACATCCACACACACAACACTGCAACTGAGATAAAAGCTAAGTTGATGGTTTCATAGATGCAGTATAAACAATGACAAAGTGTGTTGGTAAGCGCAGTGATCATAAACTTACTTATTCAAGGAACAAAATAAGCTTTCTTCAAAGCACTGTGTTTCAAAACAAAAGTACCTATATCATCAAGATATGCCTATTTCCCTATTACAAGAAGTCGACAAGGCTCAGATCTCCTCAGTTTCATACATCCAGAAAGAACGGGTGTGTCTCACAAAGCAGAATAAAAATACAGCATTGCAAAAATTTTCCAATAGTGTGTTACAAGAATTGCAGAGTGTTACCTGGTTTTCTATAAACAAGGTAAAAGGACAAGGCTACTTAAGATATTTTGTGGAATGTAAGAATGTTTTACATTAGTATTTGACAGTAGGGGAGAAAAAAGCAGAAGTAGCCAAACTGGCTACAGTCCCTCACATCTCATGGGTTCTTACAAGACAGCTCTCAGCCTACCTTTCCATAATGAAAGCCATTGTTCTGTTGCCAATATTTGTTCATTTGAAATAACAATAAATGCAATACTAAAGAACGTTCTTCTCCTGCATGCATCCCTCAGGCTCAGTTAGCAATTAATAACTGGAATATTATGTTTCCCCTCATTTTATCTATTATTGCAATATGGTCCTACTCAGGAGACCAGAGTCCAGGAGCAACCTTAGCAAAGAGTAATTTTTGATGACAAGAAGCCAAGACTGGTACAAACTCAAAGTAACTTTGTGCTATCTCTAAGCCAGTGAACGCACAGAAATTGTGAAACTCTTACACCCTGATGCACACCATGGCTTCCCAAAAAAGACTCAGGTGTGCATCAGCCCACCTCTCATGTTCCGTCTCTATCTTGGCACATTGTCAGGGAGACAAGTAATTTCTGTCTGGGCCCACAGTTTGGGCAGAAATGGAGAGATTACAACACTCTCACTTTACATATAGCCATGAGGTCCAGGGGACCAGACTCTAGACAGACTGGTGCATTTCAACTACCTGCTGACTACTCTGATGCATCTTCCTGCCAGAAATCATCCTAACAGCTGTTATATCGTAGGAAGCCATATGCTCATCATTCCTTGCAAACCTGCATTCACATAAGACAATCAGAAATCTCTTGGAAGTATTATCCATGTGAAAACTCTGTAATTTATTGCTATTGGACTATTGCAAAGCTTCCAACATCTGAAAATCACATATTCACCCGGACTATAGACATGGGTGGTTGTTGTGGGTATTTCTGCCCAAGTGAAATGCAAAAATATTATTCCTAATTAAATGGGGAAACAGCTCTGTAAACTACTGAAAGTCTTTTCTGAAAGCAGTACTTGATCTGTTCCTAGAGCTAGTGAGGACATGAAGTTAAAACAGCCCAGACATCTGTTTATACAGATGAAAAACTTAAAGACAGATGCTGATATCCTCCCTCCCTGCCAAGCCATCACCCAGTTTGTTGCTTAGAGCCCAGGCAAAGAAAAAACCTCTGATCCATGTAGTTACCTTTTGGAAAACTGCAGAATTGCTTTCCCTAGAGGGAACTATAATTTTATTATCATGTCTCTGCTAAGGTTCATCTTATGTCAGATTTACCACTGCAGTAAAGGAGACTGTGCCCCTGATATTGCCCCCACCTGGCAAGATGAGTATACCTGCAATAGTGTGCACTGTCACGGGCATTGTCATCAGGGATGTGCATTCCCTCTCCGTAATCATCCTGTAGTTTTCATGAAACTCAGATCCACAGTGAAACACCCCCTGTTCCCGTGACCTCTGGTTATTTATGAAACTTTCAGCCTTTATCTGTTATTCTTCAAACCACAAATAAAAATAAAATCTGCATCTGATGTGTAGAAAAGAATGGCCATTCTCAGTCGTCACACAAGGGCACAGCAGGGGAAAAAAAAGCCATAGGTTTTCTTGGTCTTTCTGCACAGCTTGGGGTTATTGTTCCCTATAATTATGTAGATACTATCCATGAATATTTGAGAAAGGTACATGTGGAAAGGGGTTGTATAGTCTGTGAGCTACAAGCAAAATGACAACAGGAGTTAAGAATGATTAAGCGCTGTGGTATTTGTTGCTGTAATAGCACTGCTTTTTTATTGTTTAAATAGGTAAGTACAGAAATAGTAGAAATAAACCTGCCTCACTCAAAGTTCAGTTATGTGGGAAGATGTAGAAAGCATACGTGCATCAGCGTGCGTGTGTGTTCTTCCATTCCTATGCGTGTCTGCCTGTCCATTACTTGTTTTAGGGATGGATTTCCAATGTACTCTAGTATTTGTATGAGTGAGCCCTTGTAAGAAGAGCACAGGCAGCAGAAAAACTAGCATGAGCTCACTACCTACAGTCCTCTACTAACAAGGCTAGCTGCACCTACCAAAATGTTCAAGTTTATTTCAGTCTGAAAGCTTGACGTCTTCAAAACCATTACCTTTTTGGTGGCAGAGACAGAGGGTGGGAATTCCACCAGGATTCACTTTTCTGCTCATGGTTCATAAAGATGCAGATTACTATAAGGTACAGAAATGAGTAATGCACACTCTGAATTGGTGAAAGAAGGAACAGAGGGACTTCAGGCATCGCTCAGATAACAGTGAAGTCGAATACATTTGCATGAGTCTATGATATTTAACTTTTAAAGAGTTTGCTGAAGTGCCCTTGGCCAGATTTTTCTTCCCTTTTGTGAGGCAGACAACCCCTCACTGAATGAAAAGTATATTCTGCAGTGATTTATATACATATTTTAAGAGGCTTTGACATCATTTGGGTTATGTATCATTTAAAGATATTATAACGGTCACAATCACTCTTACTTTACATTCAGACAAACTAAGGTTTGGTAGCATTTCTAGTTTACTTCCACATTAATATTTATACGTAAAAAAATAATAATATTACATACACTATCTTGTAAATTATGTTTATACATTTGTGAAAGTGAACTTGAAAGTAAATTGCAATGTTAATCTGTTAACTAGAATAGTATATATCACCTGACAGTCTAAGGATGCTTCAAATGAGGGTCTTAAAAAGTAAAATATGAGAGTCACTTGACTTTATCTGTCCCGCACTTTAAAATGCCACACAAACTCATTGCTCAATGAGCAAACTCATTCCTTTAAGGTTTTCATTTAGCAGCTTCCAATGTACAAATCATTTAAGAGGAAAAAAATATAAAAGCCAAACTTAGAGAAGAAGGCAAAAC
Organism: Struthidea cinerea; assembly: GCA_013397865.1. Taxonomy (NCBI): domain Eukaryota; kingdom Metazoa; phylum Chordata; class Aves; order Passeriformes; family Corcoracidae; genus Struthidea; species Struthidea cinerea. Next base: position 365,702 of record VZTI01000924.1, on the reverse strand, counting down.
TTTTTCTGAAGACTTTCAGGTATTAACAGCTCAGCCATCCCCCACTGCCATTTCACCTCGTGCTGTCCCTATAGCACCTTACTCAATATGCAGGGGAAAAAAAGGAAAAAAATATTAAAAAAGGAAAAAACCCAACTCTCAGTATTTTACAGATTTCTTCTGAAAGATTTAAACAAAATAGGGTCTATTTCACTTTGCAGCTGCCTGTAACTTTACCATAATAAACTCTAAGCGCACAGCCTTCACCAAAACACTTAAAAACAGCTTGAAAGAGGTACTCGCTGCCCGTTATGTTTACTCAAGCACTTGTTTAAAAACACATTTAAGGAAAATGTTTTTATTTCTACAGATTGCATTAATTATAGCTTTGCAAACACTGCAAGCTCTACTGAAGAAGACTGAACTGAGCTATTAGCTGCAAACCTCAGGTCTTGGCTAGAAAAGTGGTTATGGCTTATTTAGTAAGCCTAATGAATTGGCTCACCCATCTCTACGCAGAGTTCCATGTATAGCATCATGGACCTTGGAATAGCCAGAAAGGCTTGTTTCATGTCGCTTTATGATTAAAATAAATTAAAATCGGTCAGCCCGAGTCGGTCCAAAAGCGGACCTCACTGCAGCATTATTCCTCTTCGGGCAAATAAAAGCATTAACACGGACATTAACGCTGGACCGAAGCTCTGCGGGGACCCGCAGTAAACTTGCACTTCGCAGCCGCGGGCCGCGCTCTCCCCGGAGGCGTTCGGCGGGGCGGCGGTGCCGGCTGCTCCCCGGGCGAGCCGCGGCGGAGCTCCTGCCTGGCCGGGGCTGGG
>VZTI01000924.1:304906-355309 GCA_013397865.1 Struthidea cinerea | reverse complement strand
AAAAAAAAAAAAAAAAAAAAAAAAAAAAAAAAAAAGGTATTGCAGCTCTGCTGGCAAAAAGTGCTTGGGTTGCCAGGATGTGTTATTTCATCCTTGGAACCAGTGCAGTGTCAGGAGTTACACTACCCCTCTGGGGTTTATTGATATAAAAATTCCAGCACAGCTATACTTGCAAGCTCCTTCTAGTGTACACTATGCCTGTGAAGTAGAGAAATTGAGAACTTTTTGCATTAACAGATTATTTCTTTTTAACACATTTTTACAGAAATGTGGGATAAACAGTGAAAATAAGTTAGGCTGACAAACTCAGTGCCGAAGCTAAAGGGTGCTTTGTTAGACCAGGGCCAACATTAGAGTTAGGGAAGTAAAACAAACAACAGTGTTAGTTTTCTTTGAGTTTTTTCTGTGGCCAGTCCTATTAGCTACAACTGGAATCTACATGTCATTTCAAAAAAACACCCAAGCCATGTACTGTCATTTATTCCTGTAAATCATATTGACTTCAGTTGCATTCCTCAGTTGTAACTGAGAGCAGAATTTGGCTAAGACGTACTGGGACTGCTCTTTTACCCACAGGTTTTACATATTTCATATGACAAGGTCTAACTTAATATCAGGTAGCTCATCATCTGCCACCTTGGCAGTCAGCACAAATCTCCTAGGGCAGACTTGGTAGTGTTGATCTCAGTACAACAAATTGAGGGAAAACGTACAGGGATAATCTGAAGAGAGCAACAGAGGGCAGGTCTGGCTTTCCTGGTCATGTTACAACAGATCTTGACTATATAGGTGACCCCTGGCAGCATGGTCAGGTTGTCTTCAGCCTGAGAAACCATGTTTGCCCCATGGTTCGGTATGTCAGTGCATAATCCACACCATTGGGATGGGTCCAAGAGAGCAAACCTGTGTCCAGGAATATCTGCTGTCCTTGACACATCGTTTGTTCCCCAGCCATTATGAATTTTTTTCTGTTTCAATCCCACACAGCTCTGAGTGATAGCTTTTTCTTGACTGTGCTTTCCTCTGGTTGGGAGGCAGGACTTGGCTTTTCTCTCCGAGATGCCTCACTGCTACAGGTGCCATTACAAATATTTTATTTGCTCATTTTCAGAAACCTGGAAAGTGAAAGGATCTGAGGTAGAGCTGAATGCTACTTTGCAAATACTCTGGAAGGTATGTCCAACTTGGCACTGTGCTAAGTCATCCCAGTTGGCAGGAGAGCAGAAAGTCCTTTTCTCTCTCAAAGATGAAATCTGAATGTCTGCCAGCTCCCTGTAATTACAAGCCCCAAAGAGTGTCTGCTCTGGTGTAACTAGAGATCTATGGGTTTTGGCATTTCATGTATCCATTACCACTTAGTTCTACATCGCCAGGCCAAGATGGGAATTTCCTTTGTGGGGAGACCTCTTTTATTAATAAAATACGAACCACATTTGTTCTCCAACATCAATCTCAGCTGGCTAATTTCTTTTCGTCCCCCAATACAGAGCTTCATTTTGAATGCTCCTGGGGAGTATCCCTTCTCTCTTGTTTGTCTCTGCCTGCGTTTCATTCTGCGTCAGTATACACAGTAATAATTCCCACTCCAGTACAATGAATACACTTTCTGAACAGCCTGCTAAGGTCACTGTGGGTTGAAGCAAGGTTCAGGCTGCTCGGATTTGTCATGCCTGCCCATGACTAGCAGCACCTGAAAGTCACACCCTGCCATATAATCACACCCATTGCATGTAGCAGTGAGACTGTGGGGGGGTCCTGACTGCTGACCAGCTGGAGTCAGAAGTTAGGAGGAATGTCACTGGCTTCAGGTGGAGCCAGAATCTGTATAAATTTTTCAAAACTTGCTGAGAAGTTATGAAATACGCAGATGACTTGCCAGTGCTGAATGTGGTCCTGTCTGCAGCTGCTTCTACAGCATGCAGCAGGTGGCAACAAAAGCATCTTTATATTGGAGTGTTGGTGACACAGATATGCAGATTGTGTCTGAAAATTCACTAGATATGATGGGGTAACTTTGACTTTCCTGGGGCCTTATGGAAGAGTCCTGAGATGCTTGTCTAATGCAGGTAATTCCTGCCTTTCATGTATTCACCTTTCTCCATTCCTGCCACTGTCAGGTATGGATGCGCTGCTGGAAGACAAGTCTTTTCCTGCCTGTGACTGAAATGTTATCACAGCAGGTTAAGAGAGAGGTAGATGTTGAAGAACATTTTGCCAGGGTTCTTCTTGTCCCCAGGAGGAATCTTGGAGAGGGTTCTGCCTCACTAGGGTCTTACACGATGCTATGGAGCAGTGACTGCTGCAGACACAGGGAATATGTTTTAATTTTTTATTTTGTTGGTGGAAATACTGTGGAATAAGGAATTCCTGGAAGGTGAAGGAGACAGCAATACAGCAGCTGTTACAAAACCATCTACCCACATCCTTGTGCACACAGGGACAGTTGCTCAGCTTCTGTTCTTTAACTTCCAAGATGAAGCTAAAGGAGAGAAAAGTGAAAAAAAAAAAAGCCAAGAAAAAAAAAGCCAAAAAAACCCGACAACCCCAACAAAGCAGAAGGAGAGTGAAGAGTGAGCAAAGATTCCTTCCCCAAATAAGAGACTGAATCTGTTCAGTGAGTACCAGACTCTGCCTCTGGCTCAGTTTTGCTGAAACACCCCATATCTGGCAAACTGTGAGCTGCAGCTACAGCTTTCCCTGCTGCCAGTACATGCACCACAGGTCTCACCTCTGCAGTGTTCCTGGTGACAGGTGATGCAGCTGATCTCCTATCACAGCTCTTCTGTGCCTCTGAGCTTTTCTCCAGTACCTGGGTAGTGACATCCAAAGGGTAGTGACATTTAGGACCACAATCACTGCAAGCCTCTAGTGCTCTGTTAACTTCAACTGGAGTTATCCAGCAGGGATCAGAGGGATTAAAAGGGCTGAGAAACACAGTATTATATAAATCTTATTTCCTTATGAATAACTTCAAAAAATTGTATTCAAATAAACCAAAAGCATGGAGAAACAGCCTTCATGTGTTTGCCACTTGCCAGTTAGAAACCTCTGTGTGCAGTGATTTATAGTTTATTGCCAACTGCACTGTCATCAAAACTTGAAATTATTTTATACCAGACGGTTTTTGCAGATTTTGAAAACAGTTGGTTATGGTCTGATGGGACTTCTGAATCTTTTGGGAGGTTGTTGGTTTTGCTTTTTGTTCTTTGCTTTAGAATTGCAAGCTCCATCCCTTCCATTAACCTCCCTCACAACTTATCATCATTTATGCAAATATGAATATTATTTTCCATGATTATAAACAATTTTTCTTTTTATGAACCATAATCAGAAGGGATTTCTCATGGAGAAGTCAAGCCCAGAGAAGCTGCTGCTGCAGAGATAGCGGTGAAAAGGAAATGGGGAGGTGGTGACCTTATTGCCTCTCTTTCCCAATGGACCTGTCTGCAGACAACATTCAGGGCCTTCAAAGAGCCAGCCTAGGTGGGTTTTGGGTCCCTCTACTGGAGCCTGAGGTCCCCAGCTAGTTCTGAGCAGTTGAAACTTAGAAGGAAACAGCAGCTAAAGTTTCACTTGGTTTTGGTATTTAACCAATCACATTTAGGTTCAAAAACCTAGTAAGGCAATCCCTTTACTTCTTTTGACTGTTCAAAGAAGGCAAACTTTTGATCACCTTGTTCACTCATAGCTTCAGGGTCTATCCATGAGATTACCCATGTGGATTTGTCCCCAAAAAGAAAAGCTTCAGAAAACTTACACTAACATCCAAGAATACAGCAGGAAATGGAGTTTTAAGCATGTATATAACCTTATTTGGATTGTGCATTGAGAATCAAGCTAATTTGTACTTTGATTAAGTTTTTTATGACTGTATGTGAAAATGGTAACTTTCGGCATAATACAATTGTCTTCTGACTTTTAGGCTTCCAAAACCCCTGAACAAAAGCAATGCCACATGAAAATAATTTTGCTATGAAAACAATAATGCTGTTAAAGGATGCAGATAGACACCAAATATGGCATGAAACAAGCTATCTTTCGAGAAAAGTTGACCACTAGTTTTGTCACTGGAATAAGTATTTTCTTGTTACTACTGTAACATAGAAAACCGTTTTGCTTTTTACATTATTTGTAGCTGAGTCAGTCACTCATGTTAATCAATGACAAAGCTTCTGCTGATAAAAGCTAGCAAAAATAATAATTATTTTAGAAGTATAAACACATTTTCTATAAAAGATATCTCATTTTCAGTGATAAAACTTACAAACTTGACTGTTTTGAAATTCCTTTTTTTTGGGGGGAGGGGGGGTTGGGGATTTTTTGGGTTTTTTCAAGCATGGAATCCCCCAGGAAATTTCAGTGGAGTTGCAAAATTCGCAGCAAAATGTTTGATTTGGTCAAAAAGCCTCTTCAAGATTAGATTAAACTATTTCAAGCAGTTTTACTGTAGACTCTAAATTGTGTCTTTAATCCAATATAAACTCTGTTTAATGAAAGCCATCTGCAAGTCGTATCATTGTTACTCCTCACCCCATTCCTATTTCTGCTTGAAGCATCTCTGTATTGGCATTACTGTGAGTGGCCACTGGTTTCCAGCAGAAGCCTTGTAGTTAAAACATGTCCAGCAGTTGTGACTTTCTGCTTTTTGCTGCCTCTCCTGTCGGCTTGTGCTGCATGGCTGAGCCAGTCATGATCACTGGGCAGCTCCTTTTGCCCATCTGATAAGAGGATATTGTATCTGCCTGCCAGGTGTGTTGTAGGGACACAGGACTTAATGTTTGCAAAGAGCTACTGGTGCTTGATCAGAAATCCTGCAGAAGGGCAAAATTTCACAGTGGAGTTGGAGCACAGACTCATATAACAACACTTAATGCTTCTCCAGGCTAAAAAGTTTTGCTGAGGCTACAGTGAAATGAAATGATGACAAAACTAATTCAAGATCACCCAAAGTCTTTGTTTCCTTCCCTGTGCTATGTCTCACAGACCACTTATTTGTGCTAGGATCTGTTGATGGGACCACACTGTCCTTATCCATACATTGACCTGAATGAGAAACTATGTTGGTGAGAGGAGACTCATTTTTAACTAGGTAAGTTCCTGATCTGCTTTCAGCATCTTCCAGAAAAGTTCAGAGTGGAACAACTGAAAGGGCAGTGAATTGCAGTACACAAAATGGGCAGGAGTCCTTAGATTGACTTAAATCCCACTACTGAAGTGCATCTCCAAGAGGCCTTCCTGTGCTCAGTGCCTTCATCGGGCTTGGTGCTCCACAGTAGTTATTCCCAGCACACTAATAAAATGCCATGTTGCAAAATATGCAAGAAAGATGGAAGAAAGGAGTCACAGTGACTCCCTCTGTGGAGCTGGGAACTGGGCACTGGAAGTAAGTGGCTCACCAGAAGTGGATTGGACAGCAGTAAGAGAGCAAATGTGAGTGCAAGTGTCCTGCACGTTGATTAGAAAGCCCATTCTTCTTCCATGCTGCAGTATGCATTTTAGATACCTTTCCACTCTTTCTGCATCTAAAACACAGCTCTGACTCCATTTTAATTGAAATTTCCCTTGAGTGAAGTGCTATGGGTGCCCTGGCGAAAACTGTTACAAAGATTGGGGAGTCATGTATGGTACAGGAGTATGAAACTAAAGCAGGGGAATTTAATTGGAAAAGAATTTCTTTTTGTGTGCACTTAAAATCCCACAAAGAAAAGGAGTCTCTGAAATCATTATCTCCATATATGTTGCCATTATTACAGAATACTCACATTAAAAAAACTATGAGAACATTTGAGAATAGGTTCATGGTGAGCTTGTCATTACTGTGTCTTGTGAAGGGAGCTTCAGCTATGTCCCTGAGGTATTCTCTGGAAGACTGAGGATCTGGGCTGCATGTATTACTAAAGATATTCCTCCAAACATTTAGAAAATCTTTTTCATGTTGCTGGAGATCTGAAGGAACAGATCTTGTCTTTCGATTTGCTGCATTTCAATTTTTATGAATGTTATTTGTGAATATTTAATTTTTTTTAAATTCAGGTACGTCTCCACATGTCTGCACAGGTAACTCTAGGGTCACTTTTGTGTGTTTTAGTGGTTACGCACAGTTGTCTGCCTCTTAACAGCATTTTCCAAGAGTTTTTTAAACAGACAAGGGCCCATATAGCAGCAACATCAGGCAATTCTCTTTTTCCTTATCCCATCCCTCAAGTGAAAAGAAAAAAAATGTTCACTAACCAAAGAGACAAATGTTAAATTCTTCATCATCACTACAATATGCTGTTGACAAGGAGGTGTACTCTTCTTCGGGAAGGGGAGTGCCTTCCCCTGACAATAAAGTGACAGCTCTAATTACCCCATACATTTGTGATTTTCTTTGGAAACTTATTTTGACACATGCAGAGCCAGAAATTGGAATAGCTTAAGGGAGAAAGGAAACCTGTCACAGATGTGAGTGGCAGAGCAAGAACAAAAGACTCTGAATTTCCTCTTTACCACTACAGATCTCTGGCTTGCCATCTTTCTTCATAGCAAACCAGGGAAGAAGAAATTCCTGAAAGCAAAGCTTTGTCTTATCAAGTGTGATAACATCTGACAAACTGTACAGATCTTCCCCGCTCCCTTCCCCTCTCTTTTGCAAAGGTTGGGGCTGGGCTAAGGACAGAGTAGCAGGTCATTGACCTATTAGCCTCCACGATCATTTTCCCCAGGCCCTGAATGTTGTCTGCAGACAGGTCCATTGGGAAAGAGAGGCAATAAGGTCACCACCTCCCCATTTCCTTTTCACCGCTATCTCTGCAGCAGCAGCTTCTCTGGGCTTGACTTCTCCATGAGTAATTGATGTGTTGAAAGTTAAGCATGTGCTTAAGTGCTTTGCTGGAGTGGGGCCAGCATGTGCTGCACCTGGAAAGGTCTAGTCCCGGGCAAAGGAGGGACTGGCTCAGAGCAGCTGCCCCTCTCCCCATGAAGATGCTGAGAAGGCAGGCTTGCAAACCACCTTTTACCTTGGGTGTCTTGCTGCCTGCCCAGTGCAAGGAGCTGCATGCTACCCATGCTAAATCTGCAGAAATACAAATTCCTTTAAAATACAGCATGATAGATGATTTTGTCTCTGATGTCTTAGAGAAATGAGACATTTATCATGATCTCCGTATGTCTGGTTGTGTCTGACCACTCCTCCTGCCCCATCTCCCAATGAATCCATTCATCGATTTGATAGAGGAATAATAATCTCTGAGATAGTTAAGATCCTCCAAATTTCATTAAAGTAGGCAGCCAGAAATAGATGCTAAGGCAGAGAAAGAGTCAAGGTATTGTCCAGCTGCTGAAATATCAGAATCATCTTCAATTATATGGCATGTTACTGGGAAGCCATTCAGTCTCAGTGCTTCCAGAACTACTTCTGGGTCCTATTTGCCCTTAATCAGAGTGTTTTATATATTGACCTGACTCTTAGAGCTGGCCCTCCTGGAACAAAAAACAAGAAAAAGGTACCTCCTTAATTCCCCAGGGTCACTAATAAAGCTGAAAAGTACCACCAGTATTAATAATCAAAGCCAAACAAAGGGGGAAAAGTGTATAAATTCTCCCTGTTTGACCAGTACTCAACAGTATTGTGCAAACCAGGGTCGTTCTCTGCGTCATGCTAGCTTTTCTGAAACAGCTTTTCTGAATTTGAGTAAGGATTATATACAAATTTTGTGTTAAGGAAACAAACCAACTAAAAGATTCCTTTAAGAACTTACTTAAAAATTTTAACATACACCAAGTGATTCATTCAAGTGCTCTTCTAGGAGGCTGAAGAACACCAAGAAGAGTAACAGAAAGATTGAAGTTATTCCTACTGTAAAGGAAACTTGAAAATAGCTTCACTGATCTTTTAATTATGGAAAAAGCTATGCAATACAAATTCCTTGATGCTGCTGAAAAATAAAAAAGTGTTTTAAACCTCTCTGAACAGATCAAATGCAAACTCAAAGTCTACATTACTAGAAACTGATAGTCAAGTACGTACATTGTTTTCATGCTGTCTCTTTTTAGAGAGAAGATACTCAGGATGGTTTTACCAACCTCATAACGTAGGTTTCCATGGAAGTACAGTAACCTTTATGAATGGTCTAAAGAAGCTTTTGCAATTTCAAGAGTTGAAGCAGTGAGAGGTGATGCCTTTGTGTCGCTGTGAGCGGCACTAACGACGAGGAATAGCATGACCAACTTTAGAAGGAAAGCAGTTTTATTAATCTTAATTAATTAATTAATTAATCTTTTATAACAGGGTTCGCAAAGAGTGTGTTGAATGGCATAAGACAGTTGGGTGCTCGGCCATCCACCCCTTGAGGGGATTGGTCAAGCTTTAAGACACTTGTTTCAAAATATCAGAAAGCTGGAACCATAACAATCTTGCATAACAAACCCAGGTGCAAGACAAAGAATTAGTTTACAAAAACCCATAGCAGTGTTTTTCATAGCTTCTGTGAGAACTGCAAAGTTCTCACAGAATGCTGCAGAAAGCTGAAAGATTTCTCTACCAAAGCTTTTCAGCATCCACACCTTTGGTGTCTCATATGGAGCAGGGCATTACACCAACTCTTCCTGTCAAAAGCACCAGGAGTATCACTGTGTTTTGGTACGTTTCTGTGAAAGGCCAAGTGCAAGGCTTCAAAGGCTCTAGAAGACTCCAGGTGCTTCTGCAGACACCAAGCACAGTCCAAGGGCCAGTGCTGTGCTTCAGCAACATCTGTGTGATATTAGCTGTACCAAACAATGGGGATTCATTCAGCCACTTGGTCTGTGGAGCGAAAAGGTGGGAACAAAAAGAATCCATTTTCTGAGGTTTGCTGAACATAAAGCATGCTTGAAATGAACTGTAACACGTAGCTGGTGATATTACCTTTAATTGCATAGTTGCAGAAATGAGCAGCTACTTCTCTTCCTCTTGAAAGGGAGGCAGAAGTGGAATCAAACATAATAGTGTTTTCTTTTAACATTACTTCTGTGTTCCTCAAATATATAGATAAGCCTGGTTCAGCCTTTGATTTCATGTCTAGGAGTCAGGGGAGACAGAGTTCTAAGGTACATATAGGCTTGATCCAAAGTCCACTGAAATCAATAGCAGCATTTCCACTGCCCATGGTGAATTTTAGATCAGGATGCATAGCTGTAAATAAGAAGATTCACTTGAAGATGAAACATGAAAATTCATGTGAAGTAAGTAAGCGCAAAAGAAGAAAGTGAAACTAAATGACATTATCATTACATCATAAAGTATTAAGAGGAACCTATATTTTTTAAAGCACTAGGGTTTTTTCTAGTTTCTCCCTGCGCTGTGTTGCCCTGCAGAGCACACATGGCACACTGCAGTGATTATACGTCTTAAGCCTCTGGTACCACTCACTGACTGATAAAGAGGTCAGAGGGGGGGTCTAGGTGATGATAGTGGAGAGAAATGTTCCAGAAGAAGATTTACAAAGGGCTGTGAACTGTGGAAATTCACTCTCTCACTGTCACCAGCTATTAGCAGGGCCATTAATAATACAACTTCCAGTGCATAGGTGCATTAGCTGTTGTCGTGCTCGCTAATGGACCTTCCATAGGACAGAGTGATCAGTGTCTTTATACTAAAGGTTAGTAATACACTGGTACAATTTCTCTGTTCCCTTCACTCTGACTTGCAGAGGGAAAAGAGGCAGTTCACACACACTTTTCTGAAGCAATCATTCCTGAGAGGTTTTTAAACTCTTTTATGCACCAGACTTTCACATTGTTTGGGGCAAGTACTGTACCCAGTGATTTTAACACTTCTGCTTTCGATGTCAACATACTACATAGTCTCCACTTGGAAATACTCACTGTTGGGTTACTTTTGTTTGAAACTGAGTCATCTGATACTATCTTTATTCTCAATTGCATGATTTCTGTCCCAGAATAAATTGTATAATTTGCACTTACACACACAGTGGACACTTCTCAATATGTTGGTGATAATTCAGCTTAAGGCTTGCAAATGGGCCAATTTAAAGCCTCACAGCAGAATGCCAACTTTTGAAAATTTGAAGCTTAAATTATGTGAACTGGCAACACTAAAAGTGTCTTATGTGTTGACCTGGACAGAAAATTGCTATCAAATTCAAATGAACCTTTAAAACATATTTTTATTAATTATTTATTTTTGTTCATAATTCAGTGCATGTCCTGTCGACAGAGTACAGTCCATTCTCTAACCGAAGCAGGTATTTTTTTAATTGTCATTATAATGCTTTACTCTGATAGATTTTAAAAGGCTGTAATGAGAAATATGTTTTCCTTACAAGAGAAAATTGCCATTTGACCCTAGAAAGAAAGAGAAATAAGCAACTTGGAATGAGGCAATTACAAAATGCAAATTTGTGGTTGAAATAGAGAGATGTTTGGCATATTTCTTTGTACATTTAGTGAACTCAGCAGAAAACCAATCTGTAAAAAAAACCCATGGCATTCCCATTTCTGTCCTACAGATCCTAGTGTTGATAACCTGAGCTGAAATACAAAGCTCCAATGAAATCTGTGAGGATATATTACAGTTCTGTGAGCAACTAAACTGAGATTTAATTCTTTGTGGGAATGTACGAATTCATGAATCTATTTCAAATTCCAGAAAATCAGAACTGAAAAAATAATCCAAGGATCTTCTATAACTGCAATGAAATATATATGCTTATGCCATTTGCTATTTCCCTTTGACATTTTAGTCTTTCCTTAAACATTGAGGTGACTATTTCACTAGCATGAATGCCCAGAGAAAAGGAATTAATAAAGTTGATTGAATTCTCCCATGAGACTACTTTAAAAAATGCACGTGCAACAGTTCTTGCAGGAAATGCTTTCCTGTTTATCAAACTCAGATAACAGCAATTACATCATATGATGCCAGAAGCCTGTCACAACCAGGCTCAAATTTTTGCAGATAGACAATTTATGGAAAACAAGTTTTGAAGCAAGTACATTCAGGGGAAAGTATCAGTGTGAAAACTTCAGTGTTTCTGAGGGTTGTCTGGGAATCAGAAAAGAGGTCTAGAAAATTAATACTTTATATATTGAATTGCTAGCAAGGGTCTAAAAACACAGAGTGACAGAGGAAAAACTTAGCTGGAAGTCTTTTAGAGCCTTTCCATGATGCTTGTACAGGCATGCCTGGAGCACACGTCTGAACTTATTATCCCTGTAGTTTCCATCTGTCATAAACACTGGGAATGTCATGTTTGGCCATGGCAGAGGCATGGAGCTGGCACAGCATGACAAGTCAGTGGATAGAATTTCTGTGACTAAAAGCAGAGGAAGCCTTATGGCACAGCATTTACAATAAATAAAGCTTTTGTGTTTCTTAAGGGGGGTGAGGATTTGATTAACAGGGAACCTAAACACTTCCTCTCATATTTTCATTAGATTTTGACCAAACACCTGGGAAGAAACCTTCCATGTATTATTTTAAATGGATGTAAATGAGCAAGACAAATATCTAGGTCTGGTGACCTGATAGGTAAAGAACAAAAAAACAGGGATGCCCCTGGAAAGAGGTGTCTCCTGACAGGAAGTCAGTGGAAAGATGGTACATATATGTGCTTGTGCCTGCTCTCCTTGGGTTCTCTAGCACCTCTCCGCTATGGAAAGCCACAGAAAAGACTCTGCTGATACTGCAATTTTATTTTCTCTTAGTTTTGCTCAAGCACTTAATACCAACGACACTGTCTATTTTTCTTAGTTAACAAGGCAGGGTCTGTTCAATCCTCCTTTCACAGAAGCAGCCATTAGAAGACAAAACCATGCCTGTCTCACTCTGCTTGATCTAGATCCTCTCTTCTTAACTGCTGTGCTGTATGTCATTGAAAAGGGATAGGTTAAATACTCTGCCATATACAGTACATGATAGTGCTCGAGTGACTGCTGGCCGAAGGCTAGAAAGAGACTTTATGTCTGGATTGCTACTTTATAGCCAAAAGCAAGCTCCATATTTTGATTCACCATATGATCCTCCTACTTAATAAGAAATGAGAGAGCTCTGTTGTGCTCCAAGCTGGAGGAAAGAAGACAAATATTTTCCCTCTTATCCTGGAAGAAAAGTAGACTGTCTTTCCACACGCTCTCTTTAACCTTTGCTGTTCACCTTTTGGTCCCTAAGCTTATTATAACAGCTCAATTCCTCTGATGAAATCACTGTCTTGTGTCTTCTGTTTGTCTGGGCCTGTGTAATGTCAGATGCTTCAGACTTTCAGGCTGGCCAGGATGAAATCAAATCACAGCTTTCTCAAGCTACTCGCTCAGACTCTCTGGCTTACACAGCTGCCATTAAATAACCGTTCTTTGTGAAGCTGCTAGTCCAGTACCAGTGGCTGGGGAAAATCAAAACAAAATAACACTAAGTCTTGTGGTCGTGGAATGACATCACATGTGTTTGGTGTCACACTGGGCACGTTGAGTTGCAGTTTGTTTCCATTCAAGTGGCTTCTTTGGCAGTCGTGATGTGCTGATGTGCTGTTGGAAATGATTGTTCAAGAGAAGTCTGTGGGGATGATATTAATGAGTGATTCAGCAAGACTCAGACATTTACAGAATTGGCCCTGGTGAAGGAGAGCTTATGTTTAAGGAGAGAAGAAAAATGAGGAAAGAACATGTAGTTTATGGAAAAGATGCGAACATGACCAGATGAAAGAAAATAAGCTGAGAGGAAATACAGGACAGAAGAAGAAAGAAGAATGATGGGATGGCACCAAAACCACCAAAAGCACAAGGACCGACACAGAAGCATTAGATCTTTCTGTCACTGAGATAGTCAGAAGAAAGCAGCATACTCCTAGTCTATAGTAAAAATGCCAGAAGGAGAATTTAGCAAAATGCTCTGTTTCAAGTGGTCTATGAGACATTCATCTTGTTTACAGACCCAGACCCTGATTGTAGGTTTTGACATGAAACAACACAATTTATTACGTAAAGCATTGTTTTAAGTTAAATTCATGTTAACTATATGAATTTATCTCTCACTAATTATAAATTAACTAGTAATTAAACCCTAAAAAATTCCAACTATCAAAAATTTTTCAGTTTACCTCAGTTCACCTTTAAATTTTTTTTTTTTTTTTTCTAATACGACATCTGATGTTAGCTGTGTGTCACAGATCTTGATATTCCTGCCTTATGAAAAATTGCATGTCATCTGCTGGCTTACCTCAGTTATGGTCTGGACACCTACAGAGTTGATAGATGGTCCTGTTGGCAGCCCATGTGGCACCTAAGTGCCTCTCATCAAGCATGATTGAGGAGATATGCATTTATCAGTCTGCAGCTCTTTATCCCGCTAACACCCATTCTTAACAGGACAATTTTACACTTGAAGTAACTGGGTGAAAAAAGACAGTTCCTAAACTACACTAGAGCAAATTTGGTAGGCCACCATGAGGTCACATTCTTTTCTTAGAGTGCTTTGATCCTACTGCAACAACTTTGAACTCCGTTTTTTCCTTCTCTGCAAAGGAAAAAACCAGAATCTCAATTTCTCTATCATTTCTCTGTAATACAATCTATGAACCTAGGAACTAGAAATGGAAAAAACTTTCTAGACCACGGCACAGCTGAGGTGGGAAGGGGAGGTTTAGATATCTCTGGTTCAGCCCCCCTTCTCAAAGCAGGGTCAAGAGCACCTCCCTTAGCACCATGAATCTGTGTCTTTTCCTTGCATCTGCAAAATGAACAGCCAATCCTGTGACTCACCTCCTCCAGAAACCTTTTCGGATCCATAATTACCCACCCATTTCAGTGGAAAATACTCCTACCAGTGGGTGAATGCAGAGCTCAGCTTTGAGCCCATTGCTGGGAGAAGGCAAGACAGATACCAAACTAGCTCCCAGTCCTCCTCTCTTTCTTTGCAGAAGATCAGCAGGGATAGTCTTTCACCTGTCATTCTTAGCAGGGACACTTCATCATGGAAATGCCTCCTACCTACTCACCAGTAGGAGATCTGTCTGCCTGTGGGTATCATTTCCTCCACTGGTCTGCCAGTATCCCAGCCTGTTGATTTTTTGGGCAGGATGCATGGTTCATCTGTTTGGTCAGGCCCTTGCCTGAGGATGTGGTGGTGAACATGTCTAGTTTATCCTGGAGGGGACTCTGAGCTAAGCTGACACATATCAATAAGCCATTTGTTTTATTTGCAAATTTCTAATGGTAGCCAGAGGCTGTCTGGACACATTTAATAAAAAATAATAATAATAAAAAAAAATAATAATAAAAAAAAAAAATAAAGCCGCTCCATTTCATTTGAACTTAATTGGCATAGGAAGAACTCACAAGGGAGCTATGTAAGGTTTTATGGGGGGTTATTTTGACAGAAGCCAACATTTGTCAGAAGACAGAAAAAAACTCCAAACCCATTGCCAGAACTTTGTTTCTTATTCACACTGCTCTTCTACATTACAAATCAGCAAATGATGGAATCCAGACATAAAGAAATACAAGGATTCATTTGCTCTGAATATAAATTTGTGTTTCTTACTTGTCACTCTAATTTTTCCAATTCACAATATCTACAATTATTTCAGAACACATTTAAACTGGAAGAGTAGAGGAAATAAGGATATCTAGGATGCAGGGGGAAAGGTTAAAAATTTAGTGAAAGATGAGTGAACAATTTTAGGTGTTGGAGAGGTATGGCTGTTTTTCCATAGGCTTGTTGCTGGTTTGGTATGCTCTGTACTTACATATTGTGTTTCTTATCCTCTCGTGTCTTAAGTTATATCAGTGGTGTTTTCTCAGTTATGGAAGGTTTGCAGCTAATTAAGGAAATAACATTGATCAGTTTCAGTACAGCAGACCTTTTTCAATATGGGAGGCTTTAGCTGAAACAAGATGAGAGTTCTATCACTTTGTGCTAACAAAGGTGATCCTAGAACAGACAGCAAGTTACTGTTTTCCTTCTGAGTAAAAGATGCTATTCACATAAAATTCATATATTTGTACTTGTGTCTGTATTCATAACATGGTTGTCTTTACCTTTTATTTCTTTGCGACCAGCAGAATCAACTGTTCCTGAAATGCAAAAAATTTCTTTTTCCCTGGCAATTTCTGGGAGCCTTGCGGTGCTGCGTTTTCCTTGGGCTGCAGTGACATCTAGTGCTTAAGGCCAGAGGAGCCCGTGCTTTTTGGCTCGCGAGTTTCGAGTATTTTCTCGTTGTTAGGCAATGCCGAACAACAGCGTCAGCGTCGTCAATGCAGTCGCACCACTGTATTTACAGCGAATTGGATCTGCCGGGGGTGAGGGGGCAGCGGGAGTCCCTGCAATGGGAACTTTTGTATGCCAGTCTCTGTTGAGGGAGTGCTGGCCGAAGTGGGTCAGGGGCAACAGCAGCTTTGTCTCACAGCTGGGATGTTCCCACATCTCGGCTCAACATGAAAGCGACATTCGGGTTCCTGGCTTAGGGACGCTCGTCTTTAATAATAAAAAAGGAAGAATTTGGAGTACCTCTAGTTCAGTTTATCATGTAGTTTACAAAGTAGTAGCCCCAGTGGGATTCACTAAGTTCTTGGTCATGATTTTTCTGCCACTGTGTATGTCCAACACTGGCTAGTCAGAAGGATCCTCAGAAAAATCAGGCCACCACTAACCAGCTGGTCTCTTCCATCTAACATCTATATAATGCACAAGTGCTGCCGAGTTTGCAACCAGAGCCCTCAGAGCTCCAACCAATGGTTTCCCCTCTCCAACCCAGAGCATACATTTCCATAATTTCCCTTCTGCCTGTCTCCATCATACAATGCTGTGCAAGTCACCAGGAATCTGCCCAGAGCAAGCAAAAACGAACAGGGTCTTTACTCTTCTTCCAAAAAACATCACAATCAAAATCAGGACCTCTACCTTGCCACCTTTGTTTCCTGCTATTAACAGGTGGCTGGTATCCTAAAGACGAAGAAGGCAGAAGAACTGTAGCCTGTATTAAAAAAAAATAATATAATCACAGATATCCCATAGAAAACATCTTCCATCTGACAGAGCAGGCCAGTCACACAGCAGGGCACTCTCTCAGTGGTACCACAGGAATTTACCTAACCAAGCTCTGCTCCTTCTCTTCTCTAGAAACAAAATCTCAGTGCAATATGTTATCTCCCATGGTCAGGTGCCATTTCTTCTGATACTGTTGTTTGGAATTACAATCACTTCCTTCCCACGAAATTCCCTCAAAGTATTGTTACTTCAGTAGTAATTTTTGATAATATACTAGTATTTAGAAACTGGGAAGTATGCCTTCAAGTAGACTGTGAACCTAGTATCTGCTCTTGCATTACCTGCCCAAACATCAGAGAAGCAACCATTATTGCCTGTTAACTGACATTTTTTGCAAACTTCAGCTGTGCTCAGACCATTTGCTCACACCCATAAAATTCTGAGAAAGGCACGCGCTGGCCCACATCCAAAACAGGGCTCAGCCTTTCAGGAGGGCTTCTTTTTACCCACACTCCTTGACTAGTGGCTCCAGAAAGCTGTTCTGTGGTTTGCAACCACATTCTCCTCTCAGCTGGTTTGAGATGGTGCCTTTTGCCACTGGTGGGTCTGAGAAGGACCTGGGCAGCTCTTGGCTGATCATTGCAATTCTGGAATCTCAGAAGGGCCCTGGAGCCCAGCCACCGTATCCATGATCCTCCCGGTCCTGACTGTAAGACCTCTAACCCCCACTACCCATTCTCCCACCACACAAGCGTGGAGATATATCTCAATTCAGACAGAAATACCCACTGCTCTGCCCCACCCCTTGCAGCAAGCATAAAATTGAACATGGCTGTGTGAAGCACACGGATACTCCTCACCTCTCACCTTCAACTGATAAACCACCTCGATACATCTGTGGGACCACTCCTTCCCATGCAGGAAGACCAACACACCTGTCCTTACACTGTTTCAGTTGTCAAAAGTTTCAAAACCAATTTGAAAGCCTTTTTACTACTACAATGCTTCTACAAAATCTGTTTCTTTTTAACAGCCTCAAAGCTCAGCCTAGGCTCTGGAAGCCAAGCTGCATTCCCCTGGGCTTGGGACTCCCCTTCTTAAATGTTTGGCAGGGTACTTGCTCCTTTTGTGTTAACCACTGGTGCTCAGTGCCTGATTGCCTCCCTGCATCTCCAGGCAACAGCAAGGGTTGCACAGGTGTGATAAGGCACAACTTCTAACAAGGAGCAGCACCAACTGCTTCACCTAAGCCATGTAAACTACATCTAAATGGTGGTACTGCTAAACCTAGGATATCCTGAATGGGGTCCTCAGGACATATCAGAGGGGATCCTTTCTTCCAGCCATTACTGCCCCCTGGGCATTGCAGTGTCTGCCAGGGCCAGGAGGAGCTGCCATGTACATGGAAGATGTTTCCAGCCTGGCCAGTCAGCAAACCAGAACCCAGACACCTGCATCAAATATCCCAGCTGGAACACATTAACAGCTATGTGATCCGAAAGCAGCAGAAAGATCCTGTTTACTTCTCATGCTGCCCATGAAGAGATAGATATGTTTTAAAACTTTATTCTGCTAACCAAGGGAAGCAAAAGTGACAGTGAGCCAGGTGGCTATGACAAGCCTCATACCAATTGCCTTTTCCAGAAAATCCTATTTCCTTTCTGAAAGGGATTTCAGCTCTCATTCTCAACAATAGCAATGCTTCTAATTCCAGTGGTTGTGGAGAAAAGCTAAACACATATTTAAAGTGTATCATACAGCATCAAAAGCTGGAAGGCAAAAGATACAAATACCTTTTTAACAATAATGACACAGTCTAAAACAATCTCCTTCTTTTTGAAGACTGAATAGTTAATTACATGAATTTATGCTTTGTGTTATTGGAATTGTCAATTGTATTAGATACCTATAAGAAGGAGATCTGAGAAGAAATACATTTCCCTTCTCTTTTTTATTGCTATAAAGCAAAACACCTCTTTGTAACGTTGAAGTGTTGTTTGCCATCTCCTCCAAATTAGAAACAGTAGTTCCACAAAATAATGTTATGGAAAATAAGATATGGGCAGGTTTACTGCTTGACTTGCTTGAGTTCTGCTTCCCTCTAGGGCATAAAATATTTTTGTTTCCCAAGGGCTAACTGCTTATCTTTTCTGTGCCAATCTCCCTAGCCATAAACCATGGATAAAAATTCATCAGTATTGTGAAGCTAATTACATGTTCCAGCCTTAATGATTTTATGATTCTGTGATTTACAAAACTCCATGAACTCTTCCTTGAGCACCAAAGATGTTCAAATCTGTGTAAAATACATTGAACATTTTTCATTCAATTGGCAGCATTCTTTTAGATTGTCCTGCTTTGGCCTAAAAGGGCTTCAACTGAGCTGCGGCAAGGACTTGTCACACAGAACATCTGGAGATGAAATAACATCCATGACGTACTTTTTCAGCTCTTGGCTGAATGATCTGTACAAATGGCAGGCTCCATCCATGGGGTGAGAGCTACTAGCTGCCAAGGATACAAGTGTGACTTGGAGAAATCTGGTTTCGCCCCCAGAAAATCCTTTGTTTAGGTATTTTAGATTTATAAAGCACCACATTTTCTGTTATCTAATACTATGTACGATAATCAGATATGGCCACAACATGCCCTCCAGTATGGGATTGAAAAATCAGATCCATCATGATTGAAATTTAACATTTTCCATTGCCAGCAGAACCAGTTTTCTTGGTGACAATAATAGCACAGAAGAATATTCTCAGTCCTTTCGGCACAGAAAATCCTGCCCACATGTTGCACTATGATGCAGAAGACAATGAGAGAATATATCCAAAACCCTCTCCAACATTTCTTTTTGCAGAGTACCCAAAAGTGTGAGTAGCTATGCTGTCTCCTCACAGCTGTCTTGGAAAAAAAAGAATAGTTTGAAAAAAAAGGCATGTAAATACTTAGTGAGATTAGTAAAAATAGTACAATCTGTGATTGCTACCCTTGTCAAAACTTCAAAGGGAAAATGTACTCCTTATTTCATTTTTCCTGGTATGGCTATTTAAAGCTGCCTGATTGTTTATCAGGATGTATCTAACAAGTCTTTTCATAGCTGTGTGACTCCTTTGCCACAGAACCACATTTATCATCCCACTTTTTGTATTTTGCATTTTTAACATTTTGTTTGTGTTACTCTTGCACTAAATGAGGAAAGAAATGTTTGTTCACTTTGGGAGGTACCATCTGGTTTGAGTTTAGTCACGAGGAGGAGGAGAACAGGTCTCCAGTAGAGAAGCAACTCAGAGTGCCAGGCTAGAAGAGTCTGTCCACGCAAAACCACCCCACAGGCCCCATCACATCACCCAAATGCAGCTCACACATGGCGGAGGAGCACGGAGGGCTCCACATTGCCGCTCCCGCCAGCCTGGCTCCGGAAAGCAGTCAATCACTTCTGCCCTCTGGTGTGCTTTTTCAAACATTGCCGCAAACGCATCAGCAGATGTGCAGGTTATATTGCTTCTGCCAGAGCTCAGAGAAGGCAAGCCCTTGCTGAAATTAAAATGCTACCAGGTTAACAAAGAATCTGAAGCTACATTAAAGGCCTCTGTCTTTCCCTTTTGGAAGTAATGCCAATCTCTGAGACACAAATGAGTGTTGTCTGTTGGTAGGGCAGAACAAGAGTCACACCTACTAGAACCACTATCATCTTACTGGAAGCTTGGCCATTTCAGCAGGCTTGTTTCCCGAGTGGGCTTGTGCCCTCCTTACCATCAGTGCTGATGGAAGTTGTATGTGCACAGCGCAGCTGAAAACTCTTTTACTTTTTTGTGTTTTCTCTAACTTAAGAATGTCCTCAATATTTTTTTTCTGCAAGCATTTAATAGGAAATTTAATAGGAAATTCTGTTCTTGTTACAGAATTCAATAGAGCTGACTTTTTAAAAAACAGTCGAAGACTCCAGAGAGGATATATTTCCCTCTGTTTTTACAATAACTCCTATGATTATCCCGTTCGTTTTATGGAATCCTTTTTGTTTCATCTCTATATAATTCTAGGAACACATTCCATATTCAGTGAGTACTACCATCTTTTAAAACTGGGATGAAATGAAAACTGCATTGCCTACATATTCTATCCATCCTTGCTAATAAATGGATTTATTTAATACGATGAAAACTTTCATCTGGTAAGCTTAGTTACAGCACCAACAAAAGCATAGTTGCTGCAGTGCCAGTGGGGACCAGAAGTTGATTCAACCCATCTAAAATCAGACTCACCCTTTTATATTCAGGGGGATTTAGTCATTTCCAGTAACTATAGAGAGGGCTTATAATGCTGCCCCAAGTGCATGTTACTCAGATAATCTTTAAATGGGATGAAACTGGAACTCGTGCGTGGAACTGCCCAGCTCTTCTCAGCATAAGGGGTATCTGAAAAACTGTGCTCAGACACAATGCGGTGCAAAACATAGTCTGGCTTTCATAAGTGGCCTTTAAATTAAGTTTCTGTGGGAAGTCTGTAAGCTTCAGTTCAAGGAAAAGAAACTGCTAGAAATAGGAATTCCTTTTTTTTATCCTTGAATACTTTCAATATGCAGAGAAACCCAATAATTCTGCTGTGCTATATTAACCAACACACATACACTATTTCATGTGCCTTTAGTTTTCAAATGTCTTCCCCACAGTGCCCTAACCTCCTGCCAATGTTTCCCTTCAGGCCACCAGAAGACCCTGCTTCTCAGGTTGGCACATTTCTCCTCAGTCCAGTGCCAAGAGTTTCTGAGCCAGGTTGCAATTACCAGAAGAGCTGTTTTGAGCCTTTCAGCCTCCAAGTAATTCTGAGGTGAAGAAAGAATTTTAAAAGTGACAGGCTAAATAAACAATTTCAGTAAAACAAAGACTGTTCTTCTGGGCTTGTGTAGGCAGACCAGAATTAGCAAGCATTTTATTGTAGTGAATGCTGTTCTGGTGAATCAACACTACATGCTTTGCAAAAGGTTTGTAAAAATGATTAGCATTTTCAGCTGTTTCCATCTGGAGAGATCCAGATGGAGGCTCATAAAGATCCCTCACATTCCAAAAGTGCTGAGTATGAGGGAAAGATGAGATCTATCTATGAAGTTCAAATGGGCTGTGCATGGTTTCAAGAAGCCCCAGGGTTCAGAGCCTGTTAAGACAGAAGAACTCTTGGGTTATGTCTTGAAGCAGAGTTTGGGTGTATAGAGACCTTTAAGACAAAAATGGAGTTGTTTCACCTCTGGGGTTAGGCAGCACCTGTGTTGTGGTTTACAGGAGGAAAAATATTACACTTGTGTACTTTAATTCTTGCTTAAACACAATTCAAGATATTAAATATTTCTTCTCATCCAATAAGTCACATACAGCTTCATCTAAAAGCAATCATAACATTCATGGAGTTAATGGAATTTCTCAACAGGATATAAAAATCCAACTGATTTTTTTTTTTCTTCACAGAAACTTCACATGGTATTAACTAGTAGACAAAATTCTAAGACTTCAGCTCATTCCACCAAGGTCACATAGAGCAGGTCACTTTTGCATAGCCTTGGTGAGGAAAACCTAGAATTAATATCATGAGGAGTGTGCAGTAATTAATTTGTATTGCTCAGCTGATAAGCTATGATTCACAATATTTTTTTTAAAATATGGCCCATTTTCCCATAACATAACTCTTTAATAGATTACTCCTGAAAAGTCGTAAAGAAATTGTTGTAATTTTGGATGAGATTTCCTCAGAGGACAAAGCAGTCTCAGGGAAGACTACTCCCACAAGGTAATATACCAAGACTGACATCTAACAACAAATGAATTTTCTGCTGCAAGCACTTACCTCTCTTCATTAGGGAAATACCAGGATAAATAGTTCAGATACCCAACTTTTAGGTAACTAGGTGAGCTCAGTGATACTTGGTATCATTCTGTAAATGCATCCACATACTTTTCTATATAACAGGAGATATGTAAGTATAATTGTGAGAGATATTATTAGTACTAAGAACTAGAACAGATTTTTTTACAGCTGCCTACAAAAAATTATCAGCTCACCCTTTCTGAAAAAATATTCCCAAATTTTTTTGGAGTTCTGAGGGTTTTTCTTTCACAGCTTGGAAACTGGTCTTCTTGGCAGATGCTTCAATTTTCACTAGTCAAGGAGACACAGGGAATTCAGCTAGCCTTCTCATTCTCAGCATCTGATAGTGATTCAGAATTTATACAGAATTATATTTCGGCTATATCTTTGGCAGAGTTCCAGCAGTGTAACTTTAGCCTTCACAATCTTCCCTGAGTGGGCTTGCTGTGAACAGGCTTTGGGTCCCAGCTCCACTGAGAAAATCTAAGAGGCAGAATAGGAAGAGGAGCAGTGGGCAGAGTTTCCTCCTCATGCAAGGCTATTTTGTCAGTACAAACTGATGCCAGGGGGAAACACTGTACTACCACCAGCTTTCAGGAAACTCTGGTGGATTCACACGGCTTATGATTCTGTATTTGTTAGATAGAGTAAGTGTTCTGGGAAGATAAAGGGTCATGAGCCAAAAGCATTTTTCCCAGGGAACTGACCCCAGTGGACAGGGAGAGACTGAACTAAGGAAGCAGGATGTCTGATGGTGGGGTAGCATCCCCTAGGTGCCCATGTATTTCAGGCTTTTTGAAGAAGACACTGAGAAGACATTTTTAATCTGTAGTAAGGCAGATAGGAGAGAACACACGCAAGCAGTAGTTAAACACTTTTGCCAAATGCATAATATTTCATGTTACTGCAATGCAGTTTTCAATTCCATCTACAGGATCCATATTTTACAGTTAACTCTTCATTTCAGTCTTGCAATTTAAATTCCATGACAATATGTTTGACATTAAAAAAAAAAAAAATTGCCATATTGGGCAAAATTTCTTTCCAAAACACCTTATGTATCTCTACATAAGATACATCAGCTGGTCTGCTTTTAAGAGCTGTTTCATGCTATCACCATCTACTGATACCTATAAAATAGGTAGAAAATAAATGCTCTGTAATTTTGAAAATTAGGTCACTGACGATTCATACATGGCCAACATATTCCAGACAATTTAGGAAAGAATGTGAACCTCTAAGGCTTGTCCTGATTCTGTCAACAGACTGGGGATTTACATCTATGTGTAGATGTGCATACTTTGGGTGCCTAGAGTCTTTACAGAGAGCACTGGACACATGGTTTGTAATACAAAGTGCCTTTATTTGAGAAACCCATCTTCTTTAGTATGCTCTTTGCTTGAAGTTGGGAAAATTGCTCCTTTGCCAAAGGATTTAATTAGAATTATGTCATATCCAAACCAAATTTTTAGTGTTTCTAAATGCATTTCAATGTATATGTTAAGAGCTCCTGCCAAAATGTTTTCCAAGATAAAAGGCTTTTGACTAATAGAAACTTTATGCAAAATTTTCCTTTTTTTTTCCAAAAATGTGTTTTAATATTTCAATTTCCAATAAAAGCCAGTAACTGTATTCCATAAAAATGCATTATTTTAATGTCACTTGCAGGAACAGCAATTTCCTGGCCATTTCTATTTTGAAGCATCATTGAACTGATCTTAATGGGTGATTATGACCTGCAGTACATGATTTCAGTAATACTCTGACTAAAAGTTGAAATATGCTTTACTTTAAATAACATTAACCCCACCTCCTTTGATTCCTCATAGCTTATTGACTTTAGATATTCATCACTGAAATGCCTGTTTCACTCAACTGCACAGGCAAGTCAATTCCCAAGCCAGT
Organism: Struthidea cinerea; assembly: GCA_013397865.1. NCBI lineage: Eukaryota > Metazoa > Chordata > Aves > Passeriformes > Corcoracidae > Struthidea > Struthidea cinerea. The sequence continues at coordinate 331,584 of VZTI01000924.1, read as the reverse complement.
GTTGAAGAGAAAAAAATATTCAGCAACAGTGAAAGCATAGATGCATTAGGTAGAGAAGAAAGGGTTTCTTCTTCTTCACCACTACCTTCCTTTCATAACTTTAAATTTATATTCAGCTGTGGGACCTGGACTATGATGCAAGGATTAAGAAACAGAAGAGCAATGAAGCATAATATCCAAGCACTAGCCGGGATAAATAACAGATTAAATTCTGACTTGTTCCCAGCTCCTGGGCTGTATTTAATTTTCTTTACATTAAACTGTCTGTGGAGGAATAAGATGAAAAAAAGATTTTCTGTATTAGCAGGAGGATATTCAGAGGTGCTTTATTAGGTTTCAGTCCTGGAAGAAACTTCTGAATGAATTTTTCAACTATTTTAGCATGCATGTCTGTGGTATAATTAACATCATCTATGTCTCTATGTCCTCTCGAACCTTTGATCTCTGTATTTTTGAACATAAGTTCTTTCATGACAACAGTATTTCTCACTGTGATGTTGTACCCTTCTCCCCTCAAAAAATCGCCACTCAAAAATTTTACTGCTCCATTTAATGCAGGTTGTAGTACTCAACATGTCTTTTCTTTGAAATATTTACAAACAGCAACAACAAAGCCTCAAAAATAGGTAACTGATATTTTTTGCAAGCAAGAGAATGAATGAAACTGTCCATACTGATACATACAGTCTTGGTGAAAATTTTTTTCTTTTGATCCCAGGACTTTACTGAATCATACAAAACAAGTATACTTTTATGTTTTTTCTTTTCTATTAATATAAGCAAATCTTCAGGCAATAACACCAGTCTGATTGCTCTGATGTTGTGCTTTGCATAGTTTGTAAACATGTCTTCAAAAAAATAAGGCCTAGAAAACACTGTCCAACAAGAAGTCTGAGGACTATATACAACCTGTCATGTTTCAGTCCATCCTTCCCTTTTCCTTAGGATTCCAGACAGAGCAGTTCTCTTACAAATGAACAGTGCTCAGGCAGCCCAGATCTGCTTCTTATCAGCTATCAGAAAGTTGGAAGTAGGTAGGAAAGTACACAGGAATCAGCGAAGAGGGTAGAGTGACCTCCCTCCACAGTTCCCCTCATCACATTCCCGTTGCAGCAGCCAATGTGCATTAGCTGGAGAGAAGAAGCCAAACGCACAGAACCACCCCTGTCATTAAACACTGGTTCAGTCACTTGCTAGGAGAGGTTCAATGCAGAACCACATCTGTGTCTTTGGAACCTTAAAAACAATACATGAGAAGTATTTCAAGGGTGGGGGAATTCAAGGCTAAAGTTTTTGAGTACTTTTCTGGTAGCAAAACCTATATAACAGAGTGTCAGAAAATGCAGTTTCTGCCAAACACTAGTTCAAAATCTGATTTTCTGTTCATTGCCAAAAAGCTAGGCTGGCTTTGGCTACAACTATTTTTACGCATACACACTGATAATCAGAACATCTTTCTAGAGAATGGGAAGTACCTTTCCCATTCATAAAGCTGTGAAGTACTTACCCTGGAGGATGAGTAAAAGTTGAAGCAAATGTCTTTATCTTTGATGTTCTGGATCTAATATGAAAAAAAACCCCAGAAGTATGCAACTGAATGGCTAAGAAAAATATTCTAAATACTCAGAAAACATATATGTTAAATATTTTTGAAGATTGTCAATATTGTTTTAAAAAATAGTGAATGCACACCTTTCTTAGTAAACTGTTTCTGGACAGCAAAGATATAAGTTCAGTCTTTTTTCAAATAATGATTGAGTTTCTCGGTAAAACAACTAGAGGGAATGCAATAAACCTGAAATTATCACCACTGAACTGGAGTCCAAAGCCCCCCTTATAGAAAGAAGTCCAGTTTTTCCCCCCAGCCCAAAAGACTCTGGTTTCCAGCATATCTGCAACCACTGCTGCCCCAGGCCGGGTGTGAGGCTATGTATCAGTGCAAGCACAGAGTGCTGTGTCCTTTCAGTGTTCCCTGTTCCCTTTCAGTGGCCAGCCAGGAGGTTGCCCCTTTGCCTTGCTGTGCCTGCCCTACACTGGGTGAAGGAGGGCCCTGAGTTGGGAAAGTTTTTTGGAGCATGAGGGCATGACCCAGTGGGGAGGAAGCCTGCAGCAAGGGCAGATATTAGCAGATGCCTGCAAGAAGCAGAAAATGACAGAGCCAAGTCTTTGAAGCAAGAGAGAAATTCTTTCTTAGTGACCCAGAGGCACCAAGGGTGAGGTTGTGCAAGACAGCTGGGTCAATCTGACAGCTTGCTGCCACCAAAAGTGAGTGTTTTGTGCTGCTGCAGAAAGCTGGGGGTGTCTGACAAACACGAGCTCATGCAAAAGAAGGAGCAGACAACAGTCAGAAGAGGGAAGTAAGCCTAGCCTTTGGGGCAGCCATGAGCTCAGATTTCGCAGGAATATTTAGCCTGCGTGGGGCCTGCTGAAACCCAAAATGCCACAAACTGTTGCTGGACTGAGACAAAGAATGTGAGGAGAAAGGTCTATTATATTGTACTCACTCAGAAGAAACTGAGTTTCTGTATTTTAAACATTGACTGGCTAAATGTAAATGTAGCCTTTAGAAATTTACAGTCCTCTCAGTGATTACGGTCTGTCCACTGTGAAAAACAGGTCTAGTTAGGCTCACCTCTAATTTTGGACAACTCAAGATCCTTTCACAGTTAGTTTAAAGATGTCCTAGTCTGGATTATTTGGGATGAAAGAGGCCAGGGAGCAGCTCCCCAAAGAACTTTGAGGGAACATTTGTCTTTGGCAGGGAAGAGTGAAGGCAACAGTAGCCTATGGAGCCACCACTAAAAAAGAATGTGTCCTTAGTCTTTGTAAATGTAAATGGAGTTTATCACTTCACATTCAGAAATGTATAATCACCCCTTTAAAGCCCACATACAATCTAAGAAAATACATTTTACACAGGAAATTAAAAACTAATCTGTATGAAAATGCTATATAGTTTCAGGTTAAATCAAAAAGATTTAGCCTTGCTTTGAAAAGGCACAAATGGGGCAAGAAATGAGACTGAATTATCTTCTGTAAGATAATTTTTTCATTCTCTTTAATAGGACTTGAAGTGAATACAAAGTAAGCATTTTACTAGAAAAAGATAGTTCCATGAACTATAGATGAAACTAAATAAAACAAAGGAAAAATATTTAAAGCTGCATGCCTTAGGCAGGGACTTTCATTATAGTCAAGGCTTCCAGCTTGTACACCCATAAGCATACTACATAGACTGAGAGGTCAGAAGAAGGAAATCCTTTAAGTACTGTAACATCAGCTGAAACTGATGACTGTATTTCTTGACTGTATTTCTAGAAGTAAATCCAAAACAGGCTGGAATGACAACTTAGTCAAAAGGAAATACAATTAACCAATTTCTGAAAAGGAATTTTTAAAAACTTGGAGGAATCAGTCAAAAGTAACAGTCTTCAAGACTAGAAGGATTTAGGTTCCATCCAAGGTTTTTACTAGTTTTCTGAAGTGTTTCTGTGCAACCATTGCAGTGTGTCCTAATAACCAAACCCAGTTTCAGCCTTTTGACCACTGAGAGCATCTGAGCTCATCTCCCCAAGTCATATTGCAATAATTTCTGTGAAAAATGTTGTTTGGAAGCCAAAAGTCCTTTCCCTCTGTAGACCTGAAAGTTAGGCTGCATCCCTCTCAGCTTACTCATATCTGAGTTGAATCTTGACGATATTTTATTTAGAACAAGTCACATAAAGCATTTTCTAACATAGTTCTTTTAAGATTGGTTGGAAATTTGAGATGTTACAACTCAGACATTGAACTGTCTCTAAAATATCTATGATATTTGCATAAGATGATTTTATACCTTTCCTGTCTGAGAAAAAAAAAAAATCAGGTGGAGCATTAAGGGGATGTAATGTGGATCAAATATCAACTCAGGCTTGTTCCCTTTTTTAACCCTTGTTCAACTTGCAGACACTGAGATTACACACTGTTTTCTGTTCTCTACATAGCTTTTGATATCCCCATAAAGTAAATAGTATAGGGTCTGTACTAAGTAATAGGTAAAAATGTTGTTAATTCCACAAACTATGGGTCATGGTGGCTTGCCTCTTTTCATCCATGGAAGCTCAGAATAAGAAGTAGTCCTGCTCTTCTGGAAATGAAAACCTACAAACCCAGAATCCCCAGGTCCAGACAAACATACCTCTCCACACAGAGCAATTTCGCATGGGCAGCTCTTGCACAGACATTTAGAAAATCTGCCTGGGAAGCAGGCTTTGAGTGGCCCTTCAGAGCTCAATCTGCAGCACTCCCCATTATCCCTGTCACAGAGACACGGGAGGCAGGGCATGGCAGTCAGAGCCCATCCCACTGTCCAGCCAGGTGCACAGCAGCTGGGGGCACTTGGGCAGCCCCAGCCCCGGCATCGGACACTCTCCTGGGGAAGGTGATGGGCTGCGGATCAGCCAGGATGTGGGTCTGTGCATGGGTCCAGCTTGGCAGGGCCGGTGGCCAGGCAGGGCAGACTGTGAGGAGCTGAAGCCTGACCCTGCTCTGGCATCATTGGAGGAGGGGCTGAGAGCCTGGAGCAGGGGTTGACATGGGGTCCTGGGCCATGGGCAGGGTAGGGGCAGTTCCGAGGAGCTGTACAGGGACAGTCAGCACTTTGACAGGGACTTAACAATTTCCCAGTTTTGTTAATTACGTTTGTGGTTGCTGGCTGCTCAGTATTTAATCTTAGTTCAGTGTAAGAGTCCTGCAGGTAAATCTATCAAGGAACACGGCAGAGGAACCCCTCTTCCAAGGAACCAAATTCCGTTTGCCAGACAGACGCTTCCTTGGCTTTTCTGGTTTCCCAAAAGAATGGTTGTGACAAGGGGTCAAGCAACACATTCTGCATAGATGTAGCAAGGACATCGACATTCAGCATTATTGTCAAATAAATGCCACTCTCATAGTTCAGCTAGTTTAGCTTAGGGTCATCAAGGGACTTCTCTGCTTCAGTCCTCCCATTTGAATGTCACGGTTCTTCCTACTTGCCACTTACCTTCCCAGAGAGTCCAACAGGAGCAAAACATTCCAGAAAGCATATAGCTGTTCATTACTTACAAGTTCATGGCTCTTTGAGCTTGAGAAGTTCCACCCTTTGCCATACCAATGTGTGGCATTTGCCAAAGTGTCAAAATCCTTTTTGACCTGCCAACGCCATGGTAGTCATGATGAATCTAAACCCAAACTGACATATTCTACCTGTAGACAGACATTTGGTGGTTCAGACCCACACCATACATCCATGCCAAGTCCACTCTGTGCCAGAGGAGAGGCTCTGTGTTGCTCTCTCTGCCTCACCACCAAGACCTGCAGGGGCCTCATTCACCATTTCAGGCCATGAAGCAGACACAGGGGTGCCACCAGACGGGTGCTGTGATGTCTGTGCGCCATCTCCCGCCTGAAAGGATGCCAGGCATTCACTTGAGGTACACACACATTTTATTTGGTTACATCAATCAAAGCACAAGCTCTAGACCATGGGCACACCTAAGAATTACTATCCAAATTCTTGGAGGTGCCAGGTAGTGCTCAGAGGGGTTTCTCTCTTCTCTCATGGAAGGAAAAATTGGGACTATCCACCTTTGGAGAAACACCTTTGGAACATGACTTGCTGTAATGCTATTCATTTGCTTATTTTCAGGCCTTGCAGTACACATCATATTTTATCTTTGCTGCCATCTTTGTTCCTCCTAGGGATTCTTGAAATTTCTGGGACATTTCTTCATTCTGAGCTTTAGAGAAGAGGTCTCTCCAGTTTCCAACAACCCCTGTGTACAACAAGTACCAAAAACTGAAGGAAGGTGCTCCTGAGAGAAAATAATATCTAGGTGGCAATGGGGCAGAGACATTAACGACACAAGGCAGGAAGGATCATATTTATTGCCCTGAGAGGTCTGATTGCCTCAGAGAGCAAAGGCAGCAAAGATCAGAAGCAAAGGCTGTAGCCAGACATCAGGGAGCGTGGCTGGTGGGCTGCCTGCAAGCCCTCCTTCCCCAGAGGGGGATTTCCAAGGTGACTTCATGAAGCTTTTACACAGAAAAGAGAGGAATCTGGTTTTGTCACAAAGGAAAGCTCATTTGTGAATTACTTCCTCTGAAGGGGGAAATTTTTTTGTGGTAGGTGGTAGAGAGGAGAGTGGCTAAACCCATCTTCCTCCAAGGAGCGGTGAAGGAAATGGATTTTAAAAAGCTCATGCCTGCAGTATTCAGAAACCAAAGACTCTTGGGGTCATGGGAAGCAGGTGGGCTGCCAGAGCTCTGACGCTGGTCCCAGGTCTGTGAGAGACCATCTCTGGGGTCACCACTGACATGTCCATTGAGAGGAGACATACAAAGCTCTTGCTGAGTAGGTAACAGGAAGATGCCTGTGAGGCCAACAGAGCAGTGAGCAATGCATTCCCTTGAGGTTCAAGAGACTCTTGTCCATTAGCGCACCTCCTCCAAAGTGTGACTGTCCTGAAGTGACACGTGCAGCCTCATCACCTGCACAACAGGAAACAGCCACACCACGACCCCTCTGCAATGAGTAACCATGGAGCCCAGGCAGATTTGGTGTGTAACTGTCGGCATAACTTCACCATTGCTGGCCCTCACCTTCGTACCTCACTTACCTAAATAACCAGAGGTGCCACAGAAAAAGACGGCAACATGGAAGCAATGACTGAGGACATTAAGACTGACACTCTGATAAGTTTCTCACACACAGCCCCCAGATCCTGTCAACAGCAGAAGCTTTTTGAACAGGTGGCACCACAAGAGAGAACTCACCCAGACAGTCCAATGAGTTCACGGCTAAGCAGAGAAACATACTCAAAACTCCTTCTGGAGTTCTGCCCTGGAAGGTACATCTCCATTTGCAGAAACTTACCTTTCCGGAAGAGAACGTCCCCAAACTTTCCATGGGTTTCATTGGATTTCTCTTTCATAGCTTTGAAACTGGTCTTCTTGGCAATTCTGGAAAAATCTTCCTCACAAAGGGAAAATCCAAAAAAGGAAGCAATCTTTTTCATCCCCACTATCGGGTCCTGCCCAAAGGAACATAGCACACAGGTGAAACCAAAAGATTTGACACTGTGGCTGTGGCACAGAGCCAGCTCCCTGTGGGAAGCCCAGCAGAGGAAGCTGTCTCCCACAGCGTCACTAAGGAATCCCAAGAGCTCTAAGCTTCAGGCCAGGAAGGGTGCTGGCCTCAGTTTCAAGGCCTTTTCTTCTTTCCCAAAATCTGTGCCTCTGCCAGATATAATCCCTTTCACAAATAGGCAAGGCTATCCTCCTCCTAACCTCCGTGGGCTTCCCCCAAACATAAATGAGTAGCTCAGAAAGACACACCCTTCTAAAGGGGCAGACAGACTTGCCCCAAGAGTTTCCACTTCCCCACACCCATACATATCAGGAGGGATGCACAGCACACTCCTCAAGGAAGAGCTGGGTGAAATGCCACACCTCTTTGAGTTCCTCGTAGCTTATTGTCATGATCCTCTCGTTGTCAATGTATTTGTTCCATTCCACCAGGTGGTCAAAGTAGGATCCCCAGGCCACTGCGGACAAAGAAGAGGCATAGCTGTCTAGAGTACTCCCCAATACAGGCCCTTAACCAAATCAGAGGAGTCAGCCCAGATAGCTTTCTAAGTGGGGCATTAGAATGGTGAAGGGTGACCAGCTCAGCATGTCTGTTCTTTCTCCTGGAGTCAGTGCAGAATGCCCCTGGTCAGGCCACTTGATACCACAAACCACTGGAAAAGTCAGGCTGAAGTTTTCTCATGATTTCTCCATTCTAAGTGAGACAAAACTCTGGTCCTCTGGTACTCCCTGTTTCTGCCATAACAGGGGCCTGTCTCCCTGTTCTGGGAGTGCCTTGGTAAGGTACGTCACAGTAGGATTCCCATGCCCAGGGCCCTGTGTATGCCCCTCATGTTAGGAGAAATGCCAGAGGATGTAGGGCAAAGTACATTTTCCATTCATGAAATTGACAAAGAATTCATCCCAAGAGGCGAACGGTGGCAGGGCTGGTAGGTTGTTGCAGAAGTGGTAATAGGAGACAGCTGTGTCCTTGGGGTTCCGAACTAGCACAAGGATCTAGAGGAGGAAAACACATAATTTGACTGACCAAAATGCCATCTTCTCAACACATCACATAGAATCATTGAATCACAGAATCATTCAGGTCATCAAGTCCAACCATTAACCAAGAACTACCAGGCCCGTCACTAGATCATGTCCCTATGCACCAGATCTACACGTCTTTTAAATACCTCCCCAGGAACAGTGACTCAACCACTTCCCTGGCAGCCAGTTCCAATGGTCGACAACCCCTTCTATGAATAAATTTTTTCTAAGATCCAGATCTAAACCTCCCCTGGTGCAACTTGAGGCCATTTCCTTTTGTCCTGTCACTTGTTACTCAGAGAAGAAACCAAGCCCCACCTGGCTACAACCTCCCTTTAGGTGGTTGTAGAGAGTGGTAAGGTCTCCCCTGAACCTCCTTTTTTCCAGGCTAAACAACCCCAGCTCCCTCAGCTGCTTCTCCTAGGACTTGTGCTCCAAACCCTTCACCATCTCCATTGCCCTTCTGTGGACATACTCCAGCACCTCAGTGTCCTCCTTGCAGTGAGAGGCCCAAAACTGGACACAGGACTCAAGGTGTGTCACTCACCACTGCCGAGTACAGGGGGACAATCACTGCCCTGGTCCTGCTGACCACGCTATTATTGATCCAATCCAGGATGCCATTGGCTTTCTTGTCCACCCAGGCACACTTCTGGCCACTGTTAACCAGCCACTGTTAACCAGCACCCCTAGGTCCTTTTCCACTGGGCAGCTTTCTTTCCAGCCACACTGCCCCCAGCCTTTAGTGATGCATGGCATTGTTGTGACCCCCATTTCGTAGGACCCAGTATTTACCTCATTTCACCTCATTCAATTAGCCTCAGCGCATTATCTGTCCAAATCCCTCTGCAGAGCCTTCCTACCCTCCAGCAAATCAGCACTCCTCTCCAGCTTGGTGTTGTCTGCAAGCTTACCTGTCCACTAAAATTCACCACACCATACAATTCTGGTCTAATTCCTTTTCTTGAGCAAGAAATCAGATCCCTTTGGCAGATCACTTGTTGCTAATGTAAGCTTCAGGCTGAAAAGAAGAAGCTTTTCAGTGATTCCCTTGAGACAGCTCTGGCCTAGTTCCAATCCAGAGAAATTAGTTCTACGATCTACTGGATAGGAGAGCCACAAACACTCTGTAGATATACCCTAGCTTCTCTCTGCAGTAATTCCCATCTAAGATTATCTTCGCCCCAGCCTGTGGTGGGCTTTCCACAGATACCCTGGTTTTGAAGGCAAGTTAAAACAGACAGAATTACTGCTTGCCTTGCTCAGTTTTCTGCCACAAACATGGAAGCGTCTTTCTGAAGGAGACCTGAAGGGCCAGTGACACTCAGCAACAAGCCCACCAATAGTAACCTCTTGAGTTGGCAAAGCTGCTGCTGGGAGAGGATGTTTGTTCACAGCCTTGGCACACAGAGCTGTATCTTCAACCTTGGAAATGTGGCTGCGTATTGACCAGCTCAGGTGAAAATCCAGAAAAGGCATCTCACACAGAGGAAAGCTGATTCAGGGTGGAAAGCTTTTGCAGGGTGATGCAAAGAGAAGACTCACCTTAGCCTTGCTCTGGAAAATGGATGGAGGCAGGAGATCAGGTCTCAGATGGGTTACTATAATTCTTCTGGAAGGCAGCTGCTTCATCCTCTTTAAAGAAAGTGGGAAGAAATGTGACAAGACAGAAGTAGCTTATTCAGTGAGTTGTGCCTTTTCAGTAATTGTGGGTTATGAGAAAAGGTGAGACCAGAGAAGTAGCTTATCCCTTGGAAAACCCACAGGGATGCACTGTAGGTGGTGTAGGCTTCTGCCCAACCTCTGCCACCAAGCACAGGCCTGAGCCAGGACACCCAAGAAAAAGGTCTTACTAATCAAACTCACTGGGTCTACGGCAGGAGGGCCCTGTGGCTTCCCGGCCCTGCCTCCCCTCTGAGGCCCTTGTGTTGGGACACCACGGGCAGTAGCACATGCTACTTGTGAAGCCCATAGCTGTTGTTAAGGCTCTAGACTCTCCATTACCTCTGAGATCAGCCATTGTCTTTCAGCTATTACTACCTGTAGGAAGAGCAGTGACAATATTTTCAGTTCCTTCTTACCTCATATATGCCGGGATCCCCAAATTCTAGACGCTGAAATGTCTCTAGCTTCTTTTCAGCATTTATTCTCTCTTTCATTTCCTCTTCTGTGTATTTGGCGTCTGCCAATTCCATCACCATTTGTTCAAGCCAATTGGTTCCTGAAAGAATAAAGACACCAGTAGGGCATCCATTCAACTTCACTTTTTCATGTGAACCTGGCTGATGGTATCCTGTCAGATTGGTTTGAAGTGGACCAATTTGGCTCAGTGTTGTACTTTAACCTTCCCACAAGTGTATGTGCTGGTTTTGGCTGTAATGGAACTAATTTTCCCCATGGTAGCTGATATGGAGCTATGTTTTGGATCTGTGCTGAAAGCAATGTTGATAACATGGAGATGTTTTACTTATTGCTAGGCTGTGCTTGCGCAGTGTCAAGGCCTTTTCTGCTTCTCATACTGACCTGCCAGAGAGTAGGTTGCAGGCACAAGAAATTAAAAGGGGCCATAGATGGGACAGCTGACCCCAACTGACCCAAAGAATATTCTATCCATATGGAGTCATGCTCAGCAATAAAATTTGAGGGAAGAAGAAGGAAAAAGAGATGCTGAGAGCTATGGCACTTGTTTCACCATGTCACTGTCATGGGTGATGGAGCACTGGAGATGGCTGAGCATTTGACTGCTGCTGGGATAGAATGAATTCCGTACTGTGCTTTGCTTGCGCACCTAGCTCTTGCTTTACCTACTTAACTGTCTTTATTTCAACCCATGACTCCTCTCACTTCTACCATTCTGTTTCCTTCCCCCACACCGCTGGAGGTCAAAGAGTGAGTGGCCCTTTGGGGCCACTGAGTTGAGCTGTGAGTTGCCAGCTGAGGTTGAATCATGGCCCTGGATAATAATCAACATGGGTATGCCTAAGGTCGACAGGGGCAGAGCTGTTAAGCAGATACTGTGAAGTGCTACCCTGCTTGCTTCAGACTCACATCCTATCCCTCAGCAGAAGCAGAAGCAAACCTCTGTTGCTCTTTTCAACTCTGGTACTTTTTGGTTACCTCAGACTACTCCCTGTGAAAATTAGTCAAGAGCTGTGGGGCTCCCAGCACAGGGCTGAGTCATCTTTTGGCTGTTTCTGCTCTCCTTCCACACTGCTGTCTTTGGGAACACTCTTCCCTCTTCCCAACCAGCTTCCACTCATGGTCTCTTCATTATTGACACAGTTTGGCCTCACTTCCTATTCCCTGCTAGGCTTCCATAACTGACAGCAGAAGGGTCATCAACCAAGCCACCAGACCATCACGCTCCTGACACCATCTTTGCACCAGGCTTAGTTGTCTCAGCCTCTGCAACCTGGCAAAACTGGTGGGTGAGGACTGGGCTCGGAGAGCCAAATCTCAGTTTTCAACTAACACCTGCTGCAGTGTTTAGGTGGATCCTCACACATATAAACCATTTCTGCCTATGTTCAGCTCTAGAGGTTCCACACAAAGGTGATGTGATAAGAATCAACTTCCTCTTCTTCCGCAAATGACATATTAAAATATTTCTGTGAAGTCAACAGGAAAAAAATTGAGGAGTCTGAAATTCCCACAGCAAAAGAGAGAGAAAATATGTAAAAACCTTTGTGGCATTCATGTCTTTCCCTCCATTTAGATACAAAGGAATCAGCTGATTCTGCATTGCAGTAAACATATGGAAACAGCAGTTCTGCTCTCATTAGCAGGATATATTCCCTGTCTTACTCTTGCAGAGAGAAAGGTAACAACATACTTTCTTGCATTAGCAAGTGTGGTCAAAATATCAAGGGATGTGATTGTCCTGCTTTAGCTGGCACTGGCGTGTTCACCGTTTGAATACTGTGTGCAGTTCCTTGACTGAAGCACAAATGGTTTTGAGAATCTGGAGAAAGTCTTGTTGAATTGCCATGAAATTACTGGGAGCCGGAGCAAATGAACTGCACAGAAAGGCTTGGTTTGCTCAGGCTGGAGATAGAAGAAAAAAGGCATGGGAGACTCTCACTGCAGTCTTCCACTACTGTAGGTTATAATGAAGACAGAACCTCTCTGACAACAAGGGGATGTCTGACTGCATTGATGTAAAAACGAACAAAAAAAAACCCAACCCCCAAAAACCACTATTGTAGGAATACACTGCAAAATATTTCAGTGGATGGTAAACCTCCATCCTCAAAAGTTTCAAAATCCTTCTGGACAAGGCCTTGAGCAACAAACCTAACTTTAGAGGTTAGGTCTTTGCCCTGCTTGGAGCAGGGGGCTGTATTATTTGAACTCCAGATATGCCTCACATGATTCTATTAAGTCTGATGTAGTCATAAACGTTTCTCAGGATTAGTGCTGTGTTAAGTGATAGCATTAAGTAATCTGCTTTTGGATTGCATCTCTGTGCACTTAACTACTGGTCAAGAAAACACTCACCTGATTTAGGATAACCTACTAGAATCACATCATCGCTCCTGGCTTCAAAGGATTTCAGAGCTTCCAAAGTATCCGGGCTGCTAATTGTAGCTGGGTATAAAATACCTCTGTAGGAAAACAGCATGTCTTCTGGGGCCATCTTGTAATCCTCTGAAAAACATTCTTCCACTATTTCAATGATTCTTTCACTGTTTCTGGTCATGCTTGTATCCCTCTATAACTCTTCCAAAGCAAACAGATACAGGCTGTCTTTCCACAATGCAGAAAAGCTCTATGCAACACATGAGTAAATAGGATGGGGCATTCACTCAGGGACGAAGGTGCAAGTCACTGATTAACTCGGTACTCTGTTAACCCCTTTTGACATTACAGAACTCCATGGAGACTGACAATAGTGACATATGGTCCTTGCTGCAACTGATAACATGAACAGGAATTATTGCGGCAACAACTAATAGGATTAAAAATGTTAAATTAGATGAAAGAAAGACCTGTAAAGGATATTTCCTGAAATATTTTTTACTGGTGAGCAATGCAGTGCAATTTGCCAACTGGACAACGAGCGTGTAGTGGACACCTGGACAGTGGACGTCAACCTGGCTTGCCATTGACTCCACTAATGGATACACATCCCAGAATATAGGTTCCTTACAGGCGGTGGCTCTCTCCTGCATCCAGTCACTATAAGGCAATGTCCAGAGCTAAGGACAGGTGCCACCCAAACCAGACTTCTGCTGATGAAACACTCACATCTGAGTATTTTACGTCATCAAATCCTACAGGAGGGTCACTTGCAGGTGAAGTTTTAACACTTCGGTTCTGCATTAGTGTGAATCAAATTCTACTTGTACCTCTTCACTTTCATTTCTCTCTCCTCATGTCCATAATTTAATCTTTTGGTGAAATTGTTCCTTATGGGGCTGTTATTTGTATTCTGGGTGACGCATTTTTAGAAGATAAGGAGTGCTGAGATGGTGAAAGAGGTATCTCCACTGGTCATGCCAAGAGACAGGAAGTACAGGAAGGCAAATTGCCCTGTGAAGGGGCCTTTCACTCTCTTGCATGCCCTTGAATACAGCACGGGTCTCGTTCGCTACCCATATATCAAGCCCTTGTGTCACATCCTTCATAACCTTCATAAATTGACATTAGACACTCAGTAAACCTATACACAAGCTTAATTAAACATGAGAAAGTGTCAAATCAAAGTCATGGCTGTAAGACTTGGAAGATTGCTTAAAGTTACCTATAAAGAATAATTTAAAATTCTTTTTCTGATCTCCCAAAATGCAGAACCATTAAAATAGACCATTTTATTGGAAATATTTTCTCTACCATGCTATTTTACTTGCAAAGTTGAAGACACTGTTCATATATTATGCTTTCTGCAAGCTTTGTTTTTGTTATTGTATTCAGCTTTTTGTCCATGTGTTAACTCTGAGTTGCAAAGGAAAACTTCCTTCTGTTTTCCAGCACTAGAGAGTGAGGGCATCAAGAAATTAACAATTTTTCCCTGGTCAGCTGCCTGAGAAATTTTCTTTGGAGCCAGCTGCCTGAATCCCGAGGGAGCCAGATCACTATAATACCTCAGAATGACATTTAACAACCTGTCACCTGAGCCACTGGGGACACAGTCCCCGTCCTTAGGTCCTTTAATCCTTAGACTCTGATCTCTGCTCATGAGCAGGGTCCTCGAAGCTGTCACAGCCATCTGTCAGTCTGCTCGGGAGCTGCAGACGTGGGGGGCCAGAGCAGCCCTGTCTCTCTGGAGAGGCTCAGGGCAACCAGGGATCCTGAGTATGCCAGCAATCCCAGTCTCAATCCCAGCACTGTCTGTCCAGCAGCCAAAGTGTCTTGGGGTATGCACGTCAATGAATGTGGTACAGCTCCTATGGTCCCCAGGGAAAACTCTGAGTTGTTCAATTAGCCACAGGAAAACCTGCCTTGGATGGAAATGCTGTTACCAGGAGCATTTGCAGTACACCATAAAGAGAAGATTCACCTTAACCGAAGACTTGCCTGAGCTTTGCTTTGGAAATGGATTGGGGAAAGGACATGAGCTGGAAGATGGGTTAATATAATTTGTCTGGTTTGTTCATTCTCTCTAAAGCAAACAAAAATACAATATAAACATCCTTTCCAGTGGAAATTTACCTTTTTAGGCATGTGGTAGTTTCTATAACCACATTTCTACATTGTCATCTCCACATAAATTTGTGCCTCTTTAGTCACATCATTTCAGGCCCTCCCCGATGCTGTCAGCTCTTGTATTTTCTGTCGGTGGCTTATTCAAGAGGTAAGTTGTCTTAAGAAGGATCACAAACTGCTTTAACATTATTTATACTTACTATTTTATTATCTTCAAAATGTTTCATGGTTGGTTGCTTCATCACTTGTGCTGCTACATTTGTACGTGTCAAGTTAAGGTGACTGTTCTATTTTGATTTTTCCTTCTCAAGTTTTTAAACAGAGCTTTCATGTATGTTCTCCTCCAGGCATCTGGTACCTTTCTGGTTTCTTACAGACGACTTGTAATTGTTCAAAGATGGCTTGCATCAGGACTTTCTGCTGCTCTGCTTTTGAATCCATCCATTTTTTTCTAGATATTGTAAGTATTTAGCATATGTCTTGGGGTGACTTTATGATGTGTATCCCCTATTGCTGCTTTATGCCCAGAAATTAACTTTATGCCTTTCTGTGCCTTTAAACTGAGTCTGAGAGTGGGGAGAGAGAAAAAAAACAAGTGAACTTTTCAAAGCAGTTGTTAAAGGACACAGGCACACTCCTCAGCTTATGCTGTGGCAGCAAGAGTGGAGGAAGCACCCTTCTTGCTTTACAGCCAGCTTTCGGCTCTTTTTTCTCCGGAGGGTGACGAGAGTTGAACTTTTTTTTTCCTGGGACTTTGGGTTTTCCCTTCTTCTCTTCTGGACTGTTTTTCAGCATCAGAACACATCAGGAGAATTTTCCACTAAGGCCCCGCAGGTGGGCCCACACCAACCAAGCTCCGGGGAGGAGGACAAAGACCACACTTACAGAAGGATTCTGAAATCTTCCCAAGTTTCTCTCCACAGTGAGAGATTTTGTTATCTAACATTATTATCCTTTACTTGTTAAATAAGTAGTTTTGTATCTCTTTCACTTTCCTCCAAGGAAAATGTCTTTTTTCCCCAAACCTGGTGGGGGAGCAGTGGTTGTAACCTGCCTTCTATCAGAGGATATTTTCCTCCAAATTTGGCCAAACCGGCACAATAGCTAAACTTCTAGCAACATATATAGCAACTTCTAGTATTCCTATTTCTTTGCAAAACTCTGCATGCCCACATACGTCCAGGCAGAACCAAGCAGCTATAGAAGAATGAAGCAAAAAGTCTTTGAATACTTTATTGTTTGCAAGTGTATCTTTTCGTTTTATGTCTTATCTGCTTAGGTGATGGATCTATAAACTGGTTTTTCCTGTATTTAATTTAGCCATACTTAAAGAACCTTATTTTGCTTTTTTTGTCCAGCACAGGTGGCTGCTGGTCCCTGGACAAGTCTGAAATACTCTCTCTAGACAGGCATATACCAATGGCAGTACAATAGAGCCAGATATAGTAATGGCTCACACCATCACTCTTGACAGTCCCACTATCTCAATAGAGCCGTTGTCAAGACAGACACAGACAAACCGGAGGGCTTCCAAGGGAGGACCACAAAGTTGAGGCTCAGGGACAACCTCGTCACAGTTTCCAGTACTTAAAGGCCAGCTACAAAGAGGATAGAAGCTCTCTAGTCACAGACGCCACGTGGAAAAGAAAACAGGCAGTGGGTTCAAGTTGCAATGGGAGAGGTTTAATCTTGACACATGAAGTAAATTCTTTACAGCAAGAACAATCATTTGCTGGAACAATGCTTCTAGGGACATGACAGAATCCTCATCACTGGAGGTTTTCAAGACATGATATCTAGCTAGAATCTCATCTAGACTCCCTTTCTCAGGCAAGTTTGTACCAGATGATTTTTCAAGGTCTCTTCCAACCTGGGCTGCTCTACGATCCTCTAAAAAGCAGTGCCTCTGAATGAATCTTGCCTATTAACACCAGCATATAATCTGAAATCCATCTTGATATTTTGCATTCAGAGCAATGAAAAGCCTTAAGAATGCTGATCCCTATTCCCCTTCTTTCTGCTCCCTCTGTCTTTGATTTAGTTTGTGCTGAATTCATGGAAGATATCTTTTGTCATTAGGCTTCTGTCATATCCATATTTTTGCTAGTGATATCTTCTGTGAAGGTGTTGCCTGATTTGAAACATTTTTGAAGACAAAAATAATCTACATACTAAATAATTATAAATAGTCTAGAAAGATAGAATTTGGATAGAAGGAAGAGGGGCATTTCCTTCCAGGTGATAGCTACTGGAACAGGGCTGTTGAGTTTTTGTAAATATGGTGAGTTGACATGTTCTTCAGCAAATGGGTGTAGCCAAAGAGCTCGCCATAAAACAAAAGGCCATTACTCATCATTGTCACTGTAAAGGCTGCTGCAATGATTCTTACAGTAATTCTAAGGTTCTCGGATCACTTGATCTAGTTTTCCAGCACATAGCATTTAGATGATCTGAGTCTGCCTTGGAAAGCTCTTGTTCTAACCACATTTCATTACTCTTCAGGCTTTGCAGTACAAGTCATACTTTAACTTTTTTCCGAGTTTAGTTCCTGCTACATGTTCTTCAAATGCTTTGTCCATTTTCTCATTCTGATCTTCACTGAAAAGGTTTTTCCAGTCACTTACACCACCTTCAAAGAAACAAAGAAACGCTTGAAAACCAAGAAATGTTATTTTTTTTATTCTGTAGTTCTGTCATTTTTATTGCATCGTACACTAAATAGTGTTAATCCATTTTCCAGATAAAATATTTTTCTACACCAATATCATTTTGTGAAATCAGTGGAGCTACATATATGTGAATAATCTTTTGCTATAATGCAAAAGAACATACTCCTCTTTAGGTGACTGTGTTCTAAAAGGCAGCCTAAAGTCCTGTTTCCCTACACCTCTGTCCTCCAGTCAGTTCTGACTGGCAAAGTGGAAGATGATGAGGACTTGATTAAGAATCGTCTGTCAGGAGGCAGAGCTGGGTTTCTGCTTCTTTGGCAGCTTGAGCTTTTATCCAGTTACTTCTTTAATGTAAAATGCAGAAATAGATTCCGACAACCAGCTTGCCCTTCTCATGTCTGTGTCCCCTACACTACACTGCAAAAGGTCTTCCCTTTTGTTTCCTCTTCTGTGTATACCTGGATTCTTGCTTGCTTGGCTTACTTCCAATGTGTAAGAGTGAACAGGCATTTGGCAGTGGCCATTTCAGGAGATTCCTATACTCTCCTAAAAAGCATGGTCACATCACTCAGGCTGAGTTTGGCCCAGTGCTGCCTGCTCAGGTAAGCCTCTAATGGCCGGGCAATTGGTGATCCAGGCACAGAGGGGGAGAGGAGTTCAGACACATGACAGTTCCTCCTTCCTGCCAGTCATCTGTGAGCCTCTAGATGTGGCTCTGCTGTCAGAGCCTTGCTGGGTATCTTCCTCACCAGTGCTCCTTGAATAGTCTTCTCAAGCAAAGCAGTGAAAACCTGCTTAACTTGCAATGCTAATATGAGTACAAAAAAAAAGAACCAAAGCGGTGCCCAAGTTCTTGAGAGTGACATTTCTATCTGTGAGCCACTTGGAGCTTCCTACCTTTGCGAAAGAGAACATTGCCAAATGTCCCATGGGTCTTCTCTGAGTTTTTCTTCATAGACTGGAAGCTGCTCCTCTCTACCACAAGCTGAAGCTCTTCCTCAGTCAGAGGAATTCCCAAGAAAGCAGCTATGTTTTTAACACCCAGGGCACGGTTCTGGAAAGAGAAATGTAAAATATGACATGACTTTCAAACAAATTACGCGGCTTTCCAAGGTGGTTACACTTCCCTGGATCTCTCTGCTGACTGCATATATAGGATATTCATAGACTTCACGAGGACTAAAGTGGTCCATAGTGTTGCTCTTCTCCATAATTATTTCGGAGGAGATAAGAGCTGTCTTTCCATAGATTACGAAATAGTATATATCATTTACAGGTGAGCAAAATCAACACTGTTGAATACATAAAAACTCGTCCCAAGAAAATTACTGGGGATGTAGATTTACAATTATTTGGACTTATATCACAGATAAATAAAAAACAAGACACATTTACACAAACAAAATTTTAAGAAGGTTTTTAAGTTTGAAGTTCACCTTTTCTTCCCTTAAAACAAGAATCTGTCTCACACAGTTTGAATAACCTACATGAAAATAATGGTGAATTGGCTCGGGAAAAAACGTCCCTTGAAGAAATAAATATTTGTAACTATTGATAACCTTACCTCTTTTAGCTCCTCATAAGTTATTGTCATAATATTTTCTTCATCAGCATATTTGTTCCATTGAGAAAGGTATTCAAGGTAGCATCCCCAGGCCACTAAATTAAAAAAAAGAATCCTAAGATGAAGCATAAAGGAAGATTATACAAGCTCCTTATAAAATAAACCAAGTCTTACTCATTAAGTTGTCTCAGCCAAGGGCTTTATTAATCATGTCTATGGCAGAGTTTACACCCTTCTGTGGAAATTATGGGTTTTGCTCCAGGCTCAGGCATATGATGCCATTTGTAAGTCAGAACAGTAAAACTTGTTAGAACTTCAAGACAACTGTGAGTCCACCAAAAAGTTATCATCTTGCAGACCATCTTCCAGACTCCCTTAATCCAGTCTAAAACCTTGGTGAACCCTCCCTTCCGCTGGCCGTATGCCATGCCAAACTCGTAACATTAAACTAGTGGTATTATTTTCTCTCTTTTTTAATGCATTAGACTTAGTCCACTTTTTAATGCACTAAACTTAGTCCAAGTAATTCTTTTCATGCAATTTGGCATGGAGGTGATTATATGTCTCCATGGGCACAAGATGATGGACGTGGGAGAGGAGGGGTAAAGGGGAGCCAAGACAGAGATAAGGAAGAACTGCTTCTTCCAGGAAAAAAGTCAGTCTGTACAAGTTCAAGAAGTTTGTGGAAGTGCAGTTTTGACAAATATTTATCCTCAAGCAGTAAGACAAGCACAGTAAATTTCAGTTCCGATTTCTAATTCTCTGTCTTTAATCTCTGCTTTTTTACTGTAAACCAAAAAATCCTGGTGAAGCTGATTTACTGAAGTACAAGGGTTTTTAGGCAAAGACAAATCATTGGATGATTCGCACACATAGAAAAATATACTGTACTTTTCTTTGTCATGAAATCTGGGAAGAAATCATCCCAGGTCTCATAGGACGGAAGAGTAGCAATGCCATTGGAAAAATGATAAAAAGATGTAGCTACATCTTTGGGATTACGAATCAGTAACAGTATCTAGAAAAAAAGAAATTAATTATTTGTAGAGAAAGACATTGCAGACTATAGGATTAAAAAAAATTAATAATAAAATATGTTATAACTGCAGTTGGGGATTTCTAATACCTCATGCGCTACTTGCAGAAGTAGCAGTTTCATTCTGAATTCAGATGGGGCAGTATTTAACTTTGCTTTTGGTACCATGAGAAGATGGTTGCCTATAATAATTAAAGTGTCTTTTTCAGATTAACCAAATTAATCATGCAGAATCTAAGTATGTTTTGCTCAATACAAGCATTTAGGCAGAAGGGAAAAATCACAAAAATGTAAATTCTCTCTGAAATTTGACACATTGAAGCCCTCACTTGCAATAATGCCATAAAATTCCTCCCAAAGGAAATCATGTCAAAATACATTTTGCCTCTAGAGGATTTGTTCAAGCCTTGCAACTCTCTTGTGGAAACTGCCACAAAGGTGCCGATAAGGACAAACTGAAGTGAAGTGAGATGAATGGCAGTACTTAAACAGGCATGTAGAAATGGCCAGGCTAAACACTTAAGCATAAGAGTGATTCTGAAAATTGGCAGAAAAGTACTACATTGGCTTTTAAAAGATATCTGTTGAAGTGTTTGCTTTTAATACATTAAAATCAGCACTCACCTTGACTTTGTTTTTGAAGATAGACTTGGGAAGATTTTCAGGACGGAGATGAGTAACCATAAATCTTGGAGAAGGTAATTTGGTCATTCGCTGTAAGAATTGGAAGGAGGAAAGTGGACAGTTCAGTTAGTACAAATATTCTTTTCATTAAACTATGCTAAAATATTGCCTTGATAAACTTATCAATAGTTATTGGCTGATAGAAGTGCTTCTCTTTTTTTTTGGTGAGTGTTGCCTTGGGATATTAGTGGGCTGCTCTGAGTACCTCTAATCTTCCAAAGCCCCTGAACAATTGGAAAAAGACTATCCATTGTTAATTCTCTTCAGTGATAATTCTCTTCAGTTCTGTTAGACAAGGGATCACATCTAGAGGTAAGGTACAGATTGGCTATATGTGAAAGCTGAAGCATCTCAAGGACTGAGAGAGGGGGTGAGGCAGAAGAGCTAGGAAAAGACACAAAAGCAACTCTTTCATTATTTGCCATTTCATGAAGCTCTTCTTAAATACAAAAGATGCTATGTTGAATTTCTGAAGTTCTTGTGTATCTCATGGGTATGTGCTCCTCTCACTCCCACTGAAGTGTTCATTTATCCCTTAGTGTTTGGCAGTCCAGACGAGATTCACCCTGACCAGATACTCCACAAAGAGAAGTGGTAAAGTTCTTATCAAACAATGGAATAGTTCATACATTGTATATTCTGTATTTGAAGCACATACTTTTGATAATTTCCATACATACTCTGTTCCTACCTCATATTTCTCGGCATCTCCAACTTCAAAGTAGGGGAATTCCTCTGGTTCTTCATCATTCACACTGCTTTCCCTACCCTGTGTTTTCTTTTGAGATACAGCTATCAGGTCAGTTAAGATCTGACTTAGCCAGTTTGTGCCTGAAAGAAGAAAAATGCAGAATTGCTTGTAAAACTTTTAGAATGACCAGAAATGGATTTGCCAAGTCAAGAGGTGGCAGTACTGCCAGGTGAGTTACCTGGCCTCCTTTCGTGTGATACTGTCACAGCTGACTATCTGGACAATCACCTCTCAGGGTCCTCCCTTTGCTCCTCATAAGGACATATTTCTCCAACTTGAATGGTTCACTACACCATAAATTAACTTGTATATTGTAAACCAACTAATGAAGGAGAAGAACCACTAAGCTTCAACTAGGAAAACCTGCATTATTGTAAAAAATTTTATTGTGACATATATAAGGAGGCTGGGGTGGTAAACCTGTGCTTTAGAACCTAATGTATTAAGTGTGTTCTGGCGTGCTGGATTATCTTAGGAAGAAAGATGGGTCACAGTACTTCAACACAGAAGCAGACCTAGATCTGAAAATTGTGCTGCATGTACGCATTTTCTTTAACAGTAGGAAAAAACTCTATGAAGTGACATTTCCTATACCCATGTATTACATTTTTATTCAAAACACATCAAAGAGCCTGTATAGATTTTCCACCTTGAATTTACCATTTCCTGACTTCTGGACGCTGAGTTCCTACATCTTTCTCATTACAGTCTTAACAACTGCATTCAAGTGCAAAACATTACTTCAGAAAGAAAATACAATGAAAAAGCTAAAACTTTACAATCTTTTCAGCTGTGACTGTCTACTGTAAGGCAGCGTGAACCAATTGGTGGAAGAGAGAAACAGCTAGATTAAAGTGGATATGGGGCGCGTCTAACCCAGACCTGTGGCTCTGACGTGAGCCAGTGCTTTCAGGCAGAAGGAGCAAATATGTAGGGTGAACTTGCTGCCCTAGCAAAGATCTCATTTTGATTTTCCAGTAATTAAAGAACAGGGCAATCACTTCAAGGACTACAGAAATATTTTTGATAGCTATTTCCTGACATCTATGTGAAATAATCTAAAGAATATTCAGCATTTGAAGGTACCAAAAGCTCCATTCTGTGTAAAAACCTAAAGCTCTTAACTTTACAAATATAAATGTGAGAGCAGATCCTGTAATATCAAGAGATCCAGTTATCTCTGGTGTAAAAAACTATTTTAATTCTCTCCAGTTTGTGCATTTAACTCCCCAACTATTAAAATTAAAGATAACAAAAAACTTTATAGGCTATAGAAAAGAAAATCAAATTGTCTTTCTCAGTCTCTTGGAAAATTTCACATATAAAATATTCCTATTAATATGTTGTGCTTTTTGAGAAAGAAGTCACTTTTACAAAATTTTGTGCACATTCAAAATAGTATATTATATTGTAATTATATATTATTTCATATCATATATAATAATATGTATTATATAATATATATTGCATTTATTTCGTACAAACATCGTTACTTGCTATTACAGAACCATATTTATGAAAAACAATAAAATATATTCACCAGATTTAGGGTATCCTGCCAAAATTACATCATCACTTCTGGCTTCAAAAGACTCCAAGGCTTTGAATGCTTCAGGACTGCAAACAGTGGCAGGGTAGAGAATTCCCTTGTAAGACAAAAGCAGTTCATCACGATTCATTGAGTTAGCAGCTGCAATTGCCTTATCTACAAGATCAGTAAATAATTTCCTGTGCTTCTCCATTCTTCTTGTCTCTCTCTCACATGCAGACAGTCTCTGTCAGTCTGAAGTGCTATGTAGAAGGAGAGACCCACAGATTGCTCTTTAATAGGTGCTTGGTTTCTTGTTTGGGGTTTTTTCTTGATCCTATGACTATAAAGAAATATGCAGCTCCAGTCAAAGACCTTAAGTAATTTGAACCTTTGGAAATCAATAGAAGGTGAACATAAACAAACAAGTTAAGCAGCCAAATGCAATTGCATTCTTGGATAAAGGTCTTAGATAATTTCAAAACATCATGCCAAAAGGTCTGTGATTACATCACAGAGCTCATGAACAGAATGTAACAAAATAGAATGACGTGAATTGAGGACTGGAATTTAAATATCATGATCATAATCCTCAAGGTAGCTCTCTTTCCAGTACTCACTCTGTAGGAATTTTCCTTTTTTTTTTTAATAACATCACTCATCATTCTCACCAAAGTAAGATCAAATGTGTTGGGATTGGGTGAGAAAATACTCAGTGCACTAGAGACTGAGTGTTGGGGTGTCTTGGCAAACCTGCCAGCCCAGGGTTTGGGGGGACAGACCTGCGCCTGGGAAAACCCCCTCAGTTTATGATATCTCTATACAAATGTGTATTGGTTTCTCCCTTCCCCCCTGCGGTGCCAGGGGTGTTGGGCTGGCCCCGGGTTCTCTCCCTCCCCATTGGCTGTTGCTGTAAGCCCCGCCCCCCAGTCCCCGGGACCGGGAGAAACGAGAGTCCCCAGTCAGACTGCTGCCGGGGACGAGCGAATAAACATCTCCAGCTCCTCCAGCGTCTCCGTTCTCGCCTTCCTTTGTTCCTGGGGTCCCGGGGGGTCCAACCCAAACTCCCTGTGGACGTCGCTGCTTCACCCTAGAGAGGGATCCGATAGCCAGAGAAAAGGGAAATTACAGACAGCTTGGCCGGCTTTTAAAGTATGGCCTAAAATCTGCTATTTTGCTGGGCTAGCTCGGAATCTCACCCCCGAGCTAGCCAGCCACGGCAGGCAGACAAAGACACAACTGAGATGTGGACAGTCCTGTGAGTGTGGCCGACTGCTCCCTCCAGCTGGTGCCCAGGAGGGCACTGGGGCACATGCACTCCTTGGCCACTCTTCATACTGCACTACAGAGGTCTGTTTTTCTGGTGGATTCATGAAAATTACTCATTTATACATTCCTTTAATGAACTCAGTCATTGTTTAACAACTGATCAGTCATTAGGGAGTTGGAAATAATATAACCTCAGCTACAGTGTTCACAGTGATCAGTGTTTGTCATGTGTGGAGGCCGGTGGGCCTGCTGGACAAGGAACGAAAGGACTCCTATGGTGGGATAAGTCCTAGGTTCCTTTCCAGCTTATGGTGACTGAAAAAGCTTCCCCCAGAATGCTCTGTTCTGTTATGTTAATGTACCCCAATTCTGCTCCCCTGGTTAGCTCCATTGGCTGCTACGACCCTTGTTACCTGATATGGCCTCAGAGTTTCTGGATTAGTTCCCTTATCCTGGACCCCCCATTGTTCTCCCAAGGGAACTTCTTTGGAACTTTGCGCAAGTGCAGAGGCATTAAAATCTGTCCAGTAGAACCTCATGTGAAGTCCCTTCCTGCTCATTCATCATCGGACTGTTTTGCTAGCTATCCGGTGTGTGTGCGCAAGCGTGCTGGCTGCACTGAGAGGCTTCCTTAGAGGCACTTTTGGGAAGGTCGTGGCATTTTACCATCCAATACCACCGCGACAGTCATCCACTTCATGTGATGAGCTTCTGACTGCACTGACCTCAGTAATAGAACTGGCTTTAGGCTCAGGGTCAATATTTAAGTCTCTGGCAAGAGGATGGATGGGTCACAAAAAACAAGAAAACAGCTGCCCCCAAAAATTTCTGTCAAGCATTACATGCCATCCTTTCTTATCTCCATCTTTTGAATGCTGCCTGTTGGGCACTTGAAGGAAGAGGGCCATGTGTGCTTTTTCCATTTGCTTCCCTGAGGGATTCCAGCCTGGTCCCTGAGGCATAATGCAGTGCTCATGGGATGATCTAGCCCTACATTTTTACATCAGCTTTTCTCAGTCCATACAAAATCTTTTGTTTTCCCTTCCTCTCCCTTTTTTCTTAAAAACTGTGTCAACATAGAAAGACTACCTATGTACAGGCATAATCTGAAACAAGTGGATATCATATGGGCCGGATCCATCTGTTGAAGGACATCTGTGCCAAAGGGCAGCCAGTTGGCACCACCTGCATCATTTCACTGACATCAGCTAAAAATTGCTGTCCCATGAAATAGCACCTTTGCTGATTCTTGATGTGAAACTGGCCACCCTAGCAAAACAAAAAGCAGCTTGCCTTATTTTTCTTCCTTACCTTCCCTTGGCATTAAACTGTCATGGGCTGAAGATAAGAAAATGTGTTTAATTGTTTTTTTTACCTGCTGGAAAAACAAATTAGTTGAGACAGTCCTCCATAAGGGTGGAAAAACAGGGAAAATGATATGTAAATTATCAGTGTATTTCATGCAATAGCCTAGCATTGGAGAAGGGTTTCCAAAATTCAAAAAAATAGTCCAAAGAAACTTCCAGAGGATTTCCATTGTATTTTTGCAAGGAAGGGCAATCAGGCCAATTACTCCTGTTTTATCCTTAGGAACCAGCAAAAAAACCCAAACCCTGTGTTAGTGGAGAAAAAAGACAATTAGAAGACATAAGTCATGAGGAGGGATTTTGAGGGGAGTTAAATTTCTTGGAGAAAAAAAAGAAGCAGGATCAAGATTTAGTCATGTGAGTGAGCCTTTGCTACAGTCATCTGCCATGACACCTGAGCTGGGAGGTGGGAGGACCTCGCCCCATCCGTGTGATACAAGATCCTGCCAAATACTGGACCCAGAGGCTGACAGAAAACGTCACTTGATTTAAAATTTCTAAGAAGCAGCTTTAAAAATAGGGAGATTAAAAACAGATTAAAGGATTTGATTGTCTCCAGATTAATGGCATTTGTTGTTCAAGCCACCACAGTTCCTCTGAAGGTTGCTGACTTCCCATGCTTACCAGACCAGGTCTTTCCTGATTGTGGAGCTCTGTGGAAGGAGGCTGGTGACTTTCCTGTGATAGCTACAGGATACTGCCAGCTGGCCCTTACACTGTGGACTGATCTGCTTATGCAGATCCATTCCCTGTTAAATGACCAACCTCAAAAAATGAAAGCCTCAAACCATGTGCTCCCAAGTGCTGAATAAGAAGAGGTATGTTTTTATAATTGTTTCTATGATCTGCATTTATCTCAGTAAAACTCTGGAGAAGGCTTCCATAAATTAGTACTCTAAAATAACCTACTCAGTTTTTAGACAGATCCATTAAGATTGTTCCATTCAAGAAGGTACCTTAAAACTCCCCTGATCATTCACCTGCAACAACAACAACAACATATATAAAATATATATATATATAGACATATATATA
>VZTI01000924.1:294313-304785 GCA_013397865.1 Struthidea cinerea | reverse complement strand
TCCCTCGACTTCTCTGAATGAGCCCATGAAAAGCAAGGCTTAAAGTTGAATTGGCTCTATAATGGAAATATCATATGTGGCATTTTCCCCTTTAAATAATTTAGTGCATGTCTGATCAGAGGAGAATCAAAGCCTCCAAACAGAGCCCAGGGTGGTAGGATGCCTTAGGTTATGTGATAAAAGCTTTTCTGCACACCCGCAAAGGAGTACAGCAAGACAGTGAAGGGGGAATCGAAATGGAACCCTGCCCAGATACTCCCATGACCTGGTGTCTGTTTCGCTGGCTCGCGGGGCTGGCCAGCTCGGGAATGAGATCCCATGGCTGCTCAGCAACGCGCCTGCAATCACGATTTTGAGCTGGCCGTGCCTGCCGCGATCTGCCCTCGCTGGAAGCTAGCTCTGTAGCGATGCAGCTACGTCCACAGGAGCTCCGGTTTGGGCCCCCCTGGACTGTGAGAACAAAGGAAGGCGAGAGCGGAGACGCTGTGGGCGGCACCGGGGTTTATTCTTCTGTCCCCACAGCCAGTCTGCCGGCACAGCTGTCCCGGCTTGTCCTAGGGAGCCGGGGAACGGGGGAGGAGCTTACAGCAACAGCCAAGGGGAAGGGAAGGCACCCGGGGCCAGCACATAACCCTTGGCACTGCGGCGGGGAAGGGAAACCGGGGTAAACCAATACACATTTGTATAGGGGGAACATTAACTGAGGGGTCTTTTTCCAGGCACGCTCCGTCCCTCCGAGCCCTAGGCTGGCTTGTTTTGCCAGGACATCCCAACAACCTGGGAGTAAGATCAAAGGCCTGTCATCCACAAAGGCCTGTCGTCATCATCATCATCATCATCATCATCATCATCATCATCATCATCATCATCAAAGGTCTGCCTCCACAAGCTTGGAGGACTACAGGCACAGAGGAACACAAGTTAAGGACTCTTAAAAAGGGACTGGACCCTGTCCAGGAACCTTCTGTCACTGTTCCAGGAGAACTTCAGACCCAGTGTCCTGGTGTGAAGATGATCCATCAAAATGGTCAGTGCAGAACCTTTTGAAGACTGGCAGGGGCTGCTGTCTCGGGGTATGGGCACATTTAGAAATGCAGGGGAACAGCCTTCCATGATTGTACCTGACTTATTATATCAGGATTACATGATAGGTATGAAAAAACTGCCACTAAACAAATTATTTACCAGCCTGCATGACAGTACTAATGCTGATTTTACAACACAGGGAGTACTGAAACAGTGATGGAAAATAACTAATCCTCAGTACAAGATCAGTGTTGATTTTCTTGACTTCTCTACAAAACTCTTTGGGCCGGAGAACTAATCTGTTGTAAAATTTTCTAGGATCCTCCTTTATCTTTTCCCCTTGAACTGTAGAGTCTTCTTCATGATGGTCACATTCCATGACCAGATCAAAGCTCGTCACAACATCATATTAGACCACTATAGATTGCCTACAGAAGCATACTCCTGCTCTTTCTGCTGTCCATGATGTCCCACGTCTCTTCTAAACTTTCTTCTCACAGCTTTTTTTGGGCTCAGCTTTGCTGTCCCTGGAGAGTTTCCATTCTTGTAATCCCCTCTCTGGAACAAGTTAGGAAAGAAGCAATTTTCCACAGCTTTCATCATCTCTATTAATGTATTGGCTAGTTGCCAAAGTTACAATGGCTAACTACCCTCTCCCTCCTGTCACTACTACACGAGATAATATGAAAGAACGAGCCAGTAAATACAGAGAATGTCACGATACACAGTCCTGGAGAGACAATCTTATACCAACCTAAAGTTGTCAGATGTATGTTAACAGACTGCCCAAACCATTATCTGGTCTCGGTGGGTACAGAGTTAATTTTCTTCCCAGTAGCTGGTAGAGTGCTGTGTTTTGGATGAGAATAATGTTGATAACACACTGATGTTTTAGTTGTTGATGTTAATGCTTATCCCAAGTCAAGGACTTTTCAGTTTCCCATGCTGTGCCAGCCAGCAGGTGCACAAGAAGCTGGGAGGAAGCGCAGCCAGGACAGCTGACCCAAACTGGTCAAAGGGACACTCCATACCCCATAGAGTGTCATGCCCAGTAAATAAACTGGGGGGAGTTGGCTAAGAAGGGATGATCACTGCTCAGGAACGGGATGGGCATTGGTCAGCAGGTGGTGAGAAATTGTGTTGTTAAGCACTTGTTTCTCTTGGGCTTTATTATCTTTTTCTTTTTTGAACAATTACTAGTTATTATCAATAATTATAATTTTGTTTTTATTATAATTTATTTCGATTAGTAAACTGCTCTTATCGCAACCCACAGGTTTCACCTCTATTTGATTCTTCTCCCTATCCCACCAGTGGCAGGGGAGGGTGAGGAACTGAGTTAGAATTTGTGTGGTACTCAGTTGCTGGCTGGGGTTAAACCATGACACACCAAAAGAAATTTATTTCCTTGCTTGTTTGTTTTATCTGATCTTTCCCAGCTATATTGGTGACATAGATTTTAAAAGTTGGAAGTCTCTGGCAAGAACTTCATTACTAAATAAGTGTGAGGAACCAAGCCAATGACCTCAAGAAATCATCTGTTGTCTCATTGTGTATCTATACAACTTGACATTAAAAGAGGAATGGGAAGAAACAGGAAGGAAGGAGCAAAGAAGAATGTCAAAAAACACTCACTGATGTTATGGAGGACTTTCCAATTCTTGCTAATGCACTAATGTTCTGTTTCCTTCGAACCTGGCATTAATCCCATTCTGGTCTATACCCCTCAAATAATCAAAGCTCTGGAGCCTTTAGTACAGAAATAACTATGTCATTCAAAGTGTAATGAGGCAATACAAACGAGGCTGCATATAAAATGCAAATGTGAAGTATGCTAAATAAAGCTGATTAAAGAGGCATTTGAAACAGGTTATCCAGATGCATTAAAATAATTAGTTTTGTCACATTCTTTGCAAAATAAAGAAGGCATTTTAATTTTCAGTATGTGAATTTGAATGCACAAATCAGGATTATCAGTGCAACTTGCTCAGTAGAGCACATGAGACAGCAGTGTGTATATTCTTGTATCTTGGGTCTTACGCATAAGGTGAAAATTAAGTATTTTCACAGAGAGAAGATAATTTAATTCCTTTTCTGAAGCCATTATTTGAACTGAATTTTTTTCCACTTGAATGATCAGACATTTAGTTTTATTCAAATATCATGGTATTATGACCAGAAAATCATGCAAAAAGAACTACAATGTGTTTTTCTCTGATTTTTCTTAAAACATGTTTCTCAGTGGCTTTTATTGAGTTCCAGTCATGACACTGTTAATTAATCCTTTAAAAAGTTTAAAGAAGAATTGACAGCTAATGGCCCGTGGGCTAATTCATATGCTAATTGCCTAGCTACCAGGCCAACATAGGCATGACCGATAACAACCTATGATCTCGGCCCATGATCTACCAATTTCTTCACCTCCTGCTGCCCTCTGAAGCACCAAGGGATCTGACTGAGCTCCACATGGTGTGTTGTGGAGATGGACAAGGGCTGGAAGCAAAGCTGGGAGGAGAACATAGAGATTTGCTTCTATTCCCTCCTGCCCTCATAGGGTATGGAGAGGAGGGAACAGGACTTCTGAGTTGATGTAAAGAAACAGAGAGGGAAACAAGACTTTGAGCATCTCTTCCTTTGAAATACCTGGTTAGCCACTCTCTGGTATCACCACTGTGTGATAACTGCTTTTCTGCTGCCTCCGGGGTAAACTTAGCAGCATAGCTCTTTTGGTAGCATCACCTCTAACAAACCCAAGCTCGCTCCAGCATTTGTGCAACACTAAGCCTTAGCAAACAGTTTTTTCTAGAAGGACCACATGGATACGCCAATACAAAGACATCTAACCACTTCCTCAGGGACAAAGGTGATGACAAACAGGCAATTTGTCTGTTTTGCTAGCCTGCAAGACACAGGCTAGCAAAGCTACTGTATCAGTATCTGGCCTCCCAGTATGTCTTCTGGTAGCCATACAATCAGATTTTGCAAGTCACAACTGTCCATCTGTCCTCCCCAGCTTCATGCAGCATCTCATCATTAACAAATGCAAAATTCCTGAACTTTATTTTCTTCCTGAGGAAACCCATTGCTAATGAATACAGAAGATTATTTCTGCAAAGATACATGTCAGACTAGCTGAAATTCCTCTGCAGTGCCCAGGCAATCCCCAGAGCCAAGCAGTGAGTCCATTTGTGTGCCTGACTGGCTCTTGACCTGCTTCCCAGGAGTACTCTGCCAAGGGACTCTGCTCGGGTGTGTTCACCATGGGCCAAATGTGAAGTGCTCACCAAAAGGTTTAAAAAAAATTTAAAACCCACTTTTTTTTATACCCCCTCATGATTTTCTCTATCCCCTCATGATTGTCTCTTTTCATATGGTCAGCAGGTTTGATTCATCAATTAATTAATTAGTTTGAGCTCCAGCAGGATTGCTTGGTTCTCACCTTTTCTAATCAGAGTCCATTCAATACCTCCAGATTAATTCCTGGAGGGGAAAGGGGTGTTCATATTCCACTTGATGCACCTGATACTGGACAACTGTCTCTTCAAATCTCCAATCTGAGGTACTTTTATACCTTAGAGTTATTAAAAATCACAGTACCCTTTGATCTCAGGAAAAACACTGACATGAAACCATGAAACTTTCTCCCTTCTTTCTATTTCACATTACTGCTTTCTTAGTTTCAAGACTCCCTCATCTTCACCATTCACCTTTGTGATCCTAACATGATCGTTCATCTTTCTTTCCATATTCCCGAAGTCAAGTCCATTCCCTATATTGAGATTTGCTTCACTGTATAAAGTTGAAGGGATTTTACATCCAAAACAAGATAAAAACAGTCAGCAGTAGCACAGCTCACCAGACTCACTAATCTGTTCATGAAATAAATTTCCACATATCGTTTGGAAAAGACAAGATTTCTGTCTCTTTTTAAGTGAGCAATTTATCTCATTTAAGTAATTTTCTGCCAATATTTATGACTGTTCTGCTTCATAGTAACCCCATAGTTGCTGCCTTTGAAGAATGAATACAGATATTTAATGAGAAAACTCCTTTTTTAAAACAGATTTTACCATCCTGTTTTACAGTATTCTTAAACTGATGATATTTTCCTTGATGTACCAGGCATAGCATGGAGGAACTGCTTTTGAAGCTCAGTCCTCCAGGCCTTTCTCTTCCAGTCAGTAATGGAAGAGTCCTTTATGACAGTAAGCATAGACACCAGTTTCAAATCTGTCTCACCATATGGCTTGAAAGCAATGTTTCCCATTTTATATAGCGATTTTATAACAGCTGTAGGTGCAAACCATCAGAATTGCTGAGATATTGTCAGTGCAACAAGACAACAAAAATGCTTCTTCTAGTGCAGAGTGCCAAGTTAGTATATTATTTTTCACTCCTCATTATTTCCAGTGCTGCTCCCACACTGAGTCTCTGTCTCATGACCAGCAGCAGAAGCTACTTGGTAACTGGGATCCTTCCTGGATGCCTCAGGAAGGAGTGAGGCCACTGACCAGGGGCCATCAAGACTAGCTTTGCTGGATCACCCTTTTCTTCAATGAACTGATGACATACTTTAAGGTTATGAATGGATTTTACCTGAAAGAAACACAGAGAAGAATGCTTACTATATCATACAAAGAACTTCAGGTTAAATAGCACAACTCCTTAATGAAGGCCTTATTATACGCAGGCCAGGTTGTATCATGGGAAAATATTTCACTAACTAAATCTTTACTGCCACACTTCCCAGCTGAGTTCTCACTAACCTTTAGTAGCTGTTGATTTGGGCAAAAGTAGAGTGATCTCCAGCTAGGCTGACACATATCAAGTAAAAGTACACTGTGGAAGTGGAAGAAATGCAAAAAAATATTCTTTTCCCCAAACTTGAATACTATCAGGTTTGAGAATTGCAGGGTGAGGGAGAAATGAAAAACATAACTTTGAAGAGAGGGATAAAGAGCTGCACTGAAGAAATGCCCCTATGAGAGAAGCAATAGATTTTATATATCAAATCACTCTTGTGTTAAAAAGCATACTTATTTTTATGAGTATTGAATTTTTAATTAATTGATTTTTGAACTTTATTTACTCCACAGAAATATTGATGCAACGCCGCAAAGAGCAGGTGGCAAAACCTGTCATCTGTTATGTGGGGAACTAACTATTACAGAAGAGCTCTTGCATAAAAGCATGGCAGGTTTCTTGCAAGCACTCTCTCCTTGTCTGGAGGGAACCAGCAGGACAAAAGCATTCCTGGGACCACAGGTAAGACAGATTTCCTATAATCAGGCTCAGAGCCATGTCCTGTCTTTGTTTGCAGCAGCCAGTAGCAAGGAAAAAAAAATCTTTCTCAGAATCTTTAATCCTGGTCTGGAGGAAAATGATGCTGTTCAGTCACTACATGAGCATTGTCGATGCCAAGTTCTGTCAGGTGCCTAAGGCTGTGGAGGTGTCCTTCACTCCCAGGGAAGGCAGAGGTGTCCTTTAGGCCAGCACACTGACCTCATAGCATCAGCAGCTGTTACAAGGCTTTCTGTGCTTGGGCAGGGTGTGCTTGTGGAAGAATAGCAGAAGGTTATCTGAGAAGTTTCTTCTGAGCTTCTATGAAAGCCCTGGAGGCCAACACCCTGAGAAGACCTCAGCAGATTTCCACAGTCTGAGCAAAGACACATCCCTCCCACAGAAAATGTCTACCTACCATGCACATGACATAGCAAGTCGCCTTGAGCTCCCAGCACTGCTCAAGTGAAAGCCTCAGAGATCTGGGACCAGTGCTTCACTTTTGACTTCAGAGCAGACTTGAGTGGAGGGAAAAAATAGCCAAGACCAAAGTCCAGGGCAGGAACATCTACCATCACTCTTCCACATTCATGCCAGTCAAGTAAGTATCTGCCCAGTCTGTTCCTTACGGTATGTCTTAATGTGTAAAGCAAACACTGGTGATTACAAAACATTCCCAACATTATCCAAAAAAGCTGTTACCCGTAGGTGACTAAATGATACCACTCAGTGATGTAAACACCAAATTATGGCTAAGGGTCCACCTCCTACTTCCAGGAGCAAACCTTGTAGCAAGGCAGGTCTGGGGCATGTTAGAAATCCATGAAACAAAGGCAAAGCTACAGTAAACTGTAGCTTTATTGTGTAGTGACAAAACCAACAACAAAAGCAGCATTACGAATGACATGGACAAACATCATCTATTTGGTTTCTGACAACCATTTTTATTAGGCTAAAAAAATAAACCACTAGGCTCAAACTGGCATGCTATGCGTGATACCTGAATAAGATTCAGATTTCTGCTGATGCAGACTTGCAAAGAAGCACATGGCCTGGCAGAGAATTTACAGAGCAGCTCTTGCTCCTAGATATGCATCAATACTACCCAAAGCTATGAAGCCAGAGGTTGATATTCTGCCTTTAAGAAGATAACTATACTTTAAAAAGATTGAGCTACTAATGTGTTATGAGCTTCTTTCTTAGCAGTGTTTAATGCAGATTTAATTCAGATTTCAATTAAGTCAATACAAAATGTTCATTTAGTTGAAGCATAATTGTATGAAAACTTGACTCTGGTAGAAATCTTTTTGCCAAGAAGTAACCTGAATTGATAGTTTTTAGAGAGGTCTCTAGGTGTAAAATGCACTTCACTACTCTAAAAAGACTGAGGAATTCATTAATAAAAGGGGAAATTGAATATTCCATTAGGAAGGCATAAAGTGAAGCAGTACTGTTAGACTCCTCTGTGTGTGATTAATTATAATACTGTTCAATAAATTAATAACTTCTCAGTACGCCAAAGGTCTTACATTTAGCATTAACATCTGATATACACTGTAGGTACAACAAAGGCAGCTGTAGTCCAAATATTATAACACTTATCTGGGACATCGACTTTTGTCCTGTGTATCATGATTAGAGTTCAGGAAACAATTGCCTTAATAGCTCTGGTTTATCTCTCAGGTTTTACAACACACATCATATTTTAGGATGGAGTGCTTGCTACTAAGTGCCCCTCGTACACTTCCTCCATTTCCCAATATGCTTTTCCTCAAAAAGCTTCCTCCCGTCACTAACACCACTTACAAAGAACCCTTATTGACACTGTAAGATTTGATACAAAAAAGTTTTTTTTATTTTCTCAGGAAGCATTATTCACATCCCTCTATGTAGGATATAGTTTATAGGAAGGGAAAAGTCTACAACAAACAGTAATACACAAGAAAAGAAATTAGCTTTACACCAAAGTTTATGGTGGAAGTTTTTTCATTTGCAAGTAAGAATATTACTGTCCTTTCTCATTCATTTCAAATAAAACATGAAATAAATATTTAATTGTTGTAAATGCAACATCATATTTACATTATTAGTAGTAATTACTATTATTATGATTGGTTTTCTTACTGTTGTTACTATTATTGCTACTGTTGTGCCTGTTCTGATTATCAGCATTATTATGATGACTCCCTTTGTGCAGCAAAAAAACATACCTGATTTAGGAAAGCTTGCTGGGATAACATCATCTGTTATAGCTTCAGAGGAACTCATACCTTTGAATACTCAGAAGTGCAAGGCATTGTGGGGTAGGCAGTCCCCTCATAGGTAAAGACCAGGTCTGTCAGCAGCAATCAGTGATTTTTTTAAACACACCAGCTAAAGCTGTTTCAGACTTTTCTATTTGTTTCTCTTCCCTTTTGCTTTCCAAAATTCCCCATTGATGTGTAAAAACCACGGGCAGCAGAGGAAGGCAGAGGTTACCTATTTATAGGTTATTTCTAGGAGTGAGTGGTTTTAACTTAAAGGGGACTCTCAGGTAAGGGAAAGGGCAGCCCTTCTCAGCCCTTCGCAGAAAAAGATCCTAAATGAACTGCAACTGAGTCACTTAAAATGGTCTCACTGACTCCACTCCACTGAGAAATCCATGGACTCCAGAGGAAATATAAAGGATTCTGTTTTTAATGATAACTCAAAGGACAGCTAACATGCACCATATATCATCAGGTGTTTATTCCAATTTCATCACTGTTAACATGGCCTCTAGCATATGGTCATTGGACATGAGATAATTAAGAAAAATTAGGCTTCGTACTTTGCCTATAAATGTATATGATAACATGGCTGGCTAACCTTGGAAGAATGTGGTTGTTTTTCGTATACTCTGAGGGAGGAGATTCAGAATGCCCATATTTGACAAACAGCACAAGACTCTCCATGATGGCCTTTTCAGTTGACCTCAGCAACACCAGAGCTTTGGCCTGGGTACACAGATCAATAAAGAGAGGGTCCAGAAGAAGGGGGAAGGCAGCAGGAATATCAGCCTGCTGACAGGGTCCTGGATTTGCTGACTGATAAAATGGTCACTCATTGCAGTGTCACTGAGGGTCAGATCTGTGGGTCAGTGTGACAAAGGCAGCAGAGTAACAGACTGTAACAAAAGTGCTCCTTGTGCTTTTTCAGACATCTGCCTTTCCCCAAAAAGTATGATTAGCTGGAATAACTTGGGAGTTGGACTAGATGATCATTAAAGTCCCCTTCCAATCCAAACCATCCTATGAATTAGTCAACATTTTATTGCCATTTTAGGCAAATAAAATATTCCTGGTTGGCATGGAAAGGTGATGGCAGGTCCCATATACAAAGATGGGCAAGTGTATCAGCAGTACTTTGTTCTCAGAGGTAAACTAAAATGTTTATATTCTGTAAACAATGATCCATACATAAGTGTTTTAAATGGCGAACTAACCATCTGGACTGGTATTTTACCACTAGAAGCATTATATAAATGAAGAGCTGCCATGCTAGACGTAAGAGGAGCCATAGCTCTTGATACATCCTAGAAGTATGCAACCAGTTCAAGGAAAACCCTGACGCAGGACACTGCCTTAAAGAAAGCTAAGAGGCTTTCAAAGGGCAGCAGCAGCTTTATAGGCGCTCCACTTCTTATTGGGAATGCCTTTCCCAATAAGATGTCTTTTCATCTTTCCCAATGAAAAAGGCACCCCTTTTTCACCCGTTGAATTTCTTAAGTAGAGAAATGGGACTATTGCAATTATACATGATTTATTGCTTAAAATAACAAACAAAGCATCAGTCTCAGAGGCGTGAGATTTAGCAACATATCGCCATAATGAAAAATAGTCACAAGTTTCAGGGTTACATGGCAATTTATAACTTTCTAATCCAATAAGCACTTAAAATGAAACTTTGTTTTGACTTTATGGCCTATCACCTGTAATACTTTTTACTGCAATGCAGCTGTGTTTCAGCCAATAATCTGTCAGGTCACGTACACACATATACGTCTATTATAACAGCTAAATTCTTAACTTAAACTATAAAATCACATTACTATACTTAAAGCCCTTCACCATAACACCCAATACATACTCTTACTTATAACTGTAGAAACATAGGTTTGTAATCCTCTTGCTTAAGGTCCATAAGTC
>VZTI01000924.1:260809-293721 GCA_013397865.1 Struthidea cinerea | reverse complement strand
GATAACTCAAAGGACAGCTAACATGCACCATATATCATCAGGTGTTTATTCCAATTTCATCACTGTTAACATGGCCTCTGGCATGTGATCATTGGACATGAGATAATTAAGAAAAATTAGGCTTCATACTTTGCCTATAAATGTATATGATGACATGGCTGGCTAACCTTGGAAGAATGTGGTTGTTTTTCGTATACTCTGAGGGAGGAGATTCAGAATGCCCATATTTGACAAACAGCACAAGACTCTCCATGATGGTCTTTTCAGTTGACCTCAGCAACACCAGAGCTTTGGCCTGGGTACACAGATCAATAAAGAGAGGGTCCAGAAGAAGGGGGAAGGCAGCAGGAATATCAGCCTGCTGACAGGGTCCTGTAAAGAGATTTGCCGACTGATAAAATGGACACTCATTGCAGTGTCACTGAGGGTCAGATCTGTGGGTCAGTGTGACAAAGGCAGCAGAGTAACAGACTGTAACAAAAGTGCTCCTTGTGCTTTTTCAGACATCTGCCTTTCCCCAAAAAGTATGATTAGCTGGAATAACTTGGGAGTTGGACTAGATGATCATTAAAGTCCCCTTCCAATCCAAACCATCCTATGAATTAGTCAACATTTTATTGCCATTTTAGGCAAATAAAATATTCCTGGTTGGCATGGAAAGGTGATGGCAGGTCCCATATACAAAGATGGGCAAGTGTATCAGCAGTACTTTGTTCTCAGAGGTAAACTAAAATGTTTATATTCTGTAAACAATGATCCATACATAAGTGTTTTAAATGGCGAACTAACCATCTGGACTGGTATTTTACCACTAGAAGCATTATATAAATGAAGGGCTGCCATGCTAGACGTAAGAGGAGCCATAGCTCTTGATACATCCTAGAAGTATGCAACCAGTTCAAGGAAAACCCTGACACAGGACACTGCCTTAAAGAAAGCTAAGAGGCTTTCAAAGGGCAGCAGCAGCTTTATAGGCACTCCACTTCTTATTGGGAATGCCTTTCCCAGCACCCCTTTTTCACCCGTTGGATTTCTTAAGTAGAGAGATGGGACTATTGCAATTATACATGATTTATTGCTTAAAATAACAAACAAAGCATCAGTCTCAGAGGCGTGAGATTTAGCAACATATCGCCATAATGAAGAATAGTCACAAGTTTCAGGGTTACATGGCAATTTATAACTTTCTAATCCAATAAGCACTTAAAATGAAACTTTGTTTTGACTTTATGGCCTATCACCTGTAATACTTTTTACTGCAATGCAGCTGTGTTTCAGCCAATAATCTGTCAGGTCACGTATACACATATACGTCTATTATAACAGCTAAATTCTTAACTTAAACTATAAAATCACATTACTATACTTAAAGCCCTTCACCATAACACCCAATACATACTCTTACTTATAACTGTAGAAACATAGGTTTGTAATCCTCTTGCTTAAGGTCCATAAGTCTCCGTCAATTACGCCAGCCCGAGTTTCTTCCAGGGCTGTAAATCAAACCCATCATTAACTGCAGAAGTTTTTACTCCTCTGTTTCCCACACAGCCTCATGGAAGATAAATTCTCAGAGGGCTGTGAAATACAAGAACTTCCAGATTCAAGACGTCTTTAGGTGACACATTGTTGGAGACTAGGAAACAATTTTGAGGAATTATCACTATATGCTGGATATTCTGTTGTCCACACTTGTACCTAGGACACATGGCTAAATGCTACTTTGGTCTGTTCTATGATCCATATTCTCTAAAGACTTCATTTTAACTTGGCCTCATGTCACAGGAGTCTAGCCAGAATCAATATTTATCCTGTAATGCATAAATAAAATAACTCACCTAAAATATTGCTTAAGCTTCAATATATGCTCTATTATGCAATGTTTTTTTAAAGTATACAGTTAAGCTCATTCTCAGGTTACAGTTGGTGAAAGGATCAATTTCCAGGCTTTTATTTCACTGTTCTGTTTGCTTAGCTGACCGTTATACTTAAAAATAGAGAGGTTTAGCCTGCTCTAGGTGGATGTACTTATAGGGCCTTTGAGTACTGTTTCATATTATTTTATGAAGAATGGATCATGTCAATTCTGTCAATCATTCCAAAGCCTTTCAGGCTAAGAATTTTACTTGTTGCCAGAGGCTATATTTTTATGAGAATTTGAGTGAAAATGATCTTGCCACTTTCAACTAAGTGAAAAAAATGGTTGGGAAAATGGTTTCTCCCTTCCTTTTTATAGCCACTATGATTAGTACTTAATTACTGAAGTCATGACTGAAGCCTTGACTTAGTTAGAGCTTTAATAGGCATGGTATAATTCATATGAGCTTCATCCAGTTGTATTTTCTTCTGCATGCTCAAAAGAGTAAGATAACAAAAATTTTTAAGCCTTACCCTAGTTAGACCGTTTACGAGCATAGTATAAAGCTCATGAGTTTTATCCAGGTTTATTTTCTTCCCCATGCTTAAAAGAGTAAAATAACATAAAAATTTTCCTCTGCAGGAAATGTTTTCATTATTTATTATCTAAATTACACAAATTCAGCAGAATGGAAACAACAGCTACCACCAGCCTGCTGTTGTCTTACTTTCATAGGTACCTGAGCTGAAGTTCATCACTGGGGTAAGGAGCAGAAATTTGACCTCGTTACTTATCATTCAACACAGGGCCCTGCATAAAAGCCCAGATCACTACAAGGTATGGGAGCAGCAAAGGGCAGAAGAGCTGAGTCCTGACTCCTGATAATGTTGGGCAGAGTTGCAATCCAATCAGAAATAACATCTCCAGTCGCATACTTGGTTCTTAGCATCAAAAGGGAGACCTTTGTTCAACAGTTCAACTGCTGAAATAGCCAAGTAGCAGTAACATGGGAGCAGGGACTCAGCTGTTTTTCACTGACAGATATCTGAGCCACTTCAATAGAGGAGATTTTAGCCACCTTTGACCGCCTTGTATCACAGAAACACAACGTACCTGCAGTTGGAGAAGGTCCAGGAGATCATTTAGTCCAACTTCATTGCCAAAGCAGTTAACTTTGGTGACCTTGGCACAAGGCTGAGCAGGACTGTACCCAGATGGCTTTGGAATCTGACCAAGGACAGAGATTTCCTAGATCAGATCTTCACCATTTGATGACTATAGAGCATACCTGAAATATCATATGATGAACTCTACCTTAATGCATACGTAATTTTACTGGCGTGAATCACAGCAAAATTACTCCGTGTTTATGCAATACAGAATGCAAATACCTGGTGGAATATACATACACTGAATGTATACCTATTTCATTTATGAGAACCTAGCCTGGAATGTAGAAAAAATTGGAATTAAGCTAGTAGCATGGTTTTGGTGAATTTTTATGTAAAGATACAGAGGAAATACTATTATTATATAACTCTGGAGCTCTGGAGAGTTTCAGAGTACTTTCTGATCAAACTTTTTTTCACCAGAAAAGTTCTCATCAGCTGTATTGCTGACACCTAAAAGGAAAAATCAGATTATAGATGACATATGACGTGAATCTTGTATTCTGAGAGAGCAGATCTACCTGCTGTCCTTCATATTGAAGACTGTGAGGGTCAACAAAGTTTCAGGCATTTTGATTTTAAAAAGTAGTTGAAATGAAATTGGACTGAGAATACTGCCTGGTCCCAAAGATAAAATTCTAATGAATGTATTTTTATGGGAATTGAATAATGTTATGAGACGCTGCTGATACAATTAGGCTTAGATTCTTTTCACTTACTGCACTTACTGGAAACCAAACTAGTTGAATGTCTTGGGGTGACTTTATGATGTGTGCCCCCTATCGTTACTCTCTGCCCACCAATCTTTTCTGTGCCTTTAAACTGAGCCTGAGAGGGGAAAGAGAAAAAAAAACTGAATGAACTTTTCAAAATCAGTTGTTTCAAGGACACTGACAGACACTCCTCTGCTTCTGTGGCACCCTTGGGCTTTTCAGCCAGCTTTTCCATCTCTTCTTTTTTTTCCGGCAGGAGACGGAGAGTTGAACTTTGTTTTTTCCTGGGACTTTGGTTTTTCTTCTTCTCTTCTGGGCTGTTTCAACAACATCTGAACACACCGGGCGACTCTTTCCCGGAGGCCCGGGGTGGGCCCTCGCCGGCTGAGCTCCGAGGAGGAGAGAGACCACACCTACAGAAGGACTCTGAAATCTTCCCCAGTTTTCTCTCTACAGCGAGAGATTTTATTATTTAGCATTATTATTCTTTTCCTGTGTGTTTGTTAAATAAATAGCTTTTATCTCTTTCACTTCCCTTTGAGGAAAATTTCTTTTTTTCCCGAACCTGGTGGGGGAGGTGTGGTTGTAACCTGCCTTCTATCAGAGGATATTTTCCTCTATATTTGTCCAAACTGAGACATTGAATGATTCTGTTGGAGCCCATTATTGCTCTGAAACTGATATTGAGAAAAAAAAAAAGACACAAGGGCAAAATAGTTACGAAAAACATAACTGTTTCAGCATTAAGGAAATAAAAGATTTTAGCTTCTTTGCTTTCTTATTGTTTAATCATTTTTGCCCTGAGGCCAAAAGTTTATTCCAGTTTATACAGTAATCCAATACGAGACCTTCTCCTGACAAATATTCGTTATCTATATATATGTAGAAGGGCATAATAAGAAGACTACTACCAGTCTTCTCAAAATTCTACATCTATTAATA
Organism: Struthidea cinerea; assembly: GCA_013397865.1. NCBI lineage: Eukaryota > Metazoa > Chordata > Aves > Passeriformes > Corcoracidae > Struthidea > Struthidea cinerea. The sequence goes on along the minus strand of VZTI01000924.1, from coordinate 289,039 downwards.
CATACCATCCCAAAAACTTCAATTTCAATAACATCTTCACAGTTTACATCACAGTTCAAAGGGACTTTTTACTGGCATGTGTGGACGGTTGTATCTGTGGTAATTTCTCTTTGCAGAAGGGAGAATATTCTCATTCTCCATGGCTTTTCCTGGCATTTTTTTCCAAAAACCAGCATTTACTATTTTCAACAATGATTTGAACACCCTTCACTGTCACTAAGATCTGAAAAAAAAAAACCAAAATTTTTTTCATCGCCAGAATCTGGTTCTGAGAAGTAATAGGTGATGTATTGCAAGTTAGTGACATTGAAGATATTTTTTCTTGGTCTTTGGACAAGCTTGATGCCAGAAATGTGTTTAACAGTTATGGGAAATTCAGTTAGTTTTTCAAAAACATTTTCCAGTAGTTTGAATCTTCTTATTTGATATCCCCGCTCTTATAACTGTGCAAACAGAGGCTCAAAAATATCGACCAGACATCAGCTCAGAAGTGTGGAGCTCTCACAGTTTGTTTGCTTCACTGGAAATCACAAAGTGCCAGCACAGTTCTCACAAACTTTCTCGCATATCTTTCAGGAACTTTCAAAGCTTATCCCATTTTACCCCAACCTCTTCAGGAAAAAAACCAAGGTGTTCTATCAGCAGAGAAAGCACAGAAGAAAATGCACATTGGGCATTCAGGGAAACTTTGGTCTCCTCTTTCTTCCAATAATTAAATGAATGGCTGCCTTGCTTTTTTCTAATTTTCTGGTATAATCTAAATTGAAAGTGAGAAAAGGGAATCCCTCTGTGGTAGCTTGGCTTGGTCTCAGAGTTGGGGGGGTGCAGGGAATAACTGCATCTGAGAAACTGAACTCAAGAATCAAGGTAAGGAAGAGAATAGGTGACACTAGCAAAGGAGACAGAGAGGGTGAGTTTTCATGATCAGTCTGGGAAAACACAGACACTACAGAACACCTTGGCTGGTGACTGCTGAAAAGAAGAAATAGAACAGGAGCAGTGAAACAACTTACTAATAAGATTTTGCTGTCAACAAAAAAGGCTATGTTGATCTGTGAGAATTATCAATTTGTTAATACTGTTCTATCTGGCAATCTACAAATGCATGACCGTAGCTCCTTCAAGCTATGAGACCTCTGGTAGGCCAGAGCTGCCACACAAGTGCAAGTTTTCCCTCTATACTCAGTTCGACTCGTTAAACTCAGGCTTTCTCTGTACAATACAAGTTGCTATTTATTCTGGCTTTAAAAAGCAGGCACTGGAATTCATTACAACTGATGTCCTCATGAATTGCCATAGCCCAGCCTCAGCTCTGTATGTGAGTTATTTCCCCAAGGACTCCATAACAGTCAGTGGAGAGATGTAATCATTGCCAGGGCATCTTTCTTCTCGTCCTAAACAGACAATTAAAATGAGTCCCATGGATTGCATCCCTGAGGTACCAATGTCTCTTGGCACACTTATGGAACAAAACAGCCATTAACCACTCAAGAGTATCTCTCCACCTGAAGAGCCATCATCATCAGCCTGTCTCAGGGCTGGCAAAGGGGCAGAGTTGCTGTCATTTGTGCTCACGGGATGCAAAAGTAGCTCTCACTCTTGGTGGGGTAGCAAATAGGGAGGTTCAAAGAAAGGCAGAATGCTTATAATAACACAGGACTTCCCCAAATTTCCCAGTTCAAAATACAAATACTCCATCTTTTCTTCATCGCATTTAATTTTTCACCTGTCAACTCTTCGTTTTTCTTCACATCTGTTGCAGCTATGTACTGCAATATTTGGAAAGTGCAATGAGACAGGTAAGAAATGGCTTTAAAAATATACCATTAAGCAACTGCACCACCTTGTGCTAAACTTTTTAAAGAGTCCCTATAGGGAAAAGAGAAATATCTGGCATGGAATTTTTCTATATAAATGGGTTGTTAAAAAACATGGAGAAAAGAGAAATTATGAAAGAAGTATAAAAATCGTAGAAAGAAGAATTATCTTGGCAGTTGCTACTTGGAGAGTGTAATTCCAATCTGTCTCAAAAGTAGATGTTGCAAAGTTTGAAAGATGGAAGAATAGGCATGAAAAAATATAAGAAGGAAAACCAAATGTGGACAACACTGCAACAGATTTTAACTCTTGGCAATAATGTTTTCATCTGCTGAGAAGAAGCTTCTTCCTGTAGTGCAGAAATGTAAGTAAGGTCATGAGAACACTTGCCCTTCATTGGAAATAATGATCCTCCTATCAGTGAACTTTTCACACTGTACTAAACTCACAGGGAGGCTGAATTTTGCATTATTAACAGTGATGGCTCTGTGTAATAGAGGAGGACATGACACTGCAGATGCTTTCAAATATAAGCTGGCTGTTTTGTCAAAAGTAGAATGTCTTCAAAGACAATGTCATCCAATTTTTGCATTATTATTTCTAATTAGTGCCCCCCATCTCATTCTTTCTGGATTTCTTGCAATGCTATGACACGGTGCTCTGGCTAAAATTACATTTCTGTATTGGCTGCTGCCTCCAGTGGAGAACTGTTTCTGGTTTTTCCATCTAAGGACGCATCTTGCTGAAGCAGGTTCAGATGCAGTGTTTTGAAAATCTTAATCAGTAAGATCTTTAAATGTAAGATTTTCAAAACAATCAAACCAAAAATGAACACACTGACATGTTCATATGCCCCATGGTCTCACACAGGAACTATGGTACAAGCTGTCAAACAGAAAATGCCTTTAAGAGATCTAAGGCTGACTGCTACAATTCCATCAGCCCTCCACTCCCATCCTTTATATTTTGGAGCTCTCATTTAAGTCTGGAATACAAAGCTAGATTTTTTTTTTTTAACTTCACATATAGACACCAGCCAAATATCTGGGTGCTGTTATATTAATGTTCAGATCTACATTGTGCTGTTTAGCAGATGTATTTTCTTTATATTCAGCACACACCCAACATTTCCTCTCCCTAAGGTAATGGAAAAAACCCTAAACCAACTGTTATTAGTTACCTAACTTATTGCTCATTTTGAGACAGTCAGTTATCATACCAAGAGGCATAGCATAAGACCCAAAGAACGGCCCCTCTTCTCTTGCTGACAAGTTTTTAGATGCCAAAATCCAAAAGAAAGATTTTTGAAAAGCCCAGCAAAATAGCATGAAAAACTCCTATAAGAAGTCAGAGAAATGTGAATCTCCCATTTTATTGTAAATGTAATCTTCTCCACTTATGCAAATATTGTATAATGAAAGCTACTCGATAATACTTTTATTACTGGTTTCACCTGTTCCTTTCTTAAACTGCTTAGGTGTGCAGGTTCTTAACGACAGCATTATACCACCATTCTCTGTTTTGTTTTATAACTAATTGTTCTTCCCGTTTTATGTCATATTTATCTGTATTTTGGCAATTGTTAACACCTGACATCTTTTCTGTGTTTCCTTAAGGAGAAAAGGATCAGTGATTTTTGTGCTGTTACCTAAAAATCTGTGCAAGATAGTGTTTAATATTAATTTTAAATTTACATTAAGTAAGCAGTAATATTTGAAGACTTCCCTTTCTACCAAGAAATTTCAGGGAGATTCCAGTTCTACAAGTACTTCAAGGGGTGAAAAACGCTCTTCAATCAGACAACCACTTTGAAATGAAATTGCCATCTTCTGCACTTACGTGTACTTGAAATGAAATGAGAAATCAAGGAATGAAGTGAAACGAAAAGACAAGAAAGAAAATATAGGGAAATGAAATTGAAAAAAATGAAAATTCTAAGCAGAAGTTAAATTATTGAAATGGAATGTGACGACATGAAGTGCAGTGAAATGAGCCAAAATTTCATGAAATTACACTCATTGGAATCACGAGATTTCATTTCCTATCATGAAAATGAAGAAATTTCATTTCCATGACAGGAAGTGAAATGAGAAATCAAGGAATGAAGTGAAATGAAAAGACGGGAAAGGAAATATAAGGAAATGAAATTAAACTGAAAAAACCCCCAAAATTATGAAATGAAGAGAAAAGAATGGAATGGAATGGNAAAGGAAATATAAGGAAATGAAATGAAACTGAAAAAAACCCCAAAATTATGAAATGAAAAGAATGGAATGGAATGGAATAAAGTGCAGTGAAATGAGCCAAAACTTCATGAAATTATACTCATTGAAATCACGAGATTTCATTTCCTTTCATGAAAGGAGGGATTTTCATCATGGCAGGGTACCAAGACTGCTCACTCTACACTTTTTGAGTCCGGGCCAGCCATGGTGATGGAGATCTCAGCAGCTGCCATTAGGGTTAAGCCTAGGGTTCAGAGAGCTGCAGAGCCTACAGCTCTAGGGACACTGTGGCTGGGAAAGGTATGCCAAGACGATCCCGATGGGGTACCAGCTTTGCTGCTCCTACATCTTTCTAGCCTGGACCACACGTAGTAATGGGGAGCTCAGCCCCAGCGCCAGGTTGTCAGTAGGCTTAGAGTTAGGCTGGAGAGAGAAAAAGAGCGTAGAGCTCCCGGCACGCTGGGGCTGGAAAACTTATGCCAAGAGGATCATGGTGGGGCCACAACACAGCTACCTCCAGATCTTGCAGATTAGGGCCATGCATGGGAATGGGAACCTCAGCTGCAGCCCAAAGCTTCCTTAAATGTTAGTGGGGAAAAAAAGAAAATCCTGAAATGAAGTGAAAAGAATGGAATGGAATGGAATGGAATGGAATGGAATGGAATGGAATGGAATGGAATGGAACAAAGTGCAATGAAAGAGCCAAAATTTTAGGAAATTATAATCATTGAAATCAAGAGATTTCATTTCCTTTCATGAAATGAAAAACAGGTTTCATGAAAAGAAATGAAATGAGAAATCAAGGAATGAAGTGATATGAAAAAACAAGAAAGGAAATAAAAGGAGAGGAAATGAAATTGAAAAAAAAGAAAATTCTGAAAAGAAGTGAAAACAATGTAATGGGATGGAACGAAATGATATGCAGTGAAATGAGCTGAAATTTCAATAAATGATACTCATTGAAATAGTGAGATTTCATTTCCTTCCATGATTCAGAAATTTGAAATGAAATCTCGCAATTTAAATGAATAAAATTTGTGCAATATTCAGTATTTTTCACTGCACATCATCTCATCCTATTCAATTTCATTGTATTAATTCTATTTCAGAATCTTCTTTTGTACTTTCAATTGAATTAATTTCATCATATGTCCTCTGCTATGTCTTTGTTTCAATTCGTTTCCTGATTTCAAGTTACCAATGAATAACATTTGGGCTAAATTCGGTCCTTTTAACTAAACTCATGTCATTAGATTCCATTTAATATGATTCACTCAATTTATGAATTTTCTTCTTTTTTTTTCAGTTGTATTTTGTTTCATCATATGTCCTGTCCTATCTGTTTCTTCCATTTCTTTCTCAGATTTCAAGATTTTATTTCCATGCATAAAGTGAAGATTTTCCAAGGACACGGCAACGGCAAAAGACATGCAAAGGGGAGCACGGCACTGCCTCAGTATTGCTCCCTCCACACATCTCTCCTTGGCAAAACTCATGTGTTGGGTACCTCAGTCTCAGCAAATGCTGCTTTTACTGCTCTGCTTAGGGTAAGGAATAGGCCTAGGGTTAGGCAAGAGAAAACCACAAGGACTGGAGCTCCAGGGGCACTGCCAAGGGGAGCATGGCATGGTTTCCGCATTGCTCCCTCCACACCTTGCTCCTTGGCATCACCCATGTCCTTGGCACCTAAGCCTCGGCACAAGGCTCCTTAACTCCTCCACTTAGGGTAAGGGTTAGGGTTAGGGTTAGGATTAGGGTTGAGAACACCACAAAGCCCAGAGCTCCAGGGACACTGCAGCTGCAAAAGGCATGCCAAGGGGAGCACAGCACTGCCCCAAAATTTCTCCCTCCACACCTCCCTGTCACACTGAAATCCCGAAATCAAGGAAGAATGGTCAAAAAAGAGACAGAAGAAGAAATTGCAGAAATTAATTGCTAAAAAAAAAAAAAGGAAATTCTGAAACAAAGTGAAAACACTAAAAGTGAATGGGATGACATGAAGCACAGGGAAATGGGCTGAAGTTGACCCAACTGATCTTCACTGAAATCGCAAGATTTCATTTCGATCATGAAATCTTGCAATTTTAATGAGTATTAAATCAGCAATGTTTGATTCATTTCCCTGCATTTCATCTCATCCCATGCCATTTTAGTGTTTTCACTTTGTTTCAGAATTTACTCTGGGATTTTTTTAGCACTTCATTTCATCACTTTCTTCTGTCTCTTTGTTTGACTTCGTTCCCTGATATGGAGATTTCATAGAGTATCATTTTGGCAGGTTCTGGGGTTTGGGAGTCTTGCCTGAGGGGGTGGGCTCTCCCACTGGGTTTTTTTTTGGGAATTGCAGCATAATGCTGTGAGAGGAGTTGGGGCTAACCCAAGACCTGGCTGGGGAGTGGGGGCCTGCTTCCTGCCTTTTACCGTTCGGTGATCGAAGAGAGCGGTCGCGTGTGTTACAGAGGGCACGTGCCTGGTCCTGGCACATTGCTGCGTTCTAGCTCGCTGCCTGGCTCTGCCCGCTTTCACCGTTTCGGCCCGCTGCTACGGAGGGCGTGTGTCTGTTCCCGGGACACTGCTATGTTGTGACCTGCTGCCAGTGGTGGTACCAAGGCCAACTGCTACCCGAGAGTTTTACAAAAATCTCCTGTCCTCCCCTTTGCCCGAGCCCCCACCACCACCTGAGGAGGTTCCAGGCTCACATCAGAGAGCCCCTGCAGCCTCGGGGGAATCATAGCAGCCTCTCTGCCTCACCTGAGCCACCACCACCCCTTCCGGCTGTGGCCGTACCTACACCAAAGGGGAAACTGCTGTGCAGGTGGGGAATTCCTGTTACTGTTTTGTTGGTGGTGGTTCTGTCTTGTGATATATACATTTTCTAGTAAAGAACTGTTACTACTTCTCCCACATTTTTGCCTGGAAGCTGCGTAATTTTGAAGGTAGAATAATTTAGAGGGAAGGGGTCACTGTCCAGGAAGGTTCCCACCTTCCTTGGCAGACATCTGTCTTTTAAACCAAGACAACATCTCAGTGTCTTCCATTCGCAGTCCACAGCAATGTTACCTGACTTGTCCTTCACTGTCCCAGCTCTCCCTGCCCAAGAAACTGATATGAAGGAAAGATGAACAGGTCCAGCAGTCAGAGAAAACGCTTCCTGACATGGCCCTGGCACATGATGGGAAGGCCAGTGCAAGTCTGTTCTGGGCACATTAATTTTTTATTGCTTATTTTCTAATTTGTGCTACCTTAATTATGTATTAAAGAAAATATACTATTCAAACTCACATACACAATTTCAATACACTAACTTATTAGCATTCACTTAGTAGTAGATTAAGATTTTTTAAAAATTTCATTTCTTATTCCACTCCTTTCCATTCAATTGCGTTTCAAATACTTCCTGATCCCTTCATAGTACTTTCACTTGAAGCTGAGAAAAACTATTCACCAGATTTAGCATCTCCTGCTAATAACTCATCATCATTCCTGACTTAAGAGGTTTAAAGAGCTTTAAAAATTTCTGGCTGCTTATCACAACAGGCTACAAAACTCCCTGGAAGGATAACATCAGCTTCTCTGGGGACAGGTTAGCAGGGGCACTTGTAACCTTGTCTACATGTCAATGAACTTCTGGTTGACCTTTTTTTATGTAAACCTGTACAAGCTGTGATATAAAGGGGCACCTGGGTTGGGCACCTGGGTTATTTGTTTCTCAGCAATTAAGTAAAACTTGCATGTTTATAAAGATAACACTAATAAACTGTGGATAGATTTGATGACTTGCAACAAATTAATGTGATTTTGACCCCTTTATCAGGAGTGCTGGCAATTACACAACTCCTATCCTTGTACTGTTTGCATGTGGACATGCAAGCAGCTGTCAGAAAGTGCTGAGCAATACATCTATCTCTCTTAACTGAGCAGGGTGCAGTGACTCCCTGACCATCTGTCTAGGCAGGAGAATAAAAAATTCACCACCTCAGATATGATCCTGCACTAATGATTTTGACTACAGTCTTCGCTCTGCACAGCACCACACTATCAGGTAGATGCACTAGCTTGGGTTAGAACTAGTTGGTTTCTAGACAGCAGGACTGTCCAACAGCCATAAATTCTGGAAGCTTTAATTTTCCTCCCGGTGGGCTAGAAAGAAAACACCTGCATTTTACCAGAAGCTTGTTGAAACAAACACATTATTATAAAATGTTTCCATTGGAAAATGTGTTGGTTTTCAAATAAAATTTGTTTCAACAAACTATCTCTGGTTGCTTCTGACAGTTATGAGCTCCTGACTTACCCAGCTCCTCTGTCAATGCACTGGGCAGACACCTTCTTCAAGCCACTCTCCTTCCCATGTCTGACTGCAGCCCTGGGTATTCACTAGCCTTAAAGCTCGTTTTCTACCTCCCAGCTAGTTTCTGATGCACAGACACAGTCTTTACAATGTCTGGTCTCTTCTTAGTTCTCTCCTTTCAAGATGCCACCACCTTAAAATGCACCCACTGTTCAGCATGCAAGCAACCTCCCTAGCATGCCTAGTCATCCTTCAATAACTACTATTAACTGCCAAGATCCCACCTTCCTCTGCAAGGAACCTGTCTTTACAGGTCTTCACAGCCATACTCATATCTGAAACCCTACCTTGGCTCAATTTTGAACACTCCAAAATCCCTGCAGGTGCCTTTTCTGGAAGCACTTCCATATATCCCTGAGGTGATGCCTACTCTTAGCTTTCCCTAGTAGGCAACTTACCAAAGTTTTTCTCTCCACCTTGCCCAAACAAGCTGGCCTCATATATAGGTATGGCTTTGCTCCTGATTTCCACCAGTCACCATCACCTTATCTGCCCTTTCCTTTCTTCCTTCCTGCACCCCAGAAAAGCCCTTTACATAGTACAACTGCTACTCCCCTGCAGCTCACTGGAAGTCTCCTACCTCAGAGCAGTAACATAAGCAGCTGTTGCCGGCTCCTCAGAGTAGAGGATGATAAGTGATTTCAGAGCATGGAGAAGTGCTAGGATCGATTTGGGGAGAGTGTTTTGATCTAGGGCAGAAAATTTTTAATTCTCTTCATTTGAGCTGTTTTCCTCTCCCAGCCACACAATGGTGAGATCATTTGGGGAGTCCGGTGAGTCCTTCAGACTGACTTATATGTAAGGCTGTGAGCTGGCAGCAGCTGTGCAGAGAGCTATAGATACGCCAAAAATAACTGGCTAACTCACCAGCTCCATGTACTTGAGACAATGACTAGACCCTGTGTGACTTCTGCTTACCCCCAAGTTCACAATCTAGAGACAGGGGCTGGAGCAGGGCTGGAGTGCTGACTCCCATGTCCCAAAAAAGGAGGGGAATACCACATTGCTCTGAAAGCTGTCAGAGGTGGTTTTGTCAGGAAGTGCTTGGTCATCATCACTTCTCATAGGGATTCACTTGCTCCACCAAAATACTCACACCTAATTTTTTTAGGTGAAGTTTCTCAGCTCCAGAATGGGGAGAGACAAAAACAGACTAGCCCCCCCCAAACAGAATAATAACTAGGGCATCCAAGGTACAGAGGAGAATGCAGAATATATATAGAGAGAATATGGAATAAGGATTATGGGGCGATCAGAAAGAAAGGAGTTAAACATGCCTTTCCTATAACCTGGGTGTGGGGAGCCACTGCATGGCAATGTATTAATTATTTTGGAAAGCTCTCAAGGCTTTGTTTCCTCTCAAGGCAGAGGGGGAAAGTTCAAACCTGAAGGATACAACAGCTAAAAATAAACACAGTAGAAAAAGCTACAAACGTGGGGTTGTAATGTTTGTAATGTTTGTAAAAGACTGTAATAAAATATTTTAGTAGATAGCATTTGCAGACAATTCACTTTAAAGCTGCTATAAGTGGCACCCATATAGACTGCATTTCTTTAATTTCCTCTCACACATGAGGATCCTTTTCTTCTTGGCATGCTCACCCTAAAATCATCTGGAATTTGATCCCTATCCTGGACCTGAAAACACAGGACGTTATCTGTCGTCTTTGCGCCATCTACTGTCTTCCACGGATCTTAGCAGTCAACTCGCATCTTTTTTTTCTTGCACAGAGCACCGATTAGATGATTTCATAGAAAGATCGATTATAATTGTGTTGCCTTGTTCCTGAGAAGTAATGGTGGCTGAGAGTCCCGACTCACTTTTCCTTTTTATCTCCCTATTATTAACACAGCCAGACTGACCTCCAACAGCTTATTCAGGATTTCTCTAAATTATTTCCAACCCTTTAATAAATCACCTCCTTTAGGTTTTAAAATGTTCCAATACTTAATTACCCCAGCTTCAAAAAAGTATGTCTTGTTTCTGATGACTTTTATCCCCAAATGTAGTTTTTTCCTCTGGGATGGAAAGGGGTCTTTTAAGAAGTCAGCACAACAGAAAGATAATATTCTTTGTCTTTCCACAAAGAGAGCCTGCAGAGCAGTTTGTGAATTACCAGGCTACTTCCTGGATGTGAAACTATATATAATTAAACACCTTCCTCAGAGACGAAGAAAGGACTAGGGTATAAAAATGTCACCTCCAGCAGCTGGATACCAAACTCTTTGTGAGAGAAAGGCTCCTTGCCTGAGTGCTGGAGATGTTCAGCTGAAAGCTTCTTCAGAGATCAATAACCAGTAGAAGGGAGCTTGAGGGTGCCCAAAACATAACTTTACCAGATATGCCAATTTAATAGCTATCTAAGATACTGGATATTAGGTTGACATGGTCACAACAGTTAACTAATTTACCTTTACAATTACAGCCCATTTATACTTTAATTAAGATAAGGAAATGCTTTCCCAGTCTGAGTTCATACACATGATACTTAAAGAAAAAAAAAACAAACTAGCTTATATGCAGCTTGTTGCTTCTGATGGAATAAAAACCAAACCAAACCAAAAACCTGGGGTTTCATGTAACAAAAATCAGCCATTAGCACAGCCATAGGGGAGAAAGCAAAAGTGCAGCTAGAGAAATACATTTCTGACAATAACTAATACTGTATGGTAAGGGAAATATTTTACATAATGGCACAGTCAGAGAGTATTCCTTTCTCCTGTTTATACACCCATTCTTTAACAATCAGCACCTGTGAATTCTTGAGCCGATGGATGTACTCCAACTACATTTAACAGTCACCAGTGGACCAATTATTCGTGATTTTTTCAAATCTTCTTTTGTCTAGCTATGAGAACTTTAGTTCCCACAGAATCCTGTAGCAACAAGTTCCACAACTGAGTTCAGTGTTGTGCAAAAAGGATTTTTCTTGTACTGTTTCTCACCTATCATAAGCATGAAAATATTTGCCCCTATAATCATAGTGATAATATATTTCACCCTATAAAGACTTTTAGACAAAAAGGTAACTAGAAGCTCTATTTCCTAATGTAAAACCTGCAAAAAAAAATAATCCTTTGAAAAAGCACATATATGCCTTTTAGAAACCTCTTTTTAAAGAGAAAAATTAATTCATTTTTTCTTGATAAATTATGTTTATCATGAATTTGCAAGTCTAAAGGATCACAGTAGGAAAGCCACTTTCTCCCTGGGTTCACCATATGCTGCTCAGCCTTAAAGTCAGAACCAACAGTTATTCACATGTCTTAAGTGCAAGTAAGCATTGTTTTGCTTTATGAATTCATACCAGGGATGAAAAACTTACCTTACAACCGTGTGTGCACTCTTTTTTAGGTACTGACACTCTTTAAGTGTACTATGCACAACCTACTAACTGCATTTTACACACCAACACACACACACGTGTAAGTATATAGATAGAATGCAGTAACATTTTCCTTTTAGTTTGGCAGTTCTGAAACTAATTTAAATGGAATACAATACAATGTTCATTACAGCAAATAAAACACCATCAATTTAAGGTAAACAGGGAAACTGGTATTTTCCTAAAAAGTTGTCTTCAATAATTTCAAAGGTTTTCTTGATATTGTTTTCTATTATTTTGGATTACGTATTTTAAATGTTGGCCTCTTACACTTTAACACAACACAAAAAGTATTTTTTGCAACATTAATTAATGATGCCTTTACTGGTGCCTGAAAGGGACTGGACAGATTTCTGATCTAAAATTTACACAGTTCAAAAAATGATGCCACAACACACTAGTGCTTGAAAATATTTTAGGGGGCATATTTTATTAGAATATAGTATTTCTGGCAAAACAATTTTGTTGGATCTTGTAGTTTTTTAATAGAGGGAGTTGTATATGAAAGTGGTGCATCACATCAAACTTAAAATAGAATATTTGGGATTGACTCCTTTCTGGAATCATTGTGCTGATTTCCTCCTTTAATACTGTTTAGATTTACTGATAGTTCATTAGCCTAATACATTATGTGAAATATTTTACATTTTAAGAAGCAGCTTAACTCTACCACTTCCTACCTTTAGACTATTTCCCAGCTTTATTCAGCTAATATATATCAAAGTATGGCTACAAATAGTGTTTAGTTTAATACAGTATATATGGGTTTTCACCCCTGACAGGAATTACCTTGCCCTGTCAAATGATAAGTGCTTGGCAACCCCAGCTTTTTGTCCACTTAGCTCTCCCCAGACGTGGTGCAGTCTGCTGTTGTGCCATTAGATGTCACTCTGGACCATACAAAAGAAGACCAAAGCACGAACTGGCATCTTCCCATCTGCAAGCAATAACCCCAGTTTCAAAACAGGGATGCCTCTTGGAAGACTGCACCTTGCCCTTGTGCCCTCTCCAGTATGTACACCTTGGCCTCCACCACCACGTTCCTCTGCAGCTGCTGTGCTGACACAACAGCACACAGTGAAAAGCAGGTCAGGCACCATACAGCAAAAACCTGCTCCCGCCCTCCTTTCATTTCATGAAGGAACGATTTCCAGGGTCCGTAGCACCATGAAAAACACAGCTGTGGGGTGCCTCTTGGAGGGCCAAAGGGCCATGCTGAGCATGGCGTCTGGGTTTAGAGCAAGCCACCAAATGAGATGTATGGTGGATTAGATCTGAAGCCAACTGACAAACATTCTATTGCTGCACTGTTTTTTTATGGCCTCTGCTTCCTTTAGTCTTTTTTCATTGTTTGGTTGGTTTGCAGTTTTTTCCTGACTGAGTTGTTCCCAGCAAAGCATTTCATCAGTTTGTTGCAACTACCCGAGGGGAAGCGGGGAGTGATGGTTACCTTGATCTCTGGGGAAGCGATAGCAGAGGCAAGGTGAGGTGTTCCCATATCTGTCAGGTGGATTCTGCTAATGCTGAAATCCTGGGAGAGGAAAAACCCACTTACTGTCTTCTTGTGGCAGCAGGATCACAGTCCAACTGCACTTACGGTGTTTGGTACATTCCCAGCCTTCCGGGCTTGGACGTCATGGTATTTTATGCATGAACTGCAGGGAGTAGAGTTGCCATGTTAAAACAGGACAAAATTTTAAGGTCCTCAGTTTTCCTGCTGACATGACTGCATTGCACACACTAGCTATGGAGTTTTGGGTGCATCCTGGAATTTCAGCCAAAGGGAAAGTACTGCTTGGGATAAGATTTTGCCCATTGCCACATAGTTCCACTAATTCTAAGCAGCTCGCAAGCAGCCAAAGGTGGGGCATCTTTGAAGTACCTTATAATCTAATCATATTTATGTCTTTTTAGGCAGAGCACCTCATATGTCACAGCAAGGCAGGGTTGGATTAATTTAAAAGGAAATGAAAGAAAGGATTATAAAACTGTAGAGGTTATTAAAGGTTCTTCTTCGTAATGGCTAAGGCATTATTCCCTCTTAGAAACCACACTGCATACACACACAGGAGGAAAGCCAAAGGAACAGGGGTTGTGGTTATAAGATCTGATAGTCATGTAAGTAAAATTAACTTTGAACCAAGTAAGAAGCATAGCACTGTCAGGCCAAGAGCTCACATACCAGAAGTTACAGCTTTCATTGGAGAACTTAGCCCAGAAGCCAGTTACATAGAGAAAAACTCTTATCCCTGCTCCAGACATGAGGATCCAGAGCACAAGCTCCTGGGGTCATACGACATGGCCGTGCTGTTTGGGGGGGTCCCCAGTGTGACTGAGACAAAGTGACAAGCCTGAAAGCAAACACCAAGGATTCAGGAGTGCTGCAAAAATTACCAGAGTGTTCCAAGTCCAACCTGGCATGTAAATATTGGTACCAGCATCAGGTGGGGAGTGTTCTTGGGTAGGAGTAAAGCATTTCAAACTGAGGTGGCAGGAAACCAATACCTTTTACCTTCTGACTGTCACCATCACCTCTGCCATTACAGGGGGCAAGCTGCTGCTCTGAATGGGGAAAAAGGAACTGCTAAATTTGCAAAGAAACTGTTCTCCAGAAAACCTCCTGTATAATTCACTTGGTGTTCTTGAAGGCTCAGAGGGTTTGTCTAAGACAGTTGCTTCTCAACCTGCAAGACATCAAAGTGTGTCTTTTTGTCCCACCTTCATTCTCTTCAAATACATGAGAAAGGGAAGTGAGCATTTTCTCCTTCATTACACCTTCTTGAGTCTCAACCTTTTTCTCATTTTCCACATTCATCTAGGGACAATCAGAAACATCCCAAATCTTGTCATAGGACAGCAAAGCCTGCCATCTCCTCTGCATTTCACCTTACGTGGTGGAGAGATGTCATTCATTTCAACATTGCTTCCAAAGGACTAAAAGTACAAAGACTTTCTGTTGCTGCCTTAATCTGATGTCCTGAGAGGATTGGACTGCTGTCTTCTAGCCAGGGTAGATTGACAACAGAATATGCTGATTAGCAAACAGAAAATTTACACAAAGCAAATCGAGATTTCTGAATTCTCTCTAGGAAAAGCTTTACAGTATTTGCACAAGAATTTGCTTGTAGGAAAGGAGATTTGAGTATCTAATTTTAAACATCCCGTTCTGTGAAGATGAAATATTTCTTTGGGTGCCCACACATGTGGAGATGCTTTGGTTTCTTGCAAGTGTTTGTCCTTAATCTGTACTACAGCTGGTGCATCAGTGTTATTTTACAGGTATTAACAACATTCAGCAGGGTAGCCGTTAGCTAAGGTTTCAGGCTCTAGATAACAGATGGCAGATGTTCTTCACAGTAGCAATGAGGATAGCAGCTGCCTCTGTTTCAGGAGACAGAATGAAGAACTTTATCCACCCTAGTGTTTGGAGAGAGCTGATCTTACGGTTTCTGGCATACCAAGCAAGGTTTAAAAAAACACTAATGTCTCACTTAAGGTCAAAAGAAGATAGAAAAAAAATATCTACCTTGCTGCTAGTATGGGTCTGGGCACCAGCTTCTCCACTTTTGCAAGGAAAATTCTGGGTAAGGATTTCTGTCATGTATCTATACTCTGTCGAGAAACAGCTATTGAAGAACTACATGTACACAAAAGAGAGTGGATATTTATCAGTGCAGCAGGGAAGAGGAACCTGGGAAGCAGGAGTGGAAACAACCTGATGGAAAATTTCAGCTCTGTAAAAGGCAAGACAAGAGTTTGTGCTACTTGATTCTACTTTACTCATGCTGCTGCAGAAGGCATGGATGTGAGGGAGCTCTGGTGTCTCTCAGGCAGGCTTGCACAACATTCCCAGGGGACGCTCAAGCCATGGCATGGGGCCATGAGCTAGCACTGCAATTACAGACTGGCTGTGCCAGAGCAGTGCTGGGGCGCAAAGGAGCTCAGGGACTCCAACACAAGGACAGCAGTGCTAGGACCTGCAAGAGTACCTCTGGACACACACTACACTAATGTAGCAGCTCATTCCAGATCTCCAAAACAGCGCAGTGCTCCCATGGTTAGTGAGAACAGAAACAGCAGCAGTCTCCTGAGAATGAAGAATGTCAGATCTGAGAGATGAAGAGCAAAAGCACAAATAGGAGAAGGACAAGCCGCCAAATCCAAACTTGAGCTGAATAATTTTTGGAGGTTCAGTTAATCACCTAAGTGACCTCAGATTTCCTTTCTTTCTCTCCATGTAATTCAGGACTCCTGACAGCGTTGCTGATATGTTTTCTATAATCATTCATAAATATCTAGCTCTGAAAACACTTTCAAACAGACACGTGTCGCTGTAGTACCGAGAATGGCGAGTAACGACACAATCTAAGTTCAGGGAAAAAGTGGTTTTTTAATTAATTATAAATTGGTTTATATAACTTGGTTCCCAGAGATGACAGGAGGTTATTGGTTCTTTGACCAGCCATCCCCTGTCCAATTGGCCAAAGCTCACAACACCTACTTCAAAATATCAGACCCCAGGTGCACAGATAGAGAATTAACTTACAAAAACCCGTAGCAGTGTTTTTCATAGCTTTCATGAGAAACACAGAGCTCTCACAGAATGCTGCAGAAAGCTGAAAAATTTCTCCGCCAAAGCTTTTCAGCGTCTACAGACATGGCAACTGCAAACCCCGTCTCCAAGATCCAGGTTAAATTAATGTAGTGGGGTAGGCAGTCAAAGCTTTGAGTGAGCTCTAGAAATGTCCCTTACTGATCTAAAAGTCATGGTTGCCTTGTAGCAGTGCTATACTTTTCTGGTTCTCACACCAACACATTTGGCAGTAAGTGTGTAGCGGTGCACCATGGCCTACAGTGTTTTATAAACACAGCAATAACAAAAAACCCTTGTGAGGGGCAAATGCTCCTCTGAAATTCCTTTGCCAACTCTTTGGCGCTGGTATATGAGGGAGCACATATGCCCACAGCACCAAAGCACACTTGCCACAGCCAGTGGAAAAAAGAGCACTAGGAATTCCCTCAGTTGGGCTGCACCCATTCCCAATGGCAGCATGTCTGTTATCCAGAGAACTTATTACCAGCTGTATTGGATTTACATGGCAACCTTTTGGAGGTTGGACAGAGGAGCTACAGGAGGGGCTTCTCCAAGAAGATTCAATTTTCCTCTATATCTGACATAGGCAATACCAACCTGATCCAACATGGATGCACCGCTGCCCAAGGCTGAGGCAATCAGAAATGGCAATTAATGCCTCTGTAATAACATATTTAAGAAGGGGAAAAAATGTATCTGCAGCCAGAGAAGAGAGGAGTGAAAATATGTGAAACAACTCTGCAGAGACCAAGGTCAGTGCAGAAGGAGGGAGAGGAGGTGCTTCAGGCGCAGAAGTAGATTCTCATGCAGCCTGTGGTGCAGACTGTGATGAGGCAGGTGTGCCCCTGCAGGCCTTGGAGGTCCACAGGGCAGCAGAGATCTACCTGCAGATATGAAGGAGCCCAAAAGAGGGCTGTGACTCTGTGGAAATCCCACAATGGTGCAGGGTCCTGGTAGGACTTGTGACACCACGGGGGCCCACGCTGGAGGAGCCTGTGTCTGAAGGACCACATCCTTTGTAAAGGTTCTGGAGCACACTGGAGCAGTTCGTGAAGATCTGCAGCCCCTGGGAAGGACATGTGTAGGAGACATTCATAGAGGACTGTTTCCCATGGGAGGAACCCCACACTGAAGCAAGGGAAAGACTCCTCTTCCTGAGGAGGAAGCAGTGGCAGAAACAATATGTGATGAACTGACTGTAACTCCCATTCCCATCTCCCTGAGCTGCTGGAGGGGAGAAGATAGAGAATCAGGAATAAAGTTAAGCCTGGGAAGGAGGGGGGTTGGGGGGAAGGTATTTTTGAGATTTGTTGCATTCTGATTATCCTAATCTGATTTTGATTGGTAATAAATTAATTTCCTCAATTCGAGTCTGTTTCGACAGTAAGTGGTGAGTGATCTCTCCCTGTCCTTATCCCAACTCAAGAGCCTTCCATTGTATTTTCTCTCCCCTGTCCATCTGAGGAGGGGAGAGAGGCTTTGGTGGGCACCTGGCATCCAGATAGGGTTAAACCTCCACAGCAGGAGACTGTTTTACATGCTAGAGGTCAAGCTCAGACCAAACTTAATTTTTCACACTGGATTCAGGTATGCTCAAAGTGGATCTGTCCCAATAACTTTAATGGACAGATAATTTCTATGCAGGAAGTCATTGCCATGTGAAATTTTCTATTAGTGCTATAACTGCATTCCAGTATAGCTTGTGCTTCTCCAGGAATTAGGGAATTTCTCTGCTGTCTCAGTCTTGATGCAGCTTTAACCCAGCACACTCTTGACATGGGCCCCTATCAATTCCATAAGCTCCTCTACTCCTGTCCATTGAAGCAAACTCTCCACAATACTCTCTGAGGGTGAGTATAACAATATTCAGCAAGAGGTGAGACTCAAGATGCTTATTTTGTAGCTGGCACAGGTGGGAAGAATACCTTGTATCACTGCAGCCAAAAAACCAGCAAGGCAAGTAAGAGAGGCCTAGCATGTTCACATTCTTACATAGAAAAACATATGGAAAAATAATGAGGCCATGTGAGTTTCCTGTGGTGAGGGATGAGATGTTACACATGCTAATATGTAGAGAACATAGTAGTACATATTTTGCACAATACCAAAACCTCTCATGCCCAGTTAATTCTGTTATATGTCTTTTTGCAATCAAATTATGATTAAGGATTACTTGGGCATGGGATGCTTTATTAATTTATAATACTTACAGTGATTTTAAGAACCCAGTATTTGGTAAAAAATTCTAGTAACAATTTCCTGGTCCCTGTCTTTCCCAGGTGTTCACATGGCAACATACTGTGCAATCAAACTAGTCTAATAAAAAATACAATTAAGAATGTAACCAAGGAATCTTCATAGGCACCTGACAAATTTGCTGAAGAGAAGTAAGTTTTAAAGACGGTGACATGGCAAAGTCAGGCCATACATAATGTGTATGTGTGTTTGCGTGTGTTTGTTCACAGCCTATTCACTTTAAAAAAAGAAATGTGAACAGAAATGTTAAACAAAGCACGAACTCCACAGCCTCAGCGGGTGAGGAATTAGAGATCAGCTATGCATCTCCCATTCATCTTCCCCATCCTGGAATGTGCAATATGTGCTTTAGCCCATCCCATTGCTGAGCACACAGCCAGCGTCTCAGCGTGCCCGTACGTTTTCCATTTGTTTTCCATGGCTCGCTAATGACTTGTAACTGCCCTATCACCACCCTGCCGCAAAGGTCATGATGAATTCAGCAGACCCAACATGCAAATGGAAGAACATGAGTTTTGCAAACCTGCTGGTGTTGCATAACATGCTGAAAATATAGTCTCAGAAAATAAGCACCATCTTCCTGCCAGCACAGCTCTTCTGCAATATGCCTAAGAGCAAAGCATGGTAAAGTAATTCCATTTTATTCAGTAGCTAGCTTAGTTAACCTTTATAGGAAAGAAGGAAGTGAAAAAGAAATAAATATCACTATTTTAGTTTGCCACTGCTCTTTTTAGACATGACAACATGAAGCAAAGGCTTTACTGATGAGAGAAGTTTGATATCACACTGCTCCACAGATGCATTTAGCAATACTGCAGTGTTGCGATGTACTCCAGTAAATTTCACCATTTGATAATACTGAGCAATCTCTGCTATGGTTTTCTCACTGACCTAGCTATGGGGCCAAGATAGGCCCCAGCTTTAGGAAATGGAGACATAACTGTAGCTCTGTGATTAATTCTTTCAGGGTAGACTCAGCAGGAAAGCACGCTCTCAAGGCATGTTTTCCATATATCTGCTCCTTCTTATAAACAGGAGCAAAGCTACGACTGGAACACAGGATTCAGAATATGGGTTTTCCTATACATCCACCCTAGTGAAAGGAAAATTATTTAACATTATCAGAATGACACAAGAATTTGATAAGCTTTCTTCTCCCATCTCAGATGTTGCTGACACTGATGTGCTTCTGTGGGGAAACACACATCTGCACTTTCTAAAACAGGTCATTTAGATGAAAACATTTCCCAGTCACCACAGTGCTGTGTGATTTTTATACATCATCATATAAATTTTCTTAGCTCACAAAAATATTCCCCCTAACCATTCAGGTCAGTGGTCAAAACTGGATCAGCCCCATTTTATCTTTCCTAGAAAAGAGAATGCATTTTAAAGCATGCCCAATAAAATCACAGTCCTTGCAAGCCAGCATGATTTTGGCTTGCTTTTTAGAGCTTTTTAGTGAAAGAATGCAAAAGGAGCATGTCTATGAACATCCAGCAAGTTAAGGGTTCACTATCTGAATGCATTCAATGCCTGTTAGTCAATAAAAGTACATTACCATGCCATCTTCTGCATTGCAGTCTAACCCCCAGTACCTGCACAGATCTCCAATGCAAATAAAGATGAACACCAGCTAAATCAGCATGCTGTAAAACCGTAAGAGGAATTCCTCTTGCTTTCTTTTTTTCTCCTAGATATCCTTAAGCTTACTCTTTTTATCAGAAGATATTTAGTTCTGAATGCCCTGTTGACCCAGAAATTAGAGGTATATTTGGCAAGATTAAAATTAGTGGGTCTTTAGGCTTCACTTTAGTGAGATATTAAAGCCTGTGTCAAAGTTTAAGCATAGAAATAGTGCTTTTGACTTCAGTGGGACCACTTACCTATTTAGAGTCAGGTGAGTGTTTACACATCTTGCTGAGTAGGTGCCTTGGGGCCTTCTAACCTCATGTCCTGAAAACTTTTGCCATCCTTAACTAAGCTTGTTACAGTGCCATGAAAGGACCCTTTTTTCTTCCTCTTTTTTCTGGCATTGTGTTTTGTTCTCATTGCAAAAAGACTCTTCTGGGGTTTTTTGCACTAACTAAACTTTAAGTTACATCTGTCCAGAAAAAAAGATAGTGCCCTTCCTTTATAAGGCCTCAGAGTTAATCAGTGGAATCCTACTTTATACTCTGGAACTGCACACTGGCATGTAACTGCTTCTGTTGCAAACACACTCCTTTTTCGAAGAAGTAGACTCAGATCTCACACGCACCAGGATTTGCTTTATTTTTCAGAGAAGTATGGAATTTTGAAAACAGAAATATCATAGAGTATTACACATACACACACACAAAGAATGGTGAAAAGACAAATCCACTTGTAAATGCTGGTTAAGAATCTGATGTGAAATGTACAGTGTAAAAAAAAGCAATGGAACAACAATTATCTAATTGGTGTAACTAGGGCTTTGATGGATTATTTTCTTACTAATGCTCGGCAAGTAAAAGAAGAAAATTATGATCCCTTGGATTAGAAGAAAATAGAAATGATAAATGGTTAAATCAACCAAAGAGCACTGTGATTCAAAATATTTTTAGAAGTCAGCTGTGCAATCCAAAAATATGTCCAATAATAGCAGAAAAAGCCACAAGTAAAAATAAACTGCATATGTATGAATGAGAGCAGACCCTGGAATGAAGGATTACAAATCACTTGGTGTAACCTGACATAGAAAGAGAAAAGGTGGCTGCTTGGATATGCAAACGTGATCACCTATATTAAAAAGCTGTTGAAGGGAATGAAGTAAAAGAAAAGCAATAATGAAGACAAAGAACCAAACTGGTAGGAGCGTCTGCAACTGTACTGCAACACAGATGGAATTCACATTTACTATTAACAATCAAGAAGAGGGTTTTAAACAAGATTATAATTAAATCTCCGCGTGATGTGAACTTGCTAAGCATTATGAATTATAATGAGGGCAGAAAAATATTGCTGCAGAGCCAACAGGAAATCAGGAGGACTGGAAGAAAGTGAGGTTTTCTGGGGAAAAAATGCAAGCTGAAATTGGTGAGAAGAAACATGGAGAGCAGTGAGGCAGTGAGAGAGAATTAGGTGCTAGTATCAGGATTAACTAGTAGGCAGTTCTGAATTTTCATCAGGATGCCAATGAGTGAGACTCATAGGTGTTAAAGAAAGTATCACTTGATGTGGAGAAACAATCATTATTCTCCTTGGCTTCTGACATTACAGCACCAGGCAGACTGTGTCCTGGCTTTGTGTGCCTAATTTCTGGCAACCATTCACCTGCCAACCGTTCTTAGCAGGAGCTGAGGTGAAAAAGGGCAATCAGCACCAAGTGAGCACAATCCAGTGCAAGGCTACAAGTCACATCAGAGGAGAGCTGGACAAAGCAAGCCAAGGCTACAGGGGCATCAGAATGGTCATGCCTCTGTTTCCTCTTTGCCTGAACCCCAGCCCAAGCAGCCAGCCCGGCTCCTTCCTTCAGAACTGAGAAGGGCTTTTGACCTTTTGCAGTTCAAGTTATTTCCTAGTGCTTCACCTTCTTCCCTGCTAATTAGGACGCCTAGCCTTTACAGTCACACCAAATTGTATGATTCTTTTTTTTCCCCCATTTTCTATTAGGCTTCCACATCCCCCTTTCTTTCTAAATACTGATACCCTTGACCCTGTTGTCTGGCTTAACTCTTGGACTTCTGTCTCCAGACTCATTCTGGCTACTGTGCGCCACTCTTTCTGCCTACCTGAATTTCTGATTCCTTCCATTCTCCTGCATATTTTCTGCTTCTTGAGGACCCCATCTGTGCAACATTTGCTCATGTGCCTCCCCAGTTTGCCTATCTATCCACCAATTCATGGATAAGCACAAATTTTTACATGAGCCAAAATACGGATTTTTAGCTACAAAGATTTCAGTTGGAGGACATAAACTGGAGAGAGACGAGAATAAGCACTTTCATGCTAAGCTTGTGACAGACCTTAGCAACACCTCCTCTCTCCTCCCTTCCCTGCAACCCCCACCACTTTGCCGGGAGTGTCACAAGAGAATCAATCTGCAACCCCGTGAAAAATAAACAGAAATAAGCACAAAAACAGATGGACATCTCTTAATCCTTGGTAGCTGAAGACAGGATTTTACTCATGTTTTTAGAGGATTCCTCCTTCTAAAGACTTCCATCAACTCAAATCTGGTTTTGTCATAGAAGCTGTATCTGTGAGAGCTACCCTCTCACTTCCTTTTCCCTATCCATTACCATGTAAGCTATAGTTCAAAAAGTAATATTTTTCAATTCAAAACAAATTCTCTGAATTCAACAAAGAGCCATTTACACCAGTGATTTTCTTCTTTCTAATTAAATAATCCTCAAGACATCAGACCTTAAGAAGAATGTTTTCAAAAGCAGCTGTTCTGCTAATTAGACAAAATGCCTGGATGATGGCAATTTGCTTAGAGTCACCTCACAGAGGGACACACACACTACGATGTATTCTCAGGCACAGAACTAACTCTACCCTGTGTAGGCAACATAAGGGTTTACTACACTTTCAAGATATTCTTAATGATCAAATTTAACATTTCCAAAAACTGGCAGAAGGCTCCAACCCACATTTTAACAGAACCGTGTACTGCTAAGCAGTGCCTGAGTCTTTCTACATAAAAGGATATGCTCAGTACATGTCTTGGGCATACAGTGAATAAGAGTGACAGGTACAAAAAAATGCACTTTGCCTTATCTTGAGTAAGATAATGGCTTGTGTTAGATTTGCCTCAATCCACATGTGACTGTTCTGCATCCTCCAACTAACCTTCTAAATGTCCACCGGCTGTCAACAGCTCGGAAGACCCCCTTAAACAGTGTCTCTGCATGAGACCCTTGCAGGATAGATGGCAAAAGTCTAGTAGATTAAAACAACACGACAACAGGAGGACAGAGAGGCTGCCTAGCAAAGTTAGGATGCTGGTGCATGCATGGAGTTTCTGTCATGTCAAGACACAGTCCTAAACAAATAGATTCATCCTCATCTACTGCCACACATGCCAATGTCAATACAGTCTAAAAGCACAACCAAAATACAGGGAATGAAGCCTATGCAGGGAGACTTTATATCCCTACATAAGGAAATGTTACTAAAAACACCCTCTGAATTATTTTTCACAACAAAACATAAGCAAATGCGGGAAGCAAACTGCAATTTAGCTCTTGAAGTTGTGTGGTACACCAAAGTATTTTGTGTACTTTGGACTTGATCCAAAGCAAACATTCAACTACTTTTCTTTTAAACACATCTGGAGGTCAATAAATACTGTCCTTTCCCTAACATTAGTCCCACACAAACTGGCTAATATGCATTCACAAAACAGGGAGTAAAGTAATTTCTGTGGTCACATGAATTACCTGGCTTCAATTTCAATTCCTACCATAGATTTCCTGTTTGATCCTGTGTACAAGGGTTAACCTCTTTGTACATCTCCATCTGCCAAAGAGGGTAAATAACACCTGCCTCCTTTCTGGTAGTTTATGAGGCTCTGAGGGCACGTCTCTACCACAGGTGCAGGCACACCCAAGCTGTCTCCATACGAGGAGCTCTAATTCTATTCCTTGTTTTTGTAGGGATTCAAATTAGCATGCCCAGTATTCAATTTACCAAAGTGCTGAGTGCTCAGAACTGGAAATGAAGTTAAAGGGAACTCTGTTTGGAACAATAAAATGGATATATGTTAACTGTATAATAGTAAGTACGCTGAAAATTAAGGCCAAAGGCATCTCCAGTGGCACCCAAAATGAACGAGCATTTTTGTAATGAAACTCAGTGCCTCAGGTCCTCCCTTATTAAACAAACACAGCTTTATACCTTTTGGGATGTTGTAAAGACACCATTCATTCATTCATACTTAATAGCTAGAATGCTAAGTATAGTTTGGAAACACAAAAAGTTCTATGTGCAAAGTACAGCTTAAATGATCTGCAGTAAATAAGGCATAGGTTGGAGCATGAGGACAGAGAACATTGAGCAGTATCTTTCATTCTATACACTTATTGAGGAATAAACCCATGGAATAACACTGTGTAATAGTATCATACAAATCAGAACTTAAATAAGGTTATGTAGACAAATTGCTTTATTTCCTACTGTTTTGGTGTCTGATTTTGTAAACATATCATTCCTTCACTGCAGCTTTTTTCATAAAATTTCTTTTACCTCTGGATCTGTAGGTGGAAAACAGAAATCTTGTTCTAAGTCTTACATAAATCAAGAGCAATGTTTCTGAAATTAATGGAATTAAAGTAATGTAAATGAAAAGTCAAACCTTTTGGTTCCTGAAAAGTGCAACCAACATTTGAGCATTTGGATTCAGCGTGCCAAAGCTAGGCAGCAAAATAAGGTGTTATCTATAGACTGCTAACTTTTTTCAAGTAATTCTTAGTCTAGTGAAACTTTACAGGATATCAATATTGAACATTCTTCTCTGTAAGTAATTAAGAATAGCAGAAATTTTCTAAGTCCCTGCTATGAAACTTTCACTTTTGCCACTACCCTTCCCCCACATAATCACGTGGTTTTAAATCTGGGGGCGATTCACACCTTTTATTCTTTCCCCCAGAAATCAGATAACACAAGGTATTTGTTGAGTATTCTAAACAGATTAAGTGACATCATAAGGGTTCTACGGAAGAAAGTAATCAGTATAACAGAGGGGATAAGAAGGAAGCTGATTAGAATAAAGATACTGCTGTGATATAGCCCATTTGGGATTTAATGTATGAAAAGATAAAAAGATGAAAGAAGAGGAAGAACAAAGAGCAAAGGATAATAGTTCCTTGCAAGGGAAAGAAGGAAAACAAAGAAAAATATATGACCTTATAATATCTAATTCTCCTAGCAAGTATATACTAAATGGTAGTTGTGTTGGTGACTCGTATTTGGTCATGTTAGAACACGGTTTGAATAAAATAAGGAACCGTGCTGTATGTCTGTTTTAACAAGTGCCAAGCCAAGTGATTTACAAAAATGCTTCACTCCTCATACCTGCAATGGCATTTTGCAAGATTCTTGCCACATGCCGCACTGTGATGGTTGTTTGGTTCTTTGCCCCCCTCCATCTGAGAGGTGGCAGAATTTCATGCTGTCTTTTGTCAGCACCTTCAAGAGCATCTCAGTGTTGAACTCAGTTTTTCTTTCCACCTTGTAGATGAATAGTTCAGTCATCATGGCACTGAGGCATTGTTCTGCACAGGGGAGTTCCATGAGATGAATGGTTAAGGAAGAGAAGCAAAGGCATTCATTAAAGAGGAAAAACCAAACCAACAACAACAACAAAAAACATGACTAAGGTGATGTCATACAAGTCATACCACATATGCACTTTAACTAAGCACTGTACACTAACACCAGTCATTCTTGTTCCATCTGCAGCTGGAGACATTTGTAAATATTGCTACACAACTTGTCAGAGTAGGACCTCTCAGAACCCCTTCGGACACAGTCCAACTTTGCAAGGTAAATTTTGTTCTCAAATCTTCAAGCTACAGGAAAACTTTTGACAGTGACATGGTGAAAGCAAGGCTTGGGTCTTCCTGATTACAAATAATGTATTGCACAGGACTCCGTGAACAAACACATGAATAATTTTCCCCTCTGCCCCCAGCAGGAGGTGGATTTGACATTGCTCAAGTACTTCTAATGTTCCTAAAGCTAGAGACTGGTACAAGAAAAGTTAAGCTGTCTGCAGTCCCAGTGGTGGACACAGCCACCCACGCGTGGTGTTGAGAAGAGACTATTTGAAGAACAGATGACAGAGCAACTGGTTCCCACTCACCCAACTCGTACACCAGCACAAAGACAAGTAGCATTCAAATTAAAGTGTGCTAGCTTTTAAAGATATGCCACAGAGTGAACAGAGTATAACCATGGGCAGATGGGCTTTGCGTGTGATCTCTGCTTCATGGAGAAGAATACACCTTTCCTGACATGTCAATCAAGAGTGTGGCACATAGTGATCTTGGGATCCATAGATGCTTCCTATTTCCATGTAGGCAGCAGAAAAATTATGTCTCCTGTAGCATTATCTGTACTGTGTTCATCAGACTCTTGGTATCAGCGCTTCTTCTCCCCTACTGCATCACTACAGACTATGCATTCTGGCTTTGCTGCCTGCTAACCAACTACCTCTGAAGAAGCTGCAGCTGCCTTTCCTGGGAGCTTTAAATGCTGGCATTTCTTGGTATCAACAGCACCACGGTCTTGAATTTCCATGACCAACTGTGTTTTCATGTCCCATTCAAAGCACATCCTGAGCCCTTCAAACGACCTTAGGGGGGAGTGAGCTACACCTTGACCTCACAAAACAGGACTCTGCCTTGCTTCCACAGTGAGAATCAACAATTCAGTGCAAGACAGCGAAGTTGTGCAGTGAGATCCCAGTTGGGTCGGTTTCTGGAGAGCAAGATGAGGAGTGCCAGCGCTGTGCCTGTGCCTGGCAGGAGGCACCACCAGCCAGGAGGGGAAGGGACAGAGTCACAAACGCCACGTTCTTGCGAGGGAAGCGTTGTTACACCCGCGGGCGCTCACCGCACCATACCCTCGCATCACCGTAATTTGCACGCGGCTGCAGCAGGACGACCGGCTCCGCTCCGGTCTCCGCAGCATCCCCGGGGCTCGCTCCCGGCCGAGACGGGCGCTCTCACCCCGGCTCTATGTGCTGGCTCGCCAGCCCCTGTCTCTGCCGGGAGAGGGCGGGCGCCCCATCCCTCTTCGCTGCTGGGATGGGGGACGAGGCGAGGGCAGCCCCCCGGGCAGAGGCAGGGACAGGGATGGGGCAGGCAGGAGCCGCCCCCGCGCGGGGCGGAGGGAGCGCTGGGCACTGGCTCCTCTCCCCGCATATCCACCCGAGAGGTGGCCCCGACACTGCCTGGAGCCGCAGCCTCTTCCCTTCGCTCCCGCCCTCCCTCTCTCCCTCCCCCGTCCCCACCTCTCCTCCAAAACCGCAGGAGCCGCTGCGGCCCCGCTTCACTCGCTCCGGTGCTAGCGGCGGAGCGGGGCGAGCGGACCTGAGCGCAGGCACGGCCCGGGGCGGGAGCAGCCCCGCATCTTCCCCGCCGCCCCCCTGCCATGGCCGGTGTCGCGGCCCAGCGCTGACGATGCTGCTGGGCGCCCCGCGGCCGGGCGGCTGGGATCGCAGCCGGGTGGGCGAGAGGCTGCAGGCGGCCCTCGCCGGCCTCCAGGAGCTCCAGGTGCTGCGGGAGAAGCAGCGGGAGCTGGTGCGGGCCGCCCTGGCCATGCCACAGCGGCCGGCGGCGGGCGGAGAACAGCAGCCCCTGTCCGCCCACAGTAAGGAGCACCGTCTGGAGGCCACCCTCTCCGCCCTGAAGGAGCAGCTGGTAAGGGACGAGACGGGACGCCCCGCTGCCCCGCNCTCCCGCCCCGCGGGCAGGGCGAGCGGCCGGGCCGGGGGCGGTCGGGGCGAGCCCCGCCACAGCCGCTATGACGGGCGGGGCTCACCTGGGCGGCCCGGAGCGGGCAGTGCTGGTGGCGGGCGCTGCGCCAGCGGGAGCGCTGGCGAGAAGTTGTTAACCCGGCACCGCTCATTCA
>VZTI01000924.1:119103-260538 GCA_013397865.1 Struthidea cinerea | reverse complement strand
ACCCGGCACCGCTCATTCATCGGAGCCGAGGAGTAGGCGATGATTAACTTGAGTAATACAGCGCTCAGCTCTCAATGGCAGCAGGCGTTTGCATAGGAGATCAAGAGACACGCGGGCTGAGATACACCTGCATAAGCGCTCGGGGGTGTGGGTGGGCGTGTGCGCGCACACCTCTGCGCCTTCACCTGTGTGCGCGCCCCGATGCGTGCCCGCGCGGCTGTGCGCCCGTGGGAGTCGATCTGCCAGGAAAGGCTTCCTGGGACGGGAGTACTTTGTTCTTTCCACGGATTGCGTGATCAAAAGGGAGGAATAACTGAATGCCAGACCTTGTATTTGAAGTGCTACACCGGCCACTTCCACAGGGGTTTTTCTGAAACTAAAAAAAAAAAAAAAAAACAAAAAAAAAAAAAAAATCTGAATTGTAGGTGAAACGAGTTTCATAGTTGAGACAACAATCAAAGGGTAAAGGGCTTTAATCTCTAGTATAGGCAATTACATACTTCAGTAAACTCAGACTTAATTCAGAATCCTTTCCCTCACTGTACTCGTGCAAGTCTTGGCCATCAATCAGGTGTGAAAACAGCACGGTTATTTGCTCCCCGTAGGCAGCTTTATCAGGCAGCATCTGAGGGTAAAATGGACTTCAACCTTCAGGGAAACGTAGCCACCACTGTGAGAAAATACAGCAGCAGGCATATCTCGATTAAGTTAAGAAAATACAAGACAAGTGGACAGCCAGCCACTTGATTACCTGTCAGTGATAATCTTAAATAATTGCCCTACTTTTTTATTTTTTTAATTAAACAAAAGAATTGAAGGCATTTATTGCCTGTTTGGGGCCAGTAGGATAACAGAATCACACAATGAGCTCTGATTATAGGCACTGTACTCTTTTTCATGTTAGCTGTTGTGCTTTAATTGCTCATTTGTCTTAATACTTTTCAAATAAAATATTCATATACAAGATTAACTTGTCAGGACTTTACTTGCACCTTACAAGGTTTTCCAAGGACGTGGGAGAAACTAGCCATTAAAATGGAAGGAAAAAAGGCCTTTAAAAGGCTGCTCTTTAGAAATGTAGGAGTTGAGTGGACTTAAGAATAACTCTACACACCTCCAGAGAGGGACAGATTTCGCCAGTAGGTGCCAGTGCAATTATGGGAAACGTGTCTCTTGGGATGCCTGGGAGGGAAGTGTTCATAAAGTTTGAGAGGGATGACTCAGAACTACGTAAATCATCCAGGGACAGGTTCTTCAGCAAAAATACAGTGTGTGAATACTTAAAGTAGTGATAGAAAGCTCTTCTGATTGACCCATGGCTGCTGAAGGCTTTTCAGAGTGTACTTTTCAGGCCCCTGGTACCTTTATTGTTTTTTTCCCCCTGCAAATTGCAGGTGTAATATCTGAGTAGAGGTGCATACCTCAAAGCTCCTTAATGGCAAAGTAAACCCAGTTGAAAACAGGCTTTTCACAGTCCTGTTAGAAGTAGTTCACAGTTCTAGGATCTCAGTGACCACAGGCTGAAAACTTTCCCAGTGACTCATGAGCAGTGTATTGCACTCAAAACCCATAAAATTCTGTTCATGATCTCAGGAAATGAAGTTAAAGCTGAAAACAACAGAAAATGCAAAGCACAGCATTGCTCAAGGAGTGTTATGTCTTCATCACTGTTGTTGTTGGCCCGTGGATGATAGAGAATGTGATTGCTGCTCTATAAGCTTTCAGATTGAGAAACTCATTAACGGGGTAAATGTAACTTTTCCTTGCAGTGCACCTTGATCCAAATTTCAAGGAGGACTGTAGCCCTGAGCTTTAGCATGGCCACAGTTTAATTCATAAAAAGTTTGATCCTCACGACATAAAATGAGAAAGCTGTGTTGGCTGAAGGTGGCTCAAGGCATCTTAGCAAGGGAAACAAGGCAGATAAAAAGTCAAGCCATGCTTCTCCTATAATGGTAGGGTGAGTAACAGAAGAGCAGAAGGAGAACCCTTCAGGACTCAAGTCTGACTAGTGGGAATAATAGAGCAAAGCCATCAAATGCCGTAGGCACTACGTGTGGTTGCCATTCCAGAATCTCAGTCCCTTCCCCAACAACATTTACCAGAGACAGTGATCAGCTGGCCTTCCTAGCACTCTGCTATAGACAGTCTGCTGCCCCTAACAATCATGTCCTTTTTTGCCCTAACCAGTGGCTCTTTTCAGTGGTCAGGGTCTTTTCTGGCAACTGCAAATTACTACAGCACAGGTGGGGTCAAGTCTGTAGCAGAAGAGGAGCAGAGTTAAGTGATGCCACCCACTATCAGAGATCCTGAAGGTGCTAAACCTCTCTTAGCCAAACGGTATCATGGTGACATAGAGGAAAAAGAAGAGATGCAAATTCAGGCTAATGTAAAGAAAGAAATCTATGATCGCTGTCAGTGTAGGTGGATATCAAAGGCTGCAACATCCAGTATTTTTTCAGCTCTTTCCTCAGAGGACATATTTATAAACCTTATTTGATTTGATTTGAATCTGATGATTTTGTTTTGCAAGCTTTCAGGTGGTTTATGATGTTATAAAAATGTGAGAAGGGACACATTATACTGAAGAGAAAAAAACAAACACTTGGTACCCTGCGTTTTACACAGATTTTCTTTTCCCCCCTTTAGGTAATTTTAAATAGAAGAAAACATCTTTTAAACCAGGGATTTTATATTTTTTTAAATAAACAAACTTAAAATTTTGTCAGCTGAGAGAAAGAGATCTGTCCAGAAGGAATTCACCTTGGTCTATTACAAGTGTCTGGGATAGATGATAGTAATTTTCCTCTGAAACTGGCTGCTTTGCACCACCAGTTACAAAAAGACCCAGGGTTGACTAACTTCTAGATGAGCAAAACTAGAAAAGAATGCTATGTTTTGTGCATTCCAGAATGAAGTCAGATTAATAGAATTTTAGGATGCTAATCTACAACCAAGAAATATCAACACCTTCCCCTTTGACTGAAGAGATTAATGGTTGAGAAGAATAGTCAAGTATGACCAGTGGGTTTTGGTGCTTTGATTTGGCATGCCAGCTTGTGTTGGTGTAAACGAACCTGCTTTTCAGAGAGTGTTCTTCCTTCTGAGAAATGGGTGGTATGATGATATCCCAGATTTGGCTCCCCAAAACTGTAGTCCATTGATAGTACAAATTGATTGGGAAAGTTTGGTCTCACTGTGCAGTGTCCAGAAGTCTTCACAGCTGCATTGCCCAAAGCAAACAGATGGTTTTACCTGCAAGGTTTTGTCACGTGTAAAATTCATGTTGTGAATTGAGAAAGAGTGTGTTTAGGGTTTACTGTTTTGAGTGCTGCCTAGCGTGGGTATTGGAGCAATAACAGCTTGAAACAAACACACCGGAAAAGTCATTCTTATCCAAATGGTTTGAGGAATGCCTCTCTTCTTAGAGTGCAGAAGTAGTTAACTGAAAGATCAAAGCTATGGCAGCGGCTGGTAATGTGAAAACCCAATGGTGTGAGGCACCATAAAAGGGTTAAAAACGATGATGTAAATCATGTGTGTTGGTTAAAATGCTGTGAAAGCGCAGACAGAACCTGGAGGTATAATAAATAATGTTTGAATACCTGAGAGCCTTGTGGCCTCTCTGTCATTAATCAGAAACCACAGACTGAGGGATTGGCTGGCAAAACATTAATCATTAAACAATTAATTCCAGCCATGAAAACAAAACTTTGTGATTTCCTTTAGTAGGTGGGATTGAAGAAGGCACGGCATGGTTTTGCTTTTTTACCACGAAATAAAGAAGTACTGAGGAGGTCATACATTCATCATTCAGATGGAATAGAAAATCTCCTTTATTATCCAGTTCTTCCCTTCTTTTTTGTTTATGTGAAACAGGAAGTGGGAAAATCACTATGGATTTTCCTAGGAAGCAGTAATGAGCCTCTTGAGTTTAAACTTTTCTAGATGTGTGACTAACAAAAAGGGGCGTTATTTCTTGTGTCTTACATGTTCCTCCAGTTCTCTGTAAAAGCATGCTAAAAATATATGTGTATATATATATATTTTTTTTTTTCTGAGCAGCATCACCAGCCCCAAGAGTTTTCTTGTGAAACCCAGGACATCTGTATTTTTTTGTCTTACAATCTCTAATAATTTCCTGATTACCTTAGGATCTTAGCTTTCTTTTCTTTTAGTATTTGTAGCTACGGAAAAACCTATGCAAATGTTAAAAGCTGAATAATTCGTACAAAAGGGAAGTGGAGGCAAAAATGTGATCTTGACTTTCTGCATGTCATTTAATTTTTAAGATACTTTAATTGGTTCAAGGGACCTAGATTTTTTATATATATATTTGAATTTGGAAATGCTGTTAGAACTGCCACTTGTGTTTTTAAATATTAAATGTACACGTAAAGAACACTTACTGCATGGAAACCCATCCCCTTGAGGGCTTTGAGCACAACTTTACAACCAACTTCAAGAGACCACCTTTCTGTAAAGTACTGTAGGATGGATGGTGAGGTGTGATATAATTAGAATCTGCCTAAGTAGTGACTGGGCTTTAGATAATTTGCCAAGTGCCATGTGAGAAGTTTGTGACAGAAACCAACTGTGGTTCTTTGGCTGATACTTAATGCCTGGCCATCTGCCTCACCCAGCTGACGGCATAAATACTGGGGGAGCAAATAAATACTGCAGGAGCTGTTACCTCAGATCAGCCTGGTCAGTGATTGCAGCAGGCAACAGCTCTAGTTGCTGGCTTCTGAAGGATTATTCACAATCTTGAGATACCATTTATTTTAAATACAATAGTTTTCCCACTGTATTCAAATGCCACCTTCTCCTTGCAGGAAATGCGTGGAAATAACTGGCCACAAGACAAGGAAGGAAAACTTGCAGTAAAATAGATGTCACAATTCTTGCAGTTTATCCTTTCAACTATGAAGACATGTCGTCAAAGCCAAGGGTTTTACTGGGATGGCTATGCTGCCTGTACTTGGTATGGCAGTGAGGTACCTCAACCACAGCAGTTTCCTTTCATCCGGCAGATCTTAAGAGTTCCTGCAGACTACCCATAATGTTTATCTCCTCCTCTGCTCAGAGGCAGTGTATGGCAAAGTGCGGTGCAGTAAGAATATGTTAATTAGTTAAAAGACTTCTGTCGTATTTAGAGATACAGTTCCTGCCATGGGTGTAATAAAAAAGCCAAAAGTTAAAATAAGTATCTTCAGAGTGAGTTTTGAGAACATGTTTATCTGGGCAGAAGACAATACATATTAAGAAATGAAATGTTTTGTCCTTGTCCATTAGGTCAGTCCTGTTACAGGGAGCCTACTGCAACAGTCCCTAGCTAAGGAAAACACTTCATGAGAATAGGATCTTGCTGGCACAGGTGGCCTGAATTCATGCATTGCTGCTGAGATTCTAACTGTGATTATTCTTCATTTCCTCCTTCTTCCCTTGATTTAGTCTCGTTTGAGGAGACAGGATGTTGGCCTGAAAAGCCACCTGGATCAGCTAGACCAGCGAATAAGTGAGCTGAAATTGGACGTCAGTAAGACCTCCAGTGAATACTTGGATAGTGACAGCCGGCCCAGCTCAGGTAAAGTGCACTTGGCTGTTTATTCCCAGGGATATGGTGCTAGGAGAACTGAAGAATGTCAGCTGCTAATCAAAACTCTCTGTATTGTTTGGTCAGAAACAGTGCGCCATGGCTGAGGTGGATGATAGTCATCTGGCACAGAGTGGGCTCACAGAGCTGCTAGGAATTCTCCTGCAAAGTTGATTGAGTTGGAAAGTGCTCACTCACTCAAGCAGTATTCTTTCTGGATTTTTAATTTTTTTTTTTTTTTAATGAACCTTGTAGCCACACATGGAAGGAGAAGGAGACAGATTTACTTATTAATTACCTCATGCAGTGTAGAAGGACCATTGGCCAAATGGCTAGAGTACTTAAAAGAAGTGAAGGAGACCAGCATCAATATCAATGCTCTGCTTGAATCCAGGAAGGGTTCTGAACCTCACTAGGGCTTTGGAAATCACTATTGCAATGCTCCAGTCAAATGAATTTATGTAGAGGCAAAACAGCACTATTAAAAGACACTGAGAAAAACTACCCCGACAGAGTAAAGCTCTCATGGACAGAAAGATACTGGGTATTGGGTTTCTGGTCTGATTCACAGAGAGAGCTGTACTGCAGACTTTCATAGCTAGGATGTCTGTGAAAACCGGTTTCTGTTATCTAGTCAGAGACAATGAAAGTGGTTCTTTTAAACAGAATTTTGCAAAGCCTCAAGTCTTCAGTGAGGCAAGGAAATATTTCTTTAATTTTTTTTTATGCAGCATGTGGGTTTGCAGCCTCGTACTTAGAGTGCATATAAAAAGTGCAAGTTTCTGTTATGTGTTTAAGTTCAGGAATTGTGCGCTTAGGCACATGCACATAGTTCAAAAGAAGATATTCCTTCTCTGATATAGAAAGGAATAATAAAATTTCCTACCTCGAATTTATACAAAGCCTTTTTTAATGCTTCCACAATTAATTGGAAATGATCTCAAGACCTGGAGAGAGAAGATAGTCTCCATTCTCTGCCCTTAGACATTCCAGCTATCATAGACTTGCCAGGTCTGATCACAGGCTAGTTTTACTGTACTTGCCCATCCAATCCATGCTTGTATGCACCTAGCACAAGTTACAACACTGTCAGAGGTCCCTGTCTTACACCAGTTGCATCATAGTCCCCAAAGACATTCTCCAGTGAAGACCTGGGCATGATGATGCTGCGCTTCATCCCATCCCACCTTCAGAACTAAGCAGGCATGTGCCTGCCAAGCTGGCTCAGGGCCTAAGTAAATATGCAGAAGCCCAATAAAGGCTGGTTGAATTAGAGTATACCTCTGCTAATGTTACCTAAATAAATAAATGATCATAAATTTAGGCTTGTGGTACACAGCAAATGAAGATGTATTTTATTTTCTGCACTTTTCTTCTACAGAGCATGTTTAGTTGCTATAAATATGAAATGTCCTATTTATTTTAACTCTGCAGGATTTTATGACCTGAGTGACGCTGGGTCTTGCTCACTCTCCAATTCTTGCACCTCTGTGTACAGTGAGTCCATCTCCTCCTCCCACACCAGTCTCTTGCCCAGCTCTCAACACCCTAGAGCAAGGCTCAGTGTGTTTGATTACCGACCCAAGTCTGCAGATGAAACTACTGTACACACCACCAGCTTCCAACAGCAGGGAACCTATGTCAGCGATGGATGTCGGATTGCAGCTAGCAGAGATGTTTCTGGGACTCCTGCCAGGTCCAGACCAAGGCCAGTTTCCACAGGTAATTGATGGCAAAACTGGATATTTCATTCAAGAGAAGGGCAGATGCTTGGTTATTACTTTTGGGACCTTGTTTAGCCATGTTTAATCAATATATAGTACTCATTTTCAATACAGAAGGAGAGAATGGATCAAAACCATAGAGTCAAACTGTTTACTGTCCAACTTTCCCTTGATACTGAGCAGGGCTGTGGGAGAGAGACTGCAGACTTCCTTCAGCCCTTCTTCCTTGCTACAGCCTCTTACTTCCTTCACAGTGAGAAACAAAAGTATTGGGGTAGTAATGGGTATAGTCTTGAAGAAACAATTCTTACAAAGTTGACCACATTGAAGGAAGTGAAGCAAGATTTTACTTCAGAAAATCATCATTTGGAGAGGGGAAGAAATTCTCTTTTCCTCTCCTTAGAGGAAACTGCAAGTACAGACCAATTGCCTTTTCTTTCAGTGGCAAGCAGAAAGCTTGCTGAGACACTGCAAGCACAGCATGCTTTTGATTCCTTCCTGGTTTGTTTGCACAAGAGTGCACCATTACACACTGCCAACAATTTCCTAAAGAATTTTCATTATGAATTTAAGTTGTTAGAGAAATCATCATCCTAACCTTTGCTGTGGCAGGTCCGCGAATAGGTAGGACACTGCAGACCACCCCAAAATTTTAGAGTCTTTTAAAAGCTTCCTGTCACGGGACATAGTCATCACGTGACTATTCACATAGTTTGTGAAAGGTGTGGTTGAATGTGATGGTTGGGTTTCATGATAGCATGAAGCAGCCAGGAAATTGGTTAGCTGAGGATTTGTTGGCACTGAAGCCTGCATTGTAGTACAGAGAAATCCTAGCTAGCTGGTTCCAGTATTCCCAGAGGTGACACAGCACCACAGTGCTCTATTGAATGACACGTCTGGATGGAAGAACCTTTCTTCACACAAGAACACAGCCTCTCCTTTCTGTGCACAGGAGGTGCTTCTGGGAGAAGGATGCTGCAGTCAAGAGTAAATAACCTTGACAGTATTCCAAAATTAAAGAGATCTGAAGTGGTGTCTATGAATGTCATCTTCAGGGACTACACTTCCCACCTGCCTGAGTAGTTAGCCTCAGGTTTTTTTTGCTCTGCGAAAATAAAGATTCTTCAGTTCATTTTTCTATGGCTTCTCTGCTAAGAAATAAAAATAATCCCTTTTTTTTTGTCTAGTTGGGGTCCTGCTGGTCTGTGACATTTTAGAACATTTTTATATATGCACAGATTTACTTTCATCCAAGTAGCAAAGTTTAATTTTCCTGCAAAGGTAAGAGTTTTATTATTGGCATTAAAAGGCATTCTAAACTCTGTTATGCTTAGGTGATAAAAGCTTTAAAGTAATTCAGTGACCTTGGAAGGCTGAAATTACTTTCTTTATCCATGCTGCTGATTTTAGTAGAAGCTATCACATCGTTCTGAAATAGCACCTCTAGCATGAACCAAGTTGAATGTAATTGTCTGTGATTTAATTAGGTTGTTTATTTTCATCCACCGTATAGGTGACTTGGAAAGACTCATTCCAGCGGACGCTAAATTTCAGAAAGAAATGGATCCCAAGTCCATGTTGCCTCTGTGCCATAGTGGAGACATGCACTTGCTCAGTGTGGACCCCAAATTCCAGAACGACTTGGTCTCCAAGAATGGCATTGATGTGTATCCTTACCCAAGCCCCCTCCATGCAGTGGCTTTACAAAGTCCCCTTTTCTCCCTGGTGGGAACATCCCCAGAGTCAGACTTCCAAGCCCCTCCCAGCAAACCTATGCCTAGTATGACAGGTCCCAGCTTGATTAAGACTAGGCCAACCACTGAGGCCAAGCCAGGGGGTTACATCAACAAATTACTGCAGCTGACGAGGTGCAAAGGGAGCAGTCGGGCTGAGGCCAGTGAGTGGGTTTCACCAAAGAGCCAGCCAGCCGCAATGCACCAGAGGCTCATTATAACCCCCAGCCCCGGTGGAGTGAAAATTAACAGCAGCGGTAGCCAGCTGGAAAAACAGACGAGTTCTCTGGAAAGTAACAAAGCTGAAGGGAAGCTGTCAAGAGAGGTGCCAGAGGGGGAATGTGCCAAGCAGCAGGAGACCATGAGCTGTATGAATGAAGAGCCGTCATCCATTCGGCCTGACACAGAGCCATCAGCTGTGAATAGTTGTTATCCTGCCAAGTCAGCAGCAAGGGGCTCTTCTCTGGCAGAAGCAACAGAGAACAGCGTGGAGTGCAGTTTGTCCTACTCACAGCTGTGTCAGGAGGACTCCAGCCCAGACACCTGGAATGCTAAAGCTGTCCCACCCAAAAAACTGCCCATCAAAAGGTGTGGCAATGCCAAATTGGCTTATGCTGGGGGTCATGAACGAGTGGCACGAGCTGAGTTTGTTCATGCTCAGTTTGTCCCTGCAGAATCCCACCAAGTCCGGGTAAAATTTGCCAGCTCCAAAACAAAGGCAGTGAAGATAAAGAGGAGGAACAGCGAAAAAGTACTTCGGCCAGGGAAGCAAGCCTTCTGCATGGAGAAGGTGAGAGGGTCTCATGGGGCCACCAAGCTGCCTGCTGAGTGGAATCAGCTCCAAAGACCACAAGGAATGAAGAGCCTTGTGCGGAGACCTTCGTATTCTGGTGACATGGCTGGCAGATCATGCTCAGAGTCGAGTCTGTTCCCGGTGCAGGTCAGGCTCCCCACTGTGCCATCCAGGCCAGAGCTCTACGGAGCTTCTGCCAATGCACTGTATTCCCTCGAAGCAGCTTGCATAGACACAGCCAACAAGAAGAAGCAGCGCAAGTGGCAGTCCACAGTGGAGATCTCTGCCAGGGCACACCCGGCCAGCCTGTCTCACAGCTTTGGCCTGGGAGCACCAAGGCAGCCGGCAAGGAGAGCCAGCGTCCTGCGCACTGTCAGCATGAGGGCTCGCTCCAAGGGTCAGCGCCACGGGGATTATGCCAAAAGCGAGTCAGACCACTCCGAGTACTCTGCAGAGTGCGCCTCCCTCTTTCACTCCACCATCGCAGAGACCAGCGAAGGGGAGGTCAGCGATTTCACAGCCAACCGATTTGGGGACAGCGAGTCCAGTGACAGCGATTCAGATGGCAGCAGTAACAGTAGCAGCCTTGCCCTTGACTATGATGAGGGGGATGAAAGTGAGCTGATTTGGCCTGAAGGTTCAGTCAGACAATCTGTGACTGTCCAGGCCTCTTCCAAGCCTCTTCCTCCAGTGCCCAAAATTTGTCGCATCAAAGCTTCGAAGGCACTAAAGAAGAAGATAAGGAGGTTCCAACCTGCCTCTCTGAAGGTCATGACCATGGTTTAAGGGAGATGGTTTAGTGGTTTCTCTTCTTACAGTGAGACATCCTGCTGGCTCTCATTTGCAAAATGAGAGGACTCGTGCAGAGAAGAGGACTTTCTTAAAGGAGCTGTGAATAACTCCTGAGTCTACACAAGGGATCTTGTTTGTTAATGCCTTGACATAAATGTCACTGTATCTAATTCCCTCTTTTGCCATTTATTCTGTAAATATGAATCTCTGTGTATATTATGTGATGACTTTTTTAATTATCCAGAAGGGTCACCATGGTGAAAATGAAAACAACCTCTGCCATAAGATTTTACAGGCAGGCCCTTGGTGGTTTTTTAACCATATGCACGCACAGAATCAGTCCAGACACAAAGACTTGCTAAGAAGAAAGCGTACTTCCCTCTTGTGAGGAATTCTTTGCAGTCTAAAGTCTATATTAACCATCTAGCTGTCATTGTGGTCATATGGAAAAGTTCTGTGTTCTACATAGTTTTACTTTCTTTCAGATCAACCATCCCATACCTTCTCCCAAACATTGGGAGGTTGAGTCTGTTCTCCATAAAAACATAGTGTGTTTAATCAAAAAGGCAAGTGTATTTGTGAATGAGAACAAGACTTCAGTTTGCTTCCTTTTTTCAAAACAGTATAGGGTTGTTTTTTCAACCCCCCTCTTTATGATGTTCCATGTTATTGTTCATTTGTTGAATGGATGAAAGAACATGAGGGCAACGTGCCACAGTGTGTGATTAGCTGGGACTGAGATTATAGCTTTGCCCCTGAAATTGCCAACTCAATAAATACTATTTAATGGACTTCTGAAAATTATGCTTGTCTGACTTTGATGTTTAAAGAAAATTATTTTGGTTGCTAATGGTGAAACAGATCTGTGTTTTTATGATCACTGTGCGGAGGAGTTCTTTTATATTTTCAGAGGATCACTGTAGCTCAGTCAGAACCACGGTCTGCTCACCTTCTACCTCAGGAAAGCTGTTTCAGCACCTGCTTCTAAATGAAAGAATTTGAAAATGGTATTTTTATTGAGGACAGGATAGTGTTTAACTGACTCACTTAAACTGATGCAATTTTGTCACAAGACACTCTTAATTTAAAACTTATATTTATGTATACGTGATGTGTTTTGAATGCATTTGAGGGCACTGATGTGAAGCTTTGTATCAGTGCCTAAATTGAAGAAGTCAATTTTTTGTGTTCAGACAAGCAGTCCTAATTCTTTCCTCTGAGCACAGCAGTCTGGAAGCTGAGCTGAAGTTCACCCTGAGTTTACAAAAGAGCAGATATTATCCTCCTACCCTGTTTCACTGCTCAATCTGAGTACATTCCTGGCCGAGGAGATTGTAGGCATTACCTCATTCAGCTGCCTGTACTGGGTCTGAAACAAAAGGCAAGTGCTTTGCAGAAACTGGGTAAAAGAGTGCTTGTTTACTCCAGGGATTCAGTAGAAAACACAAATATTGAAAGACTAAACTTTTACCCAATGCCTTCTATTCTTCGGAAGCTATGTTATGTTTTTAAACCACTCTGTTTTCAAATAATTTTTGGAAAATGAGGAGAAAAGTAAAAGGTATGTAAAGTCATTTAATTCAAGTATTCGAACTAGCTCATATCATCATCCTTACTGTAACTTGGAAAATATTATATTTTAGTCAGTGGAATATGTTTAAACATTTTTTCATTGTTCCAAGAGTATTGGACATAATCACTTTGGTAGGATTAATGGGAGTATTTCACAGGTCTGCCAGCGGTTTCTTGTTCAGCGTGTCTAGCAACAGAACAAACAAAATAGTGATTTATGCTTTGTTTACTTTCTACACCATGAAAGGATTCTTTTTTCCATTTACACAAAAGGTTTCATTTAGGGGAGTGTGTCAAAAGTTACATATGATCCTTTAATCCAGGGATTTTCTGTGTTGGGGTGGGGTTTATTGGTTAGATAGAAATTTTGAGGGTGTTTTTTTCATGAAGGAGGAAATATTTCTTAAGTAGAAAACTGCTCTGGGTAGGAGTGTTCTGAAACCTAGTAAAAACTGCCACCCAGTAGCTACCTGCCTTTTTATCAGAGTAAGTTGAAACAATAAGTTTGTGGTCCCACAACTCAGTAAATCCTGCTTTAGGGCTGTTAATACTCCGTCAGAAATGTTGCCAGACACATGATGAAAGTGCTGATCCAGAATGAACTCAGGCTGCCAATTCAAATAAAGAAAAATGATGACTTAATTTTGTACTGACAGGTTTTATGCCAGATGAGGTATCACTGCCTCTACGACTCACACTTTCTGCCAGGTCAGATACTGTCTCTCCTCCCAGAGCCAGCATAAACCCAACATAAAAGCAAAAAGCTGGCCCAAACATCATCCTGTGCCTTGGCTGATTGGACAGAAATACAATTATGTGCCCACACTTGATCCAGGGGAAACCTGTGGTGCTGGAGAACCCCAGCAATGCAGAGAACCCGCTGTTAGATGTTGACAAGAGGCTTTGCTATGTGCAGTGATGCTACTGAGCTGTGATTTTTTGGCAAGGGCAGAACAGGTGGTCCTTCCCCTCTGTACTCCAGGACACTGAATGTTCTCCCTAGCACTGCCCTTTGGAAACACTGCTTTCGTCTGCTGGAGCAGAAACTGCATTGGGACCAGAGCTCTGGAGGGAAGAAGTAGGACAAAGCAAAACAGGGCAGGAGACTTGGGCGGCCAATAGTTCAGGTATACTGACACCAAAAATGTGGTAGTTCAAGGTACTGTAGTGTGTTTTGTTGGCAAGCACACTGAGAATTTTGATAAGCACTGGGTACAAGTGTGATGCCTCTGTTCATCAAAGACTGGGCTAGCTCTGCTGACAGGACCCCAGAATACCTGCCACCTAAGCACACAGAGCTGAAACATACTTAAAATCAACAAATGATGCACTATTCTTGGTATATATACACATGTACTAAACATCATAAAAATATCTTTCAGCCTCATCGTGAAAATAAGGGATGCCCAACCATGGGATCAGGGCCATACAAAATAGAACTATTTGCTATTTATTTTCATTTTCAGAAGAAATCTACAAAACCTTTTTACCTCACACCTTCTTGTACTATAAAGGCCAAAGAGAATGCAAAAAATGTCATACATTACAATTACAATTGATACAATTAGAAGTCTAGCACCAAACCTGATAAACGTAGGGAGTGAGAAGTTTAGCACTTTTACTGTGACTTGATTAACAAGTGTATGGATCTGATGGCTGCTTCAGAGCAGCTTTATGCAGAGTCTCTGTTGCAGAAGCTAACATCTGTCATCATCACTCCAAGCTCTAGTGAAACAAAATCATCTACTGCTGAAATCCATGTGCCAGATCAGCAGTTTCCTTCTGTACTACACAGCCATTTACACTTCAGTGTAGGAGCAAATTGCTCCTAAACCACAAAGAAAAGAAAATAAAAAAGAGAACAGAAAGGGAATTAAGGAAACTTTAGGACCAATTTGCAGAATAGATCATAATTATGATTAAAAAAACTTTTTAAATAATCCTTTTATTGCTCAAACAATTTTGGAACTGGATAATTACCAGTTTTCTTGGCCTTGACACAATCTTAGATTTTCAAGTGCACACGCATTAACCAAACCATGGGATAGAGTCAGAGAACTGGTGTTTTGTCAGAGACACCAGCCTTCAGACCTTCATTTGAAGTGAATTCTGGTCAGGCAGAACACTGGACAAAAGAAAGGCAGTGGTAAGTCTCAAAATCAGCTGTGGATGATTCTCATGCTGATGAACTTGAGCCCAGTGGATATAAGGCTATGCTGGAGTCTGTTTTGTGTTTTCTTCCCCATCCTGGTCTGAAGCTCTTCAGGGGAGAGGTGCTCCAGGAGCTGCTGAAAGGCAGGTGGTAGCAGCAGCTCTTTGTGGAATGAGTTTTGCCAGCAGGAATAGGCAGGCTGAGCATGGCACCAAAGGGCTCTGGTGGTTCCAGCCCCACCAGCCTTTGCTAGGTTCTTTACAGTCCTCTTAGGGCTGTAACCCAGCCCCACCACTGCTCATGTGGCAGTGCTGCAATTTGGATGCTGCTCTTCAAATACGGGCCACCAGCACCCAAAGCCCACCACAGGCCCATCACTCATGAGCTACAAGATGAGGGAGTATCCCAATCCAGAATCCTTTCAGACTACCAAGTACAAAATCCCCAATTAGGCAAAGATTGTTTGAAAGAAGTGTGCAGGAAAATAAGGCATCTGTGACTGCTGTCTCTGACGGGGAACAAGACAACAGCATGCCAGGGAAGGACTATCTTACAGCTGATATTCTGAAGCAATAGCAGTGGCTTTCATTTTCCAGCCCCTTTTGCGCCCTCCTCAACCCCACTGAGGCTGAAGGGTTCACTCCAGCTGTGCTCAGTGTAAGAGAGTAGCTCAGCTTTTAAGTACAGCCCCCCTCTGCCCTCCACACCACAGCACAGCCTTTGGCTCCTGCAGAGAGCTGTAGTTCCTGTTGCTCCCTGACCAGGAACTCAATCCTCCTCACTGAACATGCTCCCATGGAAGTCCCCGTGACATGAGCAGCTGGAATGACCGTGTGAAGAGAGGAACATCATTAATCTGGAAAACAAGGAGTCCTATGTCTGAAACTTGCCTGTGAGGAATGCAAACATACAATGACACCAATACAGAATCTAGGCAGTTTTCCCGTATCTTATACGGATATTAAGGAGACCTGGAATTCCACCATTAGCTGCTACTCTGTATGGACAGCTGCTGTTATACATCAGTTACAGGTGAAGAGTGGTCAACAGCAAAATGCTCAGCAAAAACGAGCTAAGGCTTATTCTTTGCTATTTATACTTATGTTTGAAGCCATCACAGCATGCCTGCTTATGTTGCAATGCAGAACATCAGCAGCATAAAAGTTGAAATGAGCAGAAGTCCAGCCTCCATCAATTCTATTAATTTCATGTGTTGTCATGATAATAAAGCCTGGAGACTACTGTTAGCTCATACTGATTTTTTTTTCGCAAGCATTCTAGTGTTTTTCCTGTCTCAGTATTTGTATCTAGAGGTGGAGGGCATCAAACTCACACATGACACAATTCCTGGGGTGTCACTAGAGCTACCCCACGGATTTATTTATCCTCCTCATTCTGTTCTCAAGATGTCAGCAAGTGGGATGATTGGCATGACAGATGAAAAATAAGGAGGATTTCAGACCTCACTTTCATTCTTGATGTTGCTGCAGTCTGTGGAAGTAACTGTGTTCATGGCTGTCTTGGCTGGGGAGGATGCTGCTGCCACGTCACATCTGTGTTGGTGACGGATAAGAGAGATGGTTAGGGCTTTGCACAGTGATAGAA
The DNA here is from genome assembly GCA_013397865.1 of Struthidea cinerea. Lineage (NCBI taxonomy): Eukaryota > Metazoa > Chordata > Aves > Passeriformes > Corcoracidae > Struthidea > Struthidea cinerea. The sequence goes on along the minus strand of VZTI01000924.1, from coordinate 244,571 downwards.
TTTCATGTTTATTCTGGTTTTCAAACCACAAACTGAAAGAGTATCAGCAGTCTGCTGACCCTGTAAAGCTACAAATCAAGAGAAGAAAGGCCACAGATCAAACTGACCAGGCAGGGTTAATCAGGCAATGTTGAACCCAAGCTGTAGTCTTAGAAGCCCCAAACGAAGAATCTTAGTTCCAGCAGACTTGGGCAACTGGATGTGCTCAAAAGCTCTGTCGAATCGCTCTGGATGCCTACTCTTCAGCCCAAGATGGGTATGTCAGGCTAGCAAGTTGCTCTGAGGAAATATGCATTACTGCAAACTTTCACTCCTACATTTACATGCTATATTTTCTCTCCATTCCTAGTGTCCTGAAAGTGACTCTAAAAAGCTAAAGGTTCTAAGTCATGCAATGTGTTATTATCTTTAAGACTCCACCAAATTCTTCTACAATTTGCAGGATGGAAAGATATGGATACACTGACTCTCTAGACAACAAGCTATGCTTCATCAGGAATCCAGAAATTAAACTTGCGCCCTGTAAGAAAAGCTGTAACGACAACAATGAAGCTTTTCTTCAAGACCGTCCTGACCACTGTCATGCCAAAACACAAATAAAATCTTACATCTTCTAAGATTATTAGCACATTCACTAGTGAAAGCCAAAAAGTTAAATTATGAAAAGAGTTTAACCATTGTCTAGGTGTACAGAATTTGGCAGAAAATGCCTGTGGTATGTTTTTTTATGCATTTTCCCCTGTTTTCTACTCAGCTTTCCCTAAAGAATACAATGAAGAGAACCAGAATTTCATTTTCATGCTCTTCATTAGAAGGGTCATCTGACTTGACATACAGGAGGGCAAGAGCAGAGAGAGTTGCAGTCAGGATGAAAATTGATTGTATCTTAAAAATGCAATGCAGAAAGCCACTTTTTAACCTATTCAATGGCAAGAAAGTGGAAGAAGTTAATGTCTAAGGCATACCCAAACTTTCCTATGCTGAGATCATTGGAGTTAAACAAATTCCTTATCTCAGATGCAATTTATGGCTACATGAAGGGTTACATGAAGAAAAATTATTCCCAAAGGGAAGATTTTCCTGATTCTATACTCAGTGTGCTCACTAACTGTGTTGCTCAACATTCTTCGGTGCATAACCGAAGTGTCTGTTGTCAGTATCTGTTGTCTCCCCAGTATTTCTATTCCACTGTGCATTAGTGGAAGAACAAGGTGCTTATCAACCACACTGTGCCCTCTGACTGCTGAGAATTTCACCTTGGCATATAACTCTCTGTTCTTCATAAGTACTGAGGTTTATGAAGTTATTGCTTGAAATGGAAATTGGCCGTACATCTTCTTAGCATTAGATGTATACACAGATATTTGGGAAGAGGCAGTTCATGGAAGGGGTGGATGTGATTATGTCCACAAATGGAATCAAAGCAGAAATGGGTTTGGATTACTTTGTGTCTTGTCACTGACTCTGACTGTATTTTCCAAAGAAACAAGGTCACAAAACTGAAGAGGTACTAAGAATGAGATGCTGGTGATTAAAATTAATACTGTGACCATTCCCTTTTTCTCTATTAATCACATCTGCTGAAGCTAATGAGTTTGGGGATGGTTCTATTAAAAATGACTTTGGAGTGGGCTGAATTTCTTGAAAATAATTTGGTGATTTTTTTGTTAAACCAAGATGTTCAAGAAAGCTTCCTCTGTGCTTGACTTATTTATACCTGAAATCTGAAGCATCCAAAATGTACTTTTAACTATCTGTTAGAAATTTCTGACCTTTTCACTCCCTCTGTCAAAGAAGTGGGCTTAGGTTGCACATGTACAAAGTACCTCTAATAAAATGGGTATGATTGTATAACGGCTTTTCTAGCTCTTCACAGTACATTTAGGTTCTATGGTTTTGATTATGTTTCATCCTGGGTCTCCTTTGTTGTCACTGGGGCACTGAAATTGATATAATACTGGTATGCCTACAACCACAGCTTTATAACCAGTGTTTTTAGTGCACAGCCTGCTTCTAGAAGGTCAAAGAAAGGTAACTATGAATAGTGAGCCTAATGCCAGCAGGCCTAACTACACTGTACCACAGTATGAACTTACAGTACAAATTTTTAGGAGCTCACAAATCAAAAAAGGCTGAAAACTCACATGTTGTCTCCTGGGTGCCTGAGATGAAGAGGACTTCAGAACAAATCTACAAAACCAGAAATAGGAAGAATTTCAGGAGAACTGAGATGAGAGGAAAACAATTTCACAGTCTGATGAGAGGTTACTACAAATCAAGGGGAAAAGCTCTCCACAGATAGTGTTAAATAAGTACGGAAGACTGACACAGGCTGCAAGATAGGCAGGGAGGGTGATAAAAAGGGACACTTTAAAGCTCTGTTATTATAGGAGGGTTAATAATTTTCTAGCACTGTGGTTTGTATATAATCACAGCAGCCTCCCACATTAAGTAACAGCATGTGGTTGTCAGGGAGGTGTGTGTGCCACGGAAACGCGCCAGGGTTAGGAGCCAAGTATCCCAAATGCGTTTGCATCATCTGCAGCCGAAGGCACACTCCCAAACAAAGCCTGTGCTGTCAGCTGCCTGGGGGTCACCTTCCCTCTGGGCTGCTCCTGCACCCCAACCCCTCCACCCAGCCTTCGTCACTTCCCTGGCCACCGTGTCCTGTGCCTGCAGCCAAGAACCTTCATCCAGAGGAATTCCTCTTTTTTATTTTTTTTTTTCAGAAGAATCATCAGGTCATAAAATTTAACCTCAGAGCATACAGAGAACTTTTAATGAGAAAATGTTTGGCTATCTCACCACAACCAGCCTGCAGAAATGTACTGTTATGGCTCATGTTCATTGTTATGGATGTCTCTGGGGTATGTAATTTGGGGACACTGGCTGTTAACTCCCTAGAAAGCAAGGGAAGCTACTGCAGAGAAGGATGCAGCTGGGACTAGAAATCAAAACGTAAAAGGCAACAAACAGATCCTCCACTGTCCCTTTTTTCAGGTGCAACCAAATACTTCATGCAAAGCAACCACCTCACACCTTGGGTGGCACAATTGGGACCGTGTAATGCAGGGGAGAATGACCCCACTTAACACACCATCCCTCAGTGTCCTCACTCACCACATCTGTTCAGCTCCTTGACACAGGTATACGTGATCTTCACCTTTACTAGCTGGAGGAATGTCAAGCCCTTTGTCGTTGGTATAAGCTGAAAGCTCCACAGCCAGCCAGGAGAAAGAATAGAAACAAAATACTTCTATTTTATACAAACTGTTCTCTATACAATTACATACTATAATTCAAGAGCTAATTTCACCCACTTTCCTCTTTCCATGATGCTTTCCCTGACTTTTCTGAGATGGCCACCGCAGGCTCAGAGGTAAGAGTGCCCTATGGAACCAGGCTCCGTGCCTTCTGGTGTCTGTCTGTCCCAACATGTGCTAAGAAGCAGAGACATGACCTGCATTTTCCCTTGTGACAGCAGATTTTGCTTCCTGAGTGGCCTCTCTCTAAATTTGAAGTTGACACTGCCTGATTCTCTGATGCAGAATGCTATTTTTTGCATATTCCAAGACCAATTTGAGCCCAAATTGCACTGAATAAAATCACTTTTTATAATAAAATTCAATGTGAGAATGTGGTTTGCAACAAAGGGCCACTGTTTGTATTTCCCTATGGCTTCAGATCACTTCAGCTTTCCCCATATAAGAAAGCCAAGTCTGTATGCAGACTAAAAAGGCTATACTATATATACATGTAAGTATTTACTGTGTATACTGTAAGTATACAGACTTACACAGGACTAAAAGGAAGGCAGCTAGGACAATTACTGTCTTCACTAGACGATTATTGCTAAGAGAAATCCACAGCAGGAGTACAACAAATAAAGTGTCTATTGTAATATATAATACAGTCATTGTATGTCTGGCCTGAGTAGCTGCACAATGCCACATCAGTTTTAATTGCTCTCGCTTACTCAGACACCGGTAGGAAAAGCATCTTGTTCCTGTAAAGCTGGAAGTTTGTCTTTGAGATGCAAAGTCTCCTATCTATGATTTACTGGGCTTCCTTCAATAAAAAGCTGTGGATAATGATTGCATTTTCCTTTGAATATTCATCCAAAAAGTTAGAAAACTATGTTTAAAAAAAGCAAACAGATCATTAAATGTTCCCCAAAACAAACCTGAATTTTAAAGAGACTCAGAGCCAAGATTATCTCTGCGTTTTATACTTGCCTCTAGCATTTCAGTAAGCATTTGTGAATTCAAGCCAGATCAAACCAAATCTCTGGAAGAATATACTGTTTTTTCTAGGGAGAAGACTGTAAAGTGAAGTTGTATGTTGCCAGGAATTGGCCTTCAATGGAAATTACTCCATTATTTCGTTAAAAGACCTTTTTACTCTAAAAGTAACACTTTTCACGTTGTCATTCAGAAAAAAAAAATCTTTATTGTCTCATCTGTAGTCTGTGTCTTGTAATGTGCAGGAGGTCAGACTAAATCCTTTTATAATCCTTCTGAGCTTTAGTCCATGAACTCTTTTTTTTTTTTTTCATTCTGTTTCCTATAAAGTATTTCCGTTTTAAGGGAAGAGCAATGCTTAGATCACAAAGCAGTTTTAAAATTTCCCAGCAAGCTAGGGGAAAAAGTCTCTTCTAATGCCTTAAAGGCAAATAGCAGTGGATTTAGGAAGGAATTTGTTACTTCTGTCTAAAGGCATCTAAAATTTAGGAATCTGGGCTAAACCAGTCTTCTAGGCACCTCGTATTGCCTGCAGAGAGTGAATAGCACCGACGCCAGCAAGGAAATTACCTCATTCCAAACAAGGTCTCCCAGATAGGTGGGCTGAATCGTTTTCGGGAAGAACTGACTGTGAGAAGCCAAAATGACTCAGTTCAGCAATACCTGACTTTTGAATAAGTAACATCAGATTAGACAAATGTGATTTCTGAGGGTGTGAGTAGCTTTTCTTGATTGTATACGGCTGTCACTGAGCTATCTAAGGAATTGTTAGAAGAAATGGAAGAGCATTAATATGTTCTGGGGGGATTTTTATAAAGAAGTTACTTTAGAGAGTCCTGGCAATGCTGGTAATATGTTTCAGGGTCGACACGGCGCATAAATGTACAGATGATACAAGTAAGGGCAAGCCATAGCACGTGCACAGTATGGAGCTGTAAATTATGTCCAAACCCTAGATTAATCTAAGAATAAAGAAATGAAACAGGATTCTATCAATCAAAAAAAAAAGTTACATTAAAAAAATCCTTTGGACCTGTGCTTTTCTTTCTTCTTCTACTTTTGCAGAGATGAGGAATTATTTTTACTCCAGAAGACACTAAAGCTTGAACAGACTTGCAAAAACTCAGTAATACCTAATAGTGTCAGGAAAGTTGCAGCATCTACCTTTTTAGACTTTAGCACATAGTGCTGTGTCCCACTTTCTTTGGGCCTTTAGTTACTGTTCTGCTCAATAATCTGTTTAAGAATCAAATAGGCCAGGTTACCATTCCTGTGCACCTTATGTAGACACTTAAATAAAATCAAAGGGAATTTGCACATAATTGGTTTTCACAGGCTTTGAAAAGCTCAGCTGATTTTTAAAATGGATGTTTCTCACATGACTTAGACTGTTCCAAAAGAAAAGGAATGAAAACTTACATTCTTTCCACAGGGGAAAGAAGAAGAAGAAAAAAAAGAGATAAAACACATTTTCTGTATGAATGACAGTTAAATACCAAACATCCTTTAATTCAGGGTAAAAGAAGCAAAGCTTAAAGAAAAAAAATCTCAGAATTTGTTGTTGTCCAAAATCCAATGCATGACCAATTCTCCATTCTCCACATACATAGAACTGTTCAGTGGAAAGAGCGAGTTTGTCTTTGGTAGCCTGGATGTCTACTAGTCCCACATATGCTCTACCAACAGGAAAAGTACCTATTTTACAGGGACCTCCCCACAAGTATGTCAATTCCTTCACATAATTGATCTGTTTTCATACTCTTTGGAGCAGTCTGAATTACCATCAAGCCTCTGTAGATTTACCCAAACACACAATTTCATGCAATGTATCTCCTATCACAAACATCCACGTGAAAAGTGGACTCTTAAGCATGAAGTACTGCATCTCTCATTTCATTTGCTGACACTAAATGTGTAACTAAATTTACAACAAAGTTTACTCTGGCATGCACACGTACTCAGTTTTTGAAGCCCTGTGATGTAATTTAAAGTAAAAACAAAAAAGCAAACTTTGAAGAAAATAAGTTTAAAGGGGAGAAGCTTATGGTCCCAGAGACAGGGATTTTACCAGCAAGATACTCCATTGGGTGGGCTGAATAAAGGTAACAGGCATTCTTCTTCCTTTAGTAAGAGGTGTGCTTTCGTAACTTGTGAGGAAAATTGCTGAATAGTTTTGAGTGTTGCACTGCTGTGTTTGTTTCAGCTCTGGAATGTAATTCGGATATTGTTTGAGAGTTTAAGAAAAAAATAACAACAAACTTCAGAGCAAGTTCCTGCAAGCTCCATGAGCTCCTAGTGTACATATGAATGGGAAGGGACAATTTTCCTGCATGGCAGAGGAGAAGGGCAGCTTTTGATGGCAGGTCATTCAGCTATAGGGTGCCTTGTATCTTATGCAAGAGATAGCTTCCTCTGGTCTAAACTGAAAGCTCCCACCCAGGGGGTCTGGCAGGAATCTCAGTAGCATTTCTATTTTGTTCAGCAGTATTTGGTTGACCAGTTCAAATGCACCTGTTTTCATAGAAACTGCTCTCTTTGTTCAGTGTACATTCCAGCACAGTGTTAAAACCCACCAAACATGGTCAAAAGGTCACTGCTCGTGTCTCAGCATAGCTTGTGTTCCACTCTACAGAGTGATTCAAAACTGCCGTTTCTCTCAAGTGTGCTGCAGAGCATCTAGATCATGGTAAGGAAGCTGCTCATGCTTGCATGGGAGTACTGGGGAGGAGCAGTTTTCCAATCAGCTTTGCCATTGCATCAGATGCAGAGTGCCTGGGATAACCAAACCTGAGCCCAGTCAGTAATTTATTGTCACATTATAATTATTCCTCAGATGGCTTTTTTGGCTATCTGTTGACAAAGCCTCTGCTCTCCTCCAGAAATTTCTCAGTTGGTGTGATTTTATGCTGAGGGTCTGACAGATTTATTTCCCACACATCCCCTTTCCTGTGTCTGAACAAACCTACCTCTGTTTTAATTACAAGCTGTTGGATATGCCCAGCCTCTCTCGCAGTGCTCCATGAGGCACTGGTAGACTCTCTGTGGCTTTAATTGCATAATCAGCAGGTGTTGGGAGCAAGTCTTTCCTGTAACCAATCAGGGTTTGGATGTGTTTTATCCCTCACTTCCTCTTCCCATGTTCTGCAGCTACAAATAATTCCACAATGCAATAGTCTTCACACCCAGCTCAGTGCTCAATGAGACAACAGAGTTTGGAAAGGCTGAAGTGAAGTTAAAAGCAAAAGGCCTAATAAAACAAATGACAGTAGCCAAACTGCTGTGCACAGAGACCCTGTATTTTCAGAGCTGCTTTGATAGCTCTGCCCTACCCAGAATTTCTCATGTGCTCTGAATGAGCCAGTTCCTACTCTAAAAGATCTACAGATCTCAGCCTCCCTCAGATGCTTGCTAAATTTTTGGCATCCTCTACTTTTCTCATGCATTTCTCTGGCATCTGCCCAAGCTCTCCTGTGACATGTGGTTGGTGCTGTGGGGCAGAGACCCCCTCTTCCTCTTTGCCTGCACCTACCTCTGTCTGCATGATTTTGCTTGTGGCTGGCACGTTCCTGCCATCACAGTCAGCATCCATGTAATAAAAATAATAACAACAACCGGGATTTGATGAAAGATGAAAAGGGGTTGTTATTGGAATAAGCAAACATAACAACCTTAGATCTGCCTTGCTGCTTCAGTAAAACTTGCTCTTTGCCGGCATAACACTTGTGTATTTCATACTCACACTCCTGCACTGCATTTGGTGTGAGATTTATATTGAAAAGAAAAAGGATCCAGCCACAGCCTGTTTGTGGTAAGCTACTGAAAGCTTCAGAAACCCCATTAATTTTTGGACCTTTGTTCCATGTCCCCAGTGTCCTGATGACTAATGCCTCACCTATGGTACCTTCACTTGCTCTCACCCTCCCACTACAGTGAGGTAGAGGACTGAAATATCCAATAGTCCCATTTTGACAAACTGAGGGACAGAAAATCCCTTAAAGTAGGTCTCAGTCTCCAAGTGAGCACAATCTACCTCTGCACTGTTGCCAAGACCTGCTGTGTAAACGCTGGACAGCCCCACCCGAGCTGGGAAAGAAGGGTTCGGGGCTTTTAATGAGTGTCATGACCATTCCTTCACAGGAAAACCCAACGCTTTCCCTACTTTGTAGGGAGCTTATTGTATGTCTGCGTGGCACGGAGTCTTTTCCAGTGCATAATGGTATCCCTAAGTGGATGCCTGGTTGTTGTTCGTAAATTAAGCATCTTTTGTTTTTCCACCGGGAATCTTGGAGTGTTGCACTGATTGTCTGTTATCTGTCAAGGCATCAGTCAGCAACCCAGCAACTCTCTGCTGGAGACTGCCCTGCTTTTACAATTAGCAATAAAAAGCTTTTGTCGCTGCACAATGATGCTTCTGAGGTCTGGTGCAGGGTTTTAGGAGGGTTTTCTTAATCAACAATAAGATAAAAAGCATACATATTCAGTTCACTTTAACAGTGAACTGGAAAAGAAAATATTTAGCTCAAAAATGAAGAAACACTTCTACATGCTAGAGTAATTATACTGATACATATGAATAAGGTTTCTCATTTCCTACGTTTCCGTGCATTGCCTCATCATCTCTATTAAATTTAATGTGAAATGTTTTGAAGTACACTTCTACAAGATACATTAATAACTGAAACTGTAATTTACACCATGTTTAAAAGAAACTTAACCAGAACAAGATCAGCTTCCCTTCACTGTGTTATTTATATAAACAACTCTTTCAGAAAAACATCAAGCACTTAAATAGACAAGCTGGATACAATTAGGGTCACTTGATCCTTCTCCTAAGCAATATTAAAGCCCACACATACTAATCATGAATCAGTCAGGGGATAGCAATGTTAATCCTAATTATGTACAGCTTATTTGAGTACATTAAAAATGCAATTTAAGGGTACATCTGTCAGGACAGTTCTAGGTACATTACTAGTTCATGTGCAGTATTAAACCTTCTCGTTTCTATCAGCTGTGGTCACAGGATCTTGTGTATGTCAAAATATAGGATATGCAGACTGTAATTCTGTCTTTAAAGAGTCTCTTATTTTGTGAAGGCTTAAATTTGTATTAGATGCCTGAGGCTGAGGAGGGCTCCGACAGGGTAGTAGACTTCATTTTCTTGTCCTCTCAATGCGTTATATTTTTGCCATGAAAAAATTGTGAGTAGAGTGTGTGTACTGGGGGCGTAAATAATGGGAAACTTTATAAACAACAAGACTGAGGAGAAGTAACAGGAAAATGTCATGAAGATATTAATAGTATATAGGTAAAAAGAATATATGGTAGGAAGGTGGGAAAGTGTAGAAGAGGAAAGACACAACTTAATTTAGAGAATGTTACATAGTAGAACTAGTGAAAATAAAAAACCAGTCACACCTTTTACTTTTTACACTCGTAATCACCTACAAAAGAAATAGCTACAAAAAAAATGTAATTTACATAAAACAATCCTTGTAAATCTCATTCAGGTTTACACATTATCTAGGAGACTGGTGTACTCATCTAAACTCTGCTGACTGCAACCATTAAAAAAATCTGGCTTTCATGGGAGTATTGCACATAAATATAGTTTATTGAGGAATTTTAAAAATGTTGTACATACAACCTACAAAGTTCTTTGAGACATCTGTCCCTTTTAATGGGTTCCAAATTCTATCAAATATCTGTGGTATTCTGTGTAACAGTAATAGAAATTCAAGTGAGCAAAAAAAGTGTTAGAATGCACTGCAGTTATTCAAATATAAAACACTCTGTTGGGGTTATAATGAGTTTCCAACAAATGCAGCAGCTGCAGTTTTTAAATCAGCTTGACAGGAAAAAAGCTTTTATTAAACATGGAAAGTCTCCTCTAGATAATATATTGTCCATTCTGGGCCAGAGCCATCACTCATTTTTAGCTTAGAACAGTTATATGTACGTATATATACACACATGTATATGAGTTCTGCATTTTAACACTTACTATTCAATGCCTCCCCAAAATTTGTATAGGACTATTCATAGTTTTCAAAGTATTTGCATATGTAAGGCAGGTTCATAGACACAAACTAAATTTTGTTTATTTACACAAAGTTTGTTCTCCCCATGTAGTGGATGCAGGGCAGGAAGCATTTGATGTAATTGTGAAGAAAAATAGAATGTTTAGAGCATTCAAACTGTACGTAACAAAATCTTTGTCTCAGTGAAGCTACATCTGAATTTGGTTTAATTTATTATGTTTTACCTCTACTGTTTGAATATGTAAGTAATGCAAATAAGATTTTTCCTATATAGTCTCTAGTAACTTTCAGTCAAGCATTGTATATGATATTAATAGTCAAGTTTCCTATGAAATGTATTCCCTGCAGAATATCCTTTGTAATTATGTTTCAGTAAAACTTACCCAAGCCAAGTATTCTATCATTAAAATAATTTCCAGCTTGAAAAGAAAACACTTGATCTGCCTCAGGAAAAGACATGCAAAAAAATTCCAACTAACTCAGTATCAGTATGTCAATTTTGGGGAGCAGAGGACCTGGTCTCTGAGAGTTAATGCTTAAAGGGCAGCAGCAAATCTTCAGCTCTCACATGAAAACAGACCTGACATATGCAGTCCATACCTATGACCACCTTCGGCTGTTTCCTCATCAGTACTTACCTATCCTTATATATTTCTTTTCATCTGTCCAAGATTCACATTCCCCCTCCTTGGCCCATCACTGACATGCTTTTTTATGTGGGAAACCATTTTTGTGTGTTGCAAGTGTGCCTTAAGCACCTTGGGGTACACCAGTACTGCCAGCTAAGTGTGGCTGGGAACCTGCTCGGCAAATTGGCCTCTTTTACTCCCCACACTGAAGAGCCCCCAAGACCTCACTCAGCAGGATGGCTCACCTGGGCTTCAGCCCTCCCTTTCATGGGTGTGTGATACAATGCTGCAGTCCCACTTTTCACTCACGTGGGCTGGCAAGGGCACATCCACTTGTGTTTCCATGTGCTTTGGCAGTAAATACGCCAAGGTCTACTTTTCCTACAAACAGAGCAGATCCTCTGAGCAGAAGCTGCAAATGCAGAGAGGCTGTCAGCAATTTTGGGCTTGCTTTCCATGTCTTGGTGCAAAAGTTAGGCGAGTGTTTGAGGCCCTTTGGATGCCTGCAAATAGAGGTGGATTATATTGATAACAAGTGCTGATGAAGCAGAGATGCAATGGCCAGGCTCTTTACCTTGCATCCAGCAGCTTTAAGGTGATTTAATGATGATGTGGAATAGTAACTGCGCCAAGGCTGACTTTGCAGCTGGGAGTGCCCATGCATTTTTTACAAAGAATAACTACCTGAGGCTTGTAGTAAATTATTAACTCATAAACGAAAAGCAGTTTTTGAAGTAGAAAGGGATGATGTTGTCACACCTTTTGAGGGGAAGCCATTAGGCGGTTGAAAGGAAATAGGTAAGGACCAAAAAAGCAGATTTTTGGTTTTGACTTAGCCTATTAAGAGATCATTGAGCTTGTTAAACTACATAGGACTCCTGAATTTATAATCAACTACTTCAATTTATTAATATGATATCAAATTCACAGTCCTCTCTTTTTTTTTCTTCTTTCTTATTTTGTTCTTTTTAATGTAGTGTAGCAAGACATCTGTGCTAGGTTGTCCTGAGAGTCACAACAGACTATTGTCTAAGTTTTATCTTTCAGAAATTCCTCTCCCAGATCAATAAGATGTTTTTCTTCTGTAAACAAATAACCTCACTTATTTTCCATTTCCTGGCTGTAGTCCTCCTTTTGAAATTCTACTGTCTAAGGTTAGCCCTGAAGCCAGAGTTTTGGAGAAAGCTACACGAGGCTGCTCTCATTTGCCAGTGAAATACTCACTGTGAAGAAGTGTTGTCTGAGAAATGTGTAGAAGCGGTGGGATGCTGCTGCTGGGTCTCAGCCCCTCCCTGCAACCTGCAACCTACCCATGGCATGGACTGCCCTTTTTTCAATCCAGTCCTGAAATAAATTAAGCTATGAGGTTTGCTTGATCAAACAGGTGCCGTGGTGTTTCTGTGTTGCCACTCCTATCGGCTCCTCCTGTCCAGCCACGTTCTGCTCCAGAGGGTACTCAATCCCAGGCCAAAGACCAATCATTTGTTTCAGTTAATTTAACCACTCTCTTCTTGGCCAAGGTGAGCACTGTCACTCCCGGGTGCTCGGCTCTTCTGGAGAGTTTCTCCTCCCTTCTCTGAGCTGAAAGTACTTCTCTGTCATTGATGTCCCAAGGAAATTTAGCTAAAGTGAGTGTATTACAACAGAAATTCTGTTTTGATAAACTGGCATTTTCCACTGAAAAAAAAGTGCCATTGTCATTTATGGTGAGAAGAGAACCTGCTAAATGCAAGTATAGGCCAAACTACTGTGGCAGTGCACAAGATAACTTAATTTCTCTGCTCTTCCTTAGCATTTGTACTGTCCCTTGATCCTGACTGCAGAATTGAGGCTGTGCTGGGATCCATAGAAACTCTTGTCTGGTTTGAACATAGTTTTCTTGCTTAAGGCAGTAATTGTCTTTGGACAGATGATTCTTTTGACTGTACTTAAATTGAGTACACTCAGTTGCTTTTCAGATGGGTTGGTCACTCGGAGGAAGTGTGCAATGTATTTCCCAACAGTAATACTCTTCCCTTGCATCGTGTCTCATTAATGGAGTTGTCTGTGGGTTTTTTAAAGGCTTTTAGCCTCAGGAACACCTACAATTAAAATGTCTGATTGTGTGCTTATTTTTAATAATGCTTTCTAAGATGACCCAGATACATGCAAATACTTCAGCCTTCACTGACCATGGATGGCTCTCATCTTCCTCCTTGGGAGTATTTGGAGGCTCAGGGCACAAGAAAACAATGAAGCAATTCTTGCAATTTATAGCAGAAGATAATGTCCCTGGCATACCCTATGAGACTGTAGCCTGTTATTAAGATATTATAAAGATGAGAAATGTTGTTGTTATATTCAGACTACCTTCAATAATGGTCTCAGACCTTGAAAAGTCTGTGAACTGCACCCAGAGAGCTTGCCAGGAGGGAGCACAGCAGCTATGGTCTGTGGAGACACTTCTTTATTCTGGGGAATTTATGTGTTTAATATTTACTTATTTTCCTGGGTTTTTTTTTCTTTCTGCTACTAATGTTTAGTGAGTGGAAATTGAAGTTGCCTCCTTCCACCCTTCATTTAAACAACTGGGATATTAGTCCTTTACATCTCAAATCAATCTACCAGCCCAGCGTGAGACTGAATATATAAACTGGATAACTTATCTTTCCTGTAATAACACTACAGCTTTTAAAGAAAGACTGTTCTTTCTTGTATTTTTCCCTCTCTGTACAGAGAAGAGGCAGAGGAGCAAAGACTGGGCAGTGTAAGGCCTCATGACAATAAAAATGTGTGTGTGTAATTTGAAGTTATTTACAGAGTGATCTCACAGTAGCACAGGAGTGGGGCAATATTCCCTGGATTCAAAGTCCAGTCCCAGGCTATTACAACCATATCACCATATCATCCCCTAGTCCTGTGCAATGTTTCCCCTCCTACTTCCACACAAAGCTGTTCCCCCTGGGTACCTCCTTATCACTAGTTACCTGGTTTGTACATACATGTCCGTGTGTCAATATTGCCCTTTTGTTTAAAGGCTTAGAGGGATTATATCTAAGATTTGGTCAGTCTCTCAGTTTTCTTTGAAAAAAAAAGACAACTGTGAAAGTCTTATTAAAAATAGCCGGGATCAATCGCATGATTATCTTTTAAAGCACACACGGAAGGAGACTTTCCTGAATCAATGATAAACTCTTACATGGCTGCTAAAGTGTTTTTAAGATCCCATTTGTGGTCAGGTCAGACTATACCCTGTATACTAAGTTAATATTTTATATTAACCTGTGCAAGGTCAGTATTTCAGCTGTTACATGACGCGTGCCTTTTTTTCTCTTCCTCCTCTTTTTTCTCTTCCTCCCTTTCAAAGCAAGTCAATAACAAGGAGAGGAGGAAGGGCTTTAAGACATTTTCCTTATATGCCCCATGCTGCTCTATAGCAGAAAGTTTACAGGACAGGCTCAGGTTTCCTGACACGACCAAATGGATGCCTTGTGTTGTTGGGGCTGTGTGATGCAGCCACGATTCGCTATTGCATCATCCCTTGTCACTGGTGTCCGCATTTACATCAGTGAGCCAAGCAGGGCCAGGGCACTGGCTCAGACAGTGGTATGTGCACATCAGGCTTCCCTGCTAGGCTTGCTCTGAGGCTGGTCAACCTCTCCCAGAAAAAGAATGGACACATTTTGGGGAGGCAGAATGGGCCAGAGTCTGTTCTAAGTAGAAAATTTAGACCTGAAAAACCTTTTAAGGATAGAAGAGTTTAGCCATATGGCCCCAAGCCATGTGCCCTTTTCCTGGTCTGTTTAATGCACCTTTGAACTATAGCTACTACATTCAACTAAGTCAACATTTGTTCCATCAGCTAAAAAAATAATTCTTTTCTCATTTATGGCCAAAGTTTTGAAAACAGCTGTCTGATTCCACAGCTGTGCCTGTGAATGCCAGCAATGTGTTTAGTGCTTGGACACATCAGTTTTGCAGCCATCCGAGTTTTGGAAAGCATGAAACTGCCCTGAAAGGTTAATTTGTGGTTCCCAGTGTCTAATTGCAGGCACAGATGTGAAACACCAATTCTCAAAGCTATTTGCAGGGGTCAGTCTTGAGTGTGCTGCCTTCTTTTGCTACATTAACCTGAAAAAAAAACCAAAGCAGGCCATGTTACAGTGCTGAGGGTGCAGCAGTGAGTAGATAGGTCAGAGGCAAATTTAAAACAACAGTGATTCGTTAACATTCTAAGCCAAAATTACTCTTCACATCACTGTAAACAGCATAAAATCACTCTTCATTCTTCTCTTTCTACATAATAACACTTGTGCTCTTTTAAAGTATATATATAAACTAAGAGAAACTCATCTGAAATATGACTGCAATTTGTTGGCTCTGTTCTTCTGTTCCACTTTATTTAGAACCACTCAAAGCTTATAAAATTATGGCTGAAATCCTCAGTTGGATGTTCATTACATCACATAATTCATGCACATGAATCATCAGTACACAGCCACAGTGGTATAGATTTTAGCTGCTTTACATTCTCATCTTCTCCCATTGATCCCTTCACACTGCTGCACTTTGCTGTTAGTTGCACACAGAAATAACTTGTGCTTGTTCTAGTGAAATCAGTCATTCTAACATTTCAACTGTTTTCCCTTAGCTGCAACAAGATAGATCTTTATTTGAGAGATGAATCATTTTGAAAACTTTGAATCGCACAGTTCTTTAGTACTTCACATTTAGAGGGTAGTCAAGGTAAGCTAGTAGCTCACAAACTCACCGTGTAATCTACCTATCTGAAATTTTATTGCTGGTCTGCTTCAAATCAGAACTGCATCTGAAAGCCCTGCAAATGTTTCTGTGCAACATCTCAGTTTTGGGGGAGGCATTATCCCTCCCATTTTAGAAAGAAAATGCCCTGGGGCATGTTCACGATGTTTGGATGGCAGAAGTTTCACTGTGTCCACACTGCAAAATAGATTGATGCTGCAGAGATGCATTAATATAGCTCCAGGCCCAGGTTTAATAATCTGTAATTCAACTGGGATGTGAATGATTTGGGCTGCCTTCAGCAGCACTCTAACTGGACCTCTGCAGCTTCAGGGTTAGGGAGACTTCCATCTCCCAGAAAAGATCCCTTATAAATACAGCTTTTGTGTTTCTTCAAGATCAGGGCTGTTGTTATGGACTGAGAGTGTAACAAGACACGGAGAGGGATGCGAGGGTCAGCTCAGGCCATGGCAGGAGGCAGCTACTCCGTTTGTGCATAACTAGGGATAAAGTTGGCTGCAGATGGCCGGAATATCAAAGCAGAGCTTGGTATAGTCAGTCATCCACAAACTGATCTCCTATTTGTCATCAAAGTGGAAAGCATGTGAGTATCATGGAACAGACCTTTGAGTTAAAATGACAACAGAGCAGTATTGGCTGAGAAAAAAAAAAGCAGCCAGGAATGAAGTTGTGCCATTGCTTAGCTCAGAAACTCATGGCAACCACTCAGCTTGCTGGCAACAGAGACCAGCTCAGAGGCAGGGAAACACCTGAAGGTCCTACTCTTCACTGTCCCTTCACCTCAGCTCCGTGTCCTTCCTGCCTGAGAAAAGGCTTGAGCCAGTGCCCTGCGGAACGCAGAGCAAAGCGCAGCTTCACAGAGGGCTGGTGCAGAAATCCAGGCTCCCTGTGCTTCTTTCTTTGCCAGTAAAATGCCGAGGACCCCAAGCACTTAATGACCATCTAAAAGTCAGTCAGTAAAATGAGTATGGTTTGTTTAACTGCAATTTTCAGGCAGACATGTATTAATATAGATTTTATACTCAAGACTGTTCACGGTTGAATTTCCATACCAAGAAATTCTCCCTGTGAATTGCCTGCAGCATTACTCAATTTCTACCAGCTCAGCCACACTGCACGATTCAGAGTCAAAAGCACAGCTGTAGCAATGGTCATCACTGACTGCTGGGAAAGCTTCTACATATGCAATCCATTCACAGACTACCAGTGAGAAAACCAGAGTAAAAGCTCATGATTTCTGGTGAGGAGAATGTACTTCACGGCAGTTTAAAAGAAGAGCCTCAGTTAATGCTGCTGCTGGGGAAGGCAGCAAGGTCATTGACTCTGCATTGCTTAGCATGGCATGAGCTTGGGACCCTATGCATGCTCTACCCACCTTGATTAAAAAAAAAAAATGTGAGAAGTGATGAGTATTCCTGCTAATCCCATTCTGCAAAGAGGTTTATGGGCTGCAGTCAATGGTGCAGATAACAGCAGGGACTGGAATTTCAAAGGGCAATGAAAGGTGAGAAGGCACCTCCTAGACATCTCTTTCTCAGCCCAGGAATCAGCCCTTGAGCTATGGCTGATACACAATTTGGAGAAGTAGCAGTCTTCTTCATATTGATTCTCTGATAATTAGAATAGAAAATATGTTTCAGTTTTAAGGGAGATGAAAAAGCTGAGACAAAGGAAAACTATAGCAGGATCAATTTTAAAAGTGAAGAAGTTTTATTACTGCTAAAATTAGTCTCAGGTTATAAACAAAACTGCTATTTGTCTTTTCCATGAGGTATATTTCCCCAGCAAGAGAATCTGAACCAGTCCATTCAAAATCTCATTCATGAACAAATAGAGGGGTGCTGGGTGGCACCACTACTGTGTGGTACAAATAGTAGCTATAAGCAGAGTCTTAGGAAAAAGACAGTAAACATTTGAAAGATCTCCATTTGAGAAAGGAGTCAAATATTTCAATAGGAGGCATGTCTCCCTCCTATTTTCACTCAAGTGGTGTTTACTTCAGCTAATGGAAATAGTCTAGCTATGCAGTCTTTTCGTATGCAGGGTGGCGAGTGTGCAGAGCAACTGGGTCAGGGTGTGCCTCATGCCTTTTCAATGAAGTGTGCTTTTGTTTATTTTGTATTGCCAAATTAGTCAGAGAAACTGTGTGTATGTGTCTGACACTGATCGGGACAGCCTCCTCCCAGCCTGGTCCTCTGCGATTAAAAGAATTCTCTCAAAGGTCAGGAATACGGCAGCAGGGAAGCCTGGAGGCTCGGGGACAGCCCCAGAGATGGATGCTCTCCTCACTCAACACTAACTGAACCAAACTGATTTGAGAATCCATGTATAAATGTGTTAATGTAACTGCTAGACAGTGGAGTGCAAGGAGTTGCCTCACCTCTCCGGAGACTGGGACAGTTGTTTTCACTGAGGGTTCATGATGAGGTTTTGGGTGGGAGTGGAGAAGAAGGAATTTCTTATCTGCACCTAAAGAGATAACTTAGATGAAGAAACTGCTTTGCACATTTTCGGTGAGTTGTTTCCAAGTTAGTTTATAATTTATTTTTACAACTTCTTCGTCCAACAGATACAGTGGCAGTCTCAATATTTGAAGGTATAATGGAACCTCCATTCAGATTGAAACTGTAGTATTTTCTATAAAAAACTTTGAATAACAACTTACTCTTGTGCTGCCTTGTAGAGCTTCAGGATGCTCTTCCTGCTGTGTAGCCCTTCATGAACTTCCTGTCTGAATCCTCTCTGCAGGACTATGCAGGAGAGGATGCTCTGGCCTCACCCAAGCTCCTGACTTGGAGCCTGCCTTGGTGGTCTTGGGCATACACAATTTTCCCAAATGTCTGAGCAAAAAACCCAGGCATGCAGTCTGCAAGCAGTTAGAACACACTCCATTCATACCAAGGTATAGATAAAAGACTAAGACAGACCCACAGACTAGATTTAGTCAGAGACAAGTTTATGCATATCTCCATATCACCTGCACTGAAAATGAGATAGTGGAGCCTCATTATCAGCAAGCAGGAGAGAATTCTCGCCACCTAGTTCCAGGACTTAAGCTAATGTGAGATAAAATGTTGGATCCTTTAAGGGAAAAAGAAAATTGAAGGCATAACTTCATCAGCAGATAGTTAGTGAACATAGGCATGTGTGCATTCAGCTCTGTGAAGAAATGTTCCCTAAAAAATGGTTGTGCAGCTCTCTGGCATGTGATGCTGCGTACTTTCTGAATACATTTGCTAGCTTCTATGGCTGGATGCACCAGATAAGAGGCCTTGCCTATGAAAGAAACTGACAAATAAGCTTATAAATATATTCAGTCAAGTCCAAGCAAGCCCACGCATTAGGTCATGCTTGTACATTGGTTCTTGCTTTTAAGATCAGCTAAACCCTTGCTTCCTGTCAGGTTAGCCAGATCACTTCTAGGCCTCTGCTACAGTCGTACCTAGGGCACAGCTGAGAGAGAATCCCTTATTTTGCAGATGGAGAAGAATTGAGGCACCACAGCATGTCCAGAGGGAGTCTGCTAAAGAAGGGTTCAATTTTTAGCTCTAAATCCTGTAATACATTACTCACTGAACTATCTCCTAATTATTCCTTTATTGAATAAATGGGCATCCAAATACTGTTTTTCCTGAAGACTGAAACCATTTCAAGTAACAGTCTCACAGTGTCAGCAAACCCTCCTAGTGTCTTGTATAAGGCTATCCTTTTTGTACGAATGTGATTTTTAATGTTAAGAGTCTCTTTTGAATCAAGGACTGACAAACACGAATACTCGAGAATGAGAGAAAACAGAAATGAGCTTGTGTTTCTAATAGAAAAGCACACCTGGTCACAGGTATGAAAGAGCAGGTCCACGAAAGAGGTCACTCTGATGCCTTAAATCTATATTTTCTTGGATCCAGCTTTAGACATTTGCTAGATCCTGTGTGATCAATTGACTCCTGAACATCCTTAAACTCCCAATACTTTCTCCATCAACACGGGCAAGTTGCATTCGGACACTGACAAGTTGTGCAGAGACCAGACAAATGCCTAAGGTCTGGAGGGATGATCAGACTCTGCTTTTCCCAGTCAGTTGCTTGAAGGACACTCTGTACTTCATCTTCTCGGATATCTCCCTGATAACAAGCAGCTGGTGTCACTGTTTTCCCTCCTAACTTAAGGTGCTCTTCTGCAACCCAGGAGACCCCATTTTACCTTGGTCAGAAAGGGACCAGCATGCAGTTCTGGTGGAAGATGTAGCATTTAGGCTACCAGAATCAGACGTGAGCATTTCCTTTGAAGTAAATCCACCCTTCAAGAGTAATAAACATTAATCAGATCAGAAAACTTTATAGCACGATGGTTACAGCACTTGACAGAGATGCAACATGACAAACCAAGTATCTTATCCTGAGCTGCACAAACTGGAAACAGATTCAACCAAGAGGACAGAGTATCCAGCATGCAGAAGTGAGGGTACTTCCTGTCAACATGCGAAATCTGGAATCAAGGTTCTGATTCAAAGTCAGTGGAATTGGGAATTCCTGCACAGCTCAGGTCTTTGTGAAGTAGAGCGCTCTCTCTGTAGGACAGATGTCTCTTTTCCCTTTGAATCCTTTATTAGAGCTGTGGGTTGAGGAATCGCTGGTGGAAACAGGTGCCTTGCACATACAGTGTGTGCCCATACCCAGGCACCCACTACCTTCTTGACAAATATTCCTGCCTAGCTTTGCAGGTTACTTGCTGGGGTCCCAGAGCAGGACTTCCTGCTCTGGTACGGAAATCTCTGACAGACCATGGGGGACCAAAGCAGTCAAGCTGCAGCACTCACCAGAGAACGAAGCCCAGCAAAATGCTCTGTATTTAGACAAGATACCTGTCCAGTCTGCATGAAGCAGACTTGCTCAGCAGATAGGTTGAAGCAGGCTTAGGCAAGTGTATGTGTTGCAATGTCAGGTGCACTGTAGACCGTCCAGCTCTGCCTGCACAGCATATGGTGAGGTACAGGGCTAGGAATTTCCCAGAGTGTCGGGCATGAAGCATCACAGTGTCACACGTGGCTGTGATCTGGCTGCAGGTGCAGATCTCTCCAGGTCCAGCTGATTTACCAACCTTCTTCTGCATGTGGCTATCTGTGCATGGCAGCACTATGTTTTGTTGCCTTCATGGCCCTCATTCATCTGCTGACAGGAATGTGGGGGTGCTGCTTCTGCCTCTGTACGGCTCTGGACAGTGTGTACTGCCTGTCACATGCTGCAGCCCCACCAGAACATTTCTATTTATGCACTGGGGATGGGAGGAGCAGGCTGGCATTTAACTTGACAGAAGTGTTAGGCAGAAGAGCTTTTGAAAATGGAGTTCTTTACCAGACTTAATCTTCCTAACTTCTTGACAACAAAAATGTAAAGAAAGTCTGGAACAGTTGTTGCCTAGACTCAGACAACAACTCCTCCTGGTCCTCCTAGCAAGCATCAGACCCTCTGTACCAAGGCCTGACCAGCTGTGCAGTGCCTGGCCTCACACAAGCTCTGACACTGCCTAACAATTATACAAGGGCTTGGGAATCACTTTAAGCCTGGAACACAAATTATAAATAAAGTGACTTCAGAGAGCCTTCGATCAACTTTCATGTACTGACACCCTGGAGACAAACTGGGAGAGTTTGCCTGCCTTCACCAGAGATTATAGCCTGGAGCCAATCACTTTTGTCAGCCTTATTTTTGTCAGAGGAGACAACAGCCACAGGCCATATTTTTAAAATATCTTTTCTCAGTGATGACATTGCCTCAGGCCATCTTTTCCCTCCCCTCGTGCTGCCCCTCTGCCCATAGGACACAAAAGCAGGCTTTCAGTTCAAAGATTAGCTCAAAAACTTAGCTTTGTGAATTGGTGTTTGGTGTTTATTTTTCGTAGTCCATTTTTTAAAAGACGAAGTTCTGTGATGATGTGTGAACCTTCCCTTCCAGCCTCAGCCTCAGATACCCATGTGGGGTGCTCAGGTGGGCAGCTGGTGTGTTTCTGTCCTTCTGACCCAGGTTAGCTTTCTTCAAGCCTGTTCTTCAGTTAGTCCTCAGAGACAAATGTGGGGAATAAAAGAAGAAAAGAAAAAAAGCCTCTCAAGATTTAATCATCCCCAAGGGTAAAGCAGTGTGCAATTGGTAAGAAAGGTCACTGAGGGTCAAGAGGATTCGGGGAGGAAAGTGCCTTTCATGAGGAATTGCAAATGTTTACTTTAAACAAGTATTTAAAAAGTCAAGATCCTGAAAGAAGCCATATGTTTCGATTTTGAGACCAATTAGTCTGCCTCATCTGCAGTTTATTCTGTGGACTTTTGGCCTTTCAATTCTTCTGAAGGCAAGGAGGCTAATGTGCCAGCACAACTCCTGATAGGCAAGGGAAAGTTGGGGCAGCTGCCTGAAATGATTTTGAGAGATGCACTTGAAAATGCTTTTCAGAAATGATACAAAGATTGACTGGGCAAAGGAAAGAGGAATTTGACTGTGCCTCTTTGGTGGAGGAGAGCTCTGGCAGTCACACACCACGGCACTGATCTGTTTGTGCTGTGTAATGCACTTTGATAATGAGTCTTTAAGAATTTGTTACGGCTTTGTTTGCATGTGTTTGCATGTATAATCATTCTCTTTTCTCTATTTCTGCCTTTCCACAAGGATTATTTGACTTTTTTTAACTTCAGGAAGGTGTTTTTCAGCAAGTAGAATGTCAAGAGGAAATAAAAATGTCATGAATAACAGATGTCACTCCGTGAAGTCCGCTAGCAGCATTATATTTGATATGTGGCCCCTGCCAGAACATATCGCCTCTAAAAACAACTAAAGACAAGACAAAGCCAACCTGATGCAATTGCCCTCCAATTTCTGTTTCTGTTACTCTCTTCACCTGGATCCTTGTTCATGTGTACCACAGTCAACATTTAACACCCTGGGAGCAGGGACCAGGGCCAATTGCTGCACTTCCTACTGCTCCTAACCCACCCAACAATAGAGATACACAGCATACATCAGATGATTTGTACAGCAGGAGCAGAAAATTCCACAGCACCAAGCACTTAAGCATGCTGCACCATCCCCATTTCTTCAGCAAAACTATTCTGGGGTTGAGTGGCAGTCTTGGCTATAAGTCTCTTCAGTCCAGGTATCCAAATTCAGCCTCAGCCATTTTAATTCATCAGAACCCTTTTCATGAATTCAGATGTAACTCAAGGTTGAGAACAGAAGTAAAGTCTTGGTCCCACTCAAGTCCAAAACAAAACGGGGTAGAGCATGACCTGGATTTCACTCAACATCCCACTCCCCTGATTGCCAGTCCTGTGTCATATATTAGGTTGTACTTTGCCACTCAGGACAATCACCAGAGCAAGGACAAAATTCATAACAGATTTTGAAACCTCAGTATTTAACAGGTTTGCTGATGGTAGAGGAAATAAGTATGAATCGCTCATTTAGAGGAGAAAACAAGTGAAAATCTCAGGCTTTCCTATTGTTTGGAATTGAATATGTGAAACCTTGTCAAAATTCACACTAAAAACTGGAATGTGTTTTATAGGCAAATAAAGGGTGGTGATTTGTCTGAAATACTAAAATTCCCATGAAGCAGGAATCCACATAAACTGCTTGCTTCTTCTCATCAAAATAAAAATGAAAAAAACCCTTGATTTTTCAGTGCCCAGCGAATATATGAGACCTACCAACTTCTCCATTGAGAATTATTCTAATATTTTTTCATCTGAGGAATTCTGAACTCATCAAAGCTTAAAATCACATATGTCTATAAATCACTACATGAAAGAACTCTTCCTGTAAAACTGATATTTATTACATGTATAGAGACAGCAAAATGAAACTGAATTAAAGGAACAACTCAGACTAACATTAAACAATACAGGATTTCTAGCTGCAGTTCAACTTAACATTTTACAGAGTCTGACAGTATTGAGGACTGAAATGAAATGGAACAAAGTGTGTATTTGTTAAAATTCCAGAGATGTGGATGGAATAGTATAGCATCACCTAGACATAAGTATTTTGTTAAAATAGGGACAGATAGTCTGGAAAGGCAGGAATCCCCCAAGATATTCTGGCAGTGACATAATGTCTTGGGGTGACTTTATAATGTGTATCCCCTATCGCTACTCTATGCCCACGAACCTTTTCTGTGTCTTTAAAGTGAGCCTGAGAGGACACATACACTTTTAATTGCAGTATCTATTTTATCCTAGATTCTCCATCTTGTAACTCTGAGAGCAATGGCATGTCTGAAACAGGAAAAAAGCCACCATCTCTTTCAGCAAGAATAATCTGCTCTGAAATCTTTTTTTTTTAATGGATGCTGATTTGAGGCATTCATTCGTTAAGGTAAAATTGAGTGAATGATTTCCAGCTTAACTGAAAAATAAAACAACTTATTGCAGAAAGATTATAGGTTCATTTCTCATTCACTCGTTTAATAAATTAAGCATGAGAGATTATTTTTCTCCCCAAGTCACTTTACAGTATGTTCTGAAGCTTGCCCAGTTCATGAAATTGTATCATAAATCCAGCAACTGTGACTTCCACTTCAAGGAGATGCTGTTGTATGAGCACTAAATACGACAGTGCTGAATGGTGCATGACTTTAAGGGTTCATCCATTTGCCCGGGTGTCTGAGGAGACCTGATGAAGTTCCTGAAAGGGACACTGTATTTTGGACAACTTTTGTTAAACCAGATGCTTCCTAACTTGGTTAGAAGCATTTGGAAGATGTTTCCAAATTCCTGGGTTTAGTTTCACCATATTTCTGGGCATCGTGGGTTCAGTCCTGCAAATTTTACAAAGCTGATCTCAATAGTCCTTCCACACTCAGAAGAGGTTTTCCCATGTTAAGATTCTGCTCTGCAATGTTTCCACAGGGACCAACAACCTTCACACAAGCGTGCTAAAGAGGCAATTAGAACTGTGAGATCTTATGAAAAAATTTACGGGAGAAGAAAATGGGAAGCATCGGCTAAGTTTAAAAAAATACATGTATATTATTTAATATAAAATAATCTGAATTGCAATGAGCACAAATTCCTTGGGGCTTGAAATGTGGTCACAGTTCATGGCTGTATTCCTGTTAGATTCCTGTTAGAGGCTGCAAACTGAAATGCCTTCTTCCCTTATCCTGAGCCTTTCTGTTTGTGGCAAGAGGATACACCGGAGGCGATCAGCCAAGTGTGCTTTTATGCCTGCAGCCACCTCTTTGTCTCCCTTTCACAAGCATCACCATCGGCAAGGCCAGGAGCGCTGTCTCTGCATCCCGCGGCAGCTGAGCGGTACGTGCCCGACCGGCACAGCCTGGAACACGCGTACAGAGCAGCACCGCATCGCACAGACTGTGTTCACCAGTCCAGGCTGCTGGGTGTCTGCTAGCCATGATAGCCAGATGCCAAGGAATCTACCAGATCATCCCACTGGAAGAGCAGTGGGTTTTCACTGAGCGCAGGTGGTAGCTGGCAGACGGGGCAGCTGGTACAGTTTAGGAGCACCATGCTCCATCAGCGACCAAAGCCAGCTGCCTAAGGTGAACAGCAATGATCCCAAGTGCCAAGTGCTTGCTGCCTCCCATCCAGTCTGTCTTTGCTTTAACCATCTGCAGCCTGAAAGGAGTCCAGATCAGCCAGATCTTTCTGGTCACTGTGACAGCACGTGCTGGAGCATCCCAGGCACCATAACCCAGCAAGTACTTTTGCTGCTCATCTGCCCTGAAGTACTTGTGCACCTGATTTGGACTGAAATTAATGATGCTGTCAACTCATAGAGTACCCTTCTGACCCATAGCTCAAACTGCTTTACAGCTACAGCCGTGTTATCCCATTTTACTGAATGGGTCATGTAAGGTATGAGGTGCTGAAATGACCTGCTCCCATCACTGGCAGGAAGGAAATCAGCCCTTCTCCTGAGCTGTAAGCCCTTTGCTTTCTCTGACAGACCCCACTACCCAAGCTGTACTTATCACAGCACCAGAGTGCTCAGGTTCCCTGTATGAAGCATAAACACAATAAAATGAATGAAAGCTAATATGACTACTTCACTAATGACTGTTGAAATTGCTGATGGATTACAGACACTCTCTGTAAGGTCTAGAAGAAGAGACAAGCTTTAGGCGCACACTCCTGTTGTCTTGGCATGTGTGTGACATGCAGTGAGTTGGATTCATTGCCTGCTGCTTTTCGTTGAATTCTGGTATCATCCTGGTCCACAAACCTTAAAGAAGTTATGCACAGATAATCTTTGGACTACATAAATGTTCTGCTGTTGGTTTTGAATCTGTCCCAATGCTTAGATATATTATTATGATGGTTCCTCTCTTTCATATTTCCCTCATTTTTCTA
This sequence comes from Struthidea cinerea, assembly GCA_013397865.1. Lineage (NCBI taxonomy): Eukaryota > Metazoa > Chordata > Aves > Passeriformes > Corcoracidae > Struthidea > Struthidea cinerea. The sequence goes on along the minus strand of VZTI01000924.1, from coordinate 218,545 downwards.
CTTGCCACTACAACCTTCATCTGTCTCTTCTCTTGTGTAGCTCTGAGCAAATCCAGCAGTGGTTTACACCAGCTTCTTTTCCTCTAGTGAGTATGAGAAGGTGCAGGGGCCACTCTTGCTTTTCCGCTCCTTGGTGCATGGACTTGCCCATCATGGTCATATTCCTACTGACAGCCTCTATTTTATTCCCCGGTCGCTTCTGTGGGACCGACCTGCTTTCCTTGCTTTTCCCAGCTGAAGAAACATCAACTGCTGCACTGGTAAATCTGTTTCACTGCTTCTGCTTATGACCCTCCCCCAGACACTGAGACATGCCAGGCACTTCATTTTTTCCCCCCACTCTTCCGTTAGCCACATCTTCCCCACCCCGGTGTTATTTATACAATAAACTTGCAGCCAAGGGTTTCCTTGGCAACACACATGCCTTCCTGCTATCTGTTTTACAACAGGCTTGAATTGTCCCACAATAGCTTAGAGGCAGCAATTTAACACAGCTGGTGGCACAATACTTCTATTCTGAGCAAACGTTTCCTCACCAGAGGTAACTCCTGTGCTGGTTACTGAGCTTTCATTCATCCGTAAGGGCAAGTGAAGGAACGTATTACTTTGTGAAAATAGTAGTGAAGTGAAAGCCTGATGGGAGCAGCCAGAACAAAGCATCCCAGGAGATGCACTTATTTTATACCGCAAACTAATCAGTTACTGAACAGCAATAACTGAGGTACCCGAGTTTATTTCTTTTCATGAATGAAAGAAGACTTTGTGCTAACTCAGCTTGCACAAGGGCATGATAGGTCTCTACTGGGTACTTATGCTCCAACATCCTCAATAGTTATACTTGTTGTAATTCTTACCTTTTTTTTTTCCTCTCTGCACCTTTGTTCATAAGCAAAGCAAGGTTGGCAAGGGCAAATTATATTTTTCTTAAGCTGTTTAACATACTAGACACAATAGAGAACTCTTGAGTGCACACTTGTACACATCAGAGCAAGCAGATGAGAGAAACACGTTGCCACAGACTTTTTTTGGTCTCTAGTCAGTCAGTCTCTGGAACAGACATCACTGAAGTCTGGATATGAGTGTCCATTTTATCTGCCTTCTAATCACCGAATCAGAGAAGAAATTGAGGTTTGGGGGTTCATGGGTGCATGTACAAGCTATAACCTGTATATTCCTGTACCTCAGAGTAATCCTTCCCTGAAATGGAGGGAGATTTTGACTGTAAAAAAGTCATACATCTTCACCATACCCCTGAATGAGGTAATTTCCTACTTTTGCCTGCATTTCTCTTGACATTCTATTGACCAGTTCTGAAAGAACTAAGGGAGCTTTATTGTACTGCTAATGCTGCATTTGCAATAACTGCTTTAACAAATGTAGCTTCTTCCTCTAACAAATAGTTTGAAAATGACCTCTCTTGCTTGTGTGTGTGGAAATCCATAAAACATTACTTGAGTAGCTTTCCATGCAGAGCAAGTTCAGTCAATAATTTTTCAAGAAAGCTTGTGATTTTTGCAAGCAAAAGCAAGTGATTTTCGCTGTTGTCCAACATCCAGTGTTGCTCTGTAGTTGAAGCTGAGTAAATTTTGCTGCCAAAAATTTGCAACCAGGAGCAAGTGAGGGCTGCCAGTGCTCCCAGCTGAGCAGAAGTCTTCAAACCTGGGTAGCATAGCGAGCCAGAACTGCCAAGCCTTGCTATGGGACTGAGCATCTCTAGCCAGACCCAGCTAACATGCCAAGGTGAAGCCCGCATGGAGCAGGCTGACATTTGGGGACAAAATACCAAGCACTTTTATAAATGAAAGATTCCAGCTAGTCTAATTCTGTCAAGTGTGCCTACACAAGTGCTTGCAACACTTCTAACAGCCTTGGGAGGTCTGGGAGGATGTGGTCACATTTTTTGTGGCAGATATGTCCTTGTCCATCTGTTACCAAGACTTGTGGTACTGTGAAACAGGCTTCTACTTGCTTTCTTGTAGTCTTGGCACTAGACACATGAAGAAGTCCTTGGTACTGTATTTTTCTTGATGACTGTTGTAGCAAACATAACCTATTCCTGTAAGTGAAACGGGAAAGGAAGTTGTTGCAAGCACCATCAATACCGATTTACTCACTTTTAAAAATATTCTCCACTGGGCTGATTTTGACTTCTGAACACCAGGTATTCTCACCAAAACCAATTCTACAGCAAACAATTGGTATAATGCAGCATAGAGCAGAGGAACATGCCTAAACACTCTGCCCAGAAATATCGCCTCTGTATTCTTAAATGTGAAATGAACTGTAAACCAAATTGTAGCATGTTTTAATAATGAATCAAATAACAGATCCAAATAATGACTGAAAAGATGAAAGAAAAACTGGGTTTTTTTCCAGTATACACTTTTTGAAAATATTGAAATTATATTGTCTGCCCATCTTCATAACAGCGGTGCATGGTGATTTATTGGTAGCAATTAAAGCCCGTGATTTTTATTTTGTTTGTCACCAGACTGATAGGAAATTCAAACAGAGGTCTATTTACTTAAGAGATAGGTATGCTTTCTAGCAGCATGTTCAGCTGTGCAGGTTTTTTCCCCCTTAAAATGATAAATCTGATGGAGGATACAGTCATCTCTCACTGGTATCAAACCCCACTCACAAGCAACAGATGTTCCGATCTGAGCTCCAAAGCTGGGACACTAACAGTTTGCAGATGAGCTTTTGTGCTGGAGAGGAGATTGATAAAAGCAAGAGCAGAATATTAATAAAAAACTAGTGCAGTACTTCCAGAACTTGGATCTGCATGAAAGCTGGGAAAACCATTCTCTTCAGCTGAGTTGGTTCAAAAAGTCATACCTTAAAGATTTTTGCTTTTAAACCAGAAAAAGTATTGCTTGCTAGGAAATGGAGAACATGCAAGTATTAGAGGATGTTCTTGCCTCAGGGCAGTTGGGATTAAGAATGTACAGCAAATCTACAGCAGTAGAAGTTCATTCACATCAGTGGGAATTTTGCCATTATCAGGAACTAGAAAAAAGGATTCTCAGACATATTTCTCTCCTGTCATCCCTTTGAGTCTTTTCAGGCAGAGCTAAAAGCTTCAAGAAAGGCTTTCATTTGCAAGGGGCAAAAATGAAAGGAGAAGAGATGGCATCTTATGTGTGTGTTGAAAACTTTACCTATTCCTTTTCTGCAGCTGAAGCAACCAGTGAACACTTACAGTGCCCAGGAAATCAACCCAGGAGTGGTAAAGGCACCCCCTCCACCCACATGTGCTGCAGCTCTCCAATCTGCTCAGACTGTGCTACTTACAGCTGTGTGATCTTTCAAGGTCTGTTTTCTTAGGGGGACTCGGGCTATGCCTATACTAGTAAATTAAACAATGCCAAGGAACATTCCTGAGCAATGTAATTCAACAGTTCAGTGTTAAATTGTTAGAGCAGTCCCCAGGGCTTTGTGTGAATTGAAAAGAGCAGTGGGACTCTATTTTCAGTGTTTCTTAGAACAAATCAGGGAGGCTACCCAGTGTTCAGTGTGCACGGCAGCTAGGCAAAATTCACCTGGCCAATTTGGCTGTTCATTCAGTGCTACAAGTGTTCTGTTTTCTCCTTTCTCCAGGAAAGAACTGCTAACGCACGTGAAGAGGACACCTTTCTCTGTCAGCAGTGACACTGTGCAGGACTGGCATCATTTTGATGTTTCAAAGGCTTAGTGATGAATGCTGAAGCACTTCATGTGCACTCTCAACAGGCCAGGTGCTTAGATAGCGTAAAGATAAATGACTTGCTTGTCTTCTAAGTACATTGAATCTCTCAGGATTAAAAAGTGTGATATGTAAGTACTGATTTTAGCACTTTGTTCAAAAATGAGCTTGTGAAGAATCCTCATTAGAGGCATAAGATGAAACTGGGTCACTGTGAGCAGTGTGTAGGTTAATTCCCCTTCATTACAGTTTCTGCCTCAGAAGGTACTCTAGAATGAGCAACGGAAGCAGTGCTCCGTGCCAGCCCTTTCCCATGGTACCTTCATTTCTGACAATGAAAGTCCAGTGACAAAGAGCTGCTTGCTGCTTTCTTCTCTGAGTGTTGCTACTTAAATTGTTCAGCTGCAGACACAAAAAACCACAGAGGTTACTTTCTTCTGTAACACCACGTACAGAACAGATCCACGTCTGTGCACACAGGGAGTCCCTTCACATACACTCCTGGTTGTTCTTTGTGTGGTTTTAGTGCCTATCTGTAGTAAAACCAAGGAAAAACTCTGTCTGGATGGTCTGTGTGGACCAGGATCGAGAGATGCAGGTTTTATCCCTTCCTGTCTGTATTGTCAACTGTTCTTTACTGACAGCATGGAATGGGACTGCAGGTATTCACCTGAGTAAAAGAGCTTGACCATATTCTTGTTGCCATCTATATTCAGAGGCACATAACCTGAAGTTCCTTCATGCAAGAATAAAATCTCTTATATAAATAAGAGGAGAAAACCATGTGTTTGCACAGGTAATAACTGAGTAATAGCAATTAAGTCTTGCAACAGACCAACTATCAAATTGACGTGGTTTGCCCACTTTGTTTTCTTATCCTGACTATGTTTTAGTGAGTTTTCTCCCATCAACATCTGACTGACCTTGTTTTTCATAATGAAAAGTCTTGCTTTTACACTAATTGTGAATCATAACACATTTGTGTGGTAGTCAATACCGCCAGTCTAGCAGTGAGCAGTTGATTCTTCATACACCATCCAAATCAAGCGCTGGGAAAAAGCTGTCAGCTATCAAAGAAATTGATATTGTTTAGAAATCAATACAACTTTGAATCAAAAGGAACAGGCATACTATTTTCTAGCGTCTTGTCAGCAGACTGTGAAGGTAAATAGATATAAAACATAAAAAATGTGTGATAGTCGTCCAGAAAATAAACACTGTGGTAGTAAAAGGAACAATTAAGCATTATCAGCTGATGCCCAGTGCACATGGAAAAGAGTGTTCAAGGCATATATCAATAACCTTCTTCCATGAGGCTAGCTGCAGATTTAAAGTCTGCATTGCAGGGGGGGTTGGGTGTTTTTCTTTCCATAACATTTTTCTTGCAGTGAAGTCTGTCTGAGGTCTGAGAAATGTTTCCTGGTTTATGATCAAAGTCATTCAAGCTTTCCCAGAGTTGTATGTTAGAGCAATACAGTAAACTATCCCTCATGTTTTTGCCTGTGGAAAATATGAAAGAGAATTCTCATAGGGAACAATGAATGAAATGCAGCCAAATACACCTGGCTGAAATTTACAGAGCATGGTGCTGTATTTTCAAAGTCATATCCCATATATTAGATTTTTCAGTGACAGGCTGCATCCCTCAGGATTAAACAAACGTATTTAGCAAAAGGCAAAGGTTCATAGCAAGTATGATGCTTCTCTACAGGCCCCCTCACTAACTGTACACGTCCTGCCTGGTACTACTGACAGTAAGCAAAAGCCAGCCTGTGGGACAGGTGTGCCCAGCCCAGTCCTGACCTGGTAGAGACACAAGCCTGCAGTCAGGAAGCAGATGACTCGTCCCTGCCCCTGCCGTCTCATCCAGATGGCAGGACTCTACTTTTCCAGACCACAGCTTCATTCCTAGTTGTCACTGAGTGGATGTGCTTCTTCAATAAGACAAAAGAAGAACAAAAATTCTGTAAAATCCAATAGTGTAAGGGAGTTTAATCATCTGAAATTGTGATTTTACTGATCACCTCTTTTTGACACAAATCCAAACATCAGAGGATGAGCCTGGTTCTGTCAGGTGAGTCAGCAGCTCTGCCTTTGGGAAAATGAGGGTTTGCCCGTTTTAGACATAACTCCAGAGTTCTTCTGGATGCTGAGTACTGAAATATTAACCTATCTTCTGTGAGTTACAGGTACAGAGGGTTTCTAAGTTGCATAGTCTTCTCAATTTTGATTAATTTTTAAACAATTCAGTAAAAAAAAGGCTCAGCCTCAAGATTTGGTTGGAGTGGGATGTGTAGAGAGTTTTTCTTATGAGAAATTCTAGACTGATAACCCTACAAAGTTTTTTTTTTTTTTCTGTCTTGCTACGGGAGCTGTGAGGACTCAAATGAGCTGTGGTCTTGCAAGTCGGTTACTGGTACAGTGCAGCCTTGTTCTGTGGCAGCTGATCCTGGAGACAGAGGGTAGGCTGTGGCAGACCAGCTGGAGAGCTTGCAAAGATTACAGTGACTCTCAGGCCATTTCATACCATTTGGTGTTGCAGCAGTTATGGGAGGGGAATAGCCACAGACCTGCACAGCCATCTCCTGCGCATCCTGTAAGGGAGGTGGCTGCAGAGGATATAACCAGGTGGCCAGGCATCCCTTCAGGAATGAGGCAGAGCAGAGAGCTGTCTGATGTCCCCTTAATGAAAAGGTTTAGCCCGGATCCTTCCTCTTTCTCAGAGCCTATGGCTGGAGGCTCTTAAAATGCTTTACAAATGCTAACCCTCTCTGGCTCATCCCTATGCCTGGGGCTTCAAGTTTGCTGCTGGGTCTGAGACAAGTTTCCAAGACCCAGGCAGATTAATTTGATGTGTTTCTCCCTTGTCCTGCATGCATGCAATAGGGATAATATTGACTCACAGGTTAAACTAACCAGAAGTTAGTGATGTGTTTGGAGAAAGTATATCTACAAGATAGAAAGCAAGACACTTGCATCAGCTCAGGAATAAAGGGAGGAAGTGTAAACTAAGCAAGATAATGGTGGAATTGAAAATCCTCCAAACTGGCAAACTTCCTTCACTCTCAAGTACTCTTTGAATGTGTGAAGTACATAGCTACATAAAAAGGCAAATTATCAGGTGTAAAAGAGTGATAAAGCTATTAATTGAGTTGCATACCTACAGGCCAGTTAAGCCCTTGGTCCAAGGCTGTGTGCTGGTAACCCTCACTTCCAATTTATAACTCCAGTTTTTCACCTCAGTTCTAATTCCTTGCTGTCTGAACAGTATTTATTTCCCATAACATTCCAGGTGAGAAATCAGTTTTCCAAGGCTACAAAGGCACTGAACCTTCTGCTACTTAATTTTAACTATTTGTAATACTTTAAATACTAGTTCCTTGAAAAGAACCTTACTCCAAATTGTCTTATGCCATTCTTTGAGCATTGGAGGCTGGATTAACTTTCTGAAAAGTCTACATAAACCTTAGCAATAATTTAGCCTGTGGCTTGCTCATTTGTTTATGTAATTCACCAGAAATTACTTGGGTTTGCTGCCCTGTTGTTACCTACTGGCTTTAAGTTAGACTAACTACTCTTCCCACAAGATGCTGACTCGTCTCCAGGGCACACCTGTGAGCACAGGCTTGTTCTGGTCTCCCTCAGGAGCTTCAAATCACCCTTGGAACAAAAATGAGTTTTCAGCTTAGAAAAGTCTCTTATGGACCATGAAAGTGGGTTAGAAGCTCTACAGATTTGAAGCATACATTTACACCTGGCTGCCACCATACAAAAATCCAGGGAGAATAAAAAATGATGTGTTGAGACCGTCTGAAGCACAGCCACAGCTCCTAAGGAGAAAAACCTGTTTCCAAACATCTGTTCTGCTCCTGCCTATGTTACAATCACAGTTTTGTTCTGATTAAGAGGCAGTTAGAACGGATTATAAAAAATTAAGTGTTAGACAAGAGAGGATGCATTGCATCCTGTAAATGTGGTAGCAGCTGAGAAGTTCATGACAGCTGTGGTCAGCCCATCACTCTTCCCACCAAAGAAAGGTGAAGTGGAAAAAATCAGGGGTGGCACACAATCCTGGCACTTGCTGTGCTCTCATGGGCCACAGCATTACCTTATCTGCACCCTCCTCCTGCTGCCTTCCTGCTGCTAACAGACTACCCTCAGGTTTTAATCTGAGCTGGACTAAGGGCTTCTTCTGGGGTTCAGCTACTGCTGTCCCCTGTCCTCAGCCAGCAAGCACAGAGTATGGGTATGTGTCACTGAACCCTCTCAACACAGGGATTGCAGCAGCACTGCATGGATGGCACCAGCACCAGCCCCATGCCAGTGCCTGAACGGAGCCTGGGAGCAAGTGTTGATTGTCAGAGCTCAAAACCACCCCTGAACCCTTTTAATGATGTATAGCTCCAGGGACTAGAGCTCTCCTTACTGGAAGGGACACCGACCTGGTGTGGGACAAGGAAGGGAGGCGGGGGTTGGAATCACTGAGGCTGGAATCACTGCTGGTGTCTGTCCCGAGCTACTTATCTGCCAGAAGCCAGTCAGTCTGGTGTACCCATAAACACCTCAGAGCTGCGTTTTGCTCTTTGGCCGACTTGTGGGCTGCCAGGAGTGGCTGCAGGACTGGCCATGGCTGCGGTGTTACTGTCAGGTGGGATGCGGCCCCTCGAGCGCAGATGCCGTTGTAGCCATAACCTCATCACAAATTCAGCACTATTCACAGCTGGTACCACTACTGAAATACTTGCAGAAGGAAGATTTTTAAAAACCTTGTTTCTTCGAAAACCTCGCTGCAGATTCAAGAAAGAATGCAATTTCACAGAATTTTGACAAACCAAAATTGCTTCCAGCATCACACACCTAGCCAATAAAAATACAGATATTTGCAGAGGGTTTTAGATGAAGCAGTTGCAGATGTTTTAAAGTGCTGAATAATCTTTTAATAATATTTTCACTAAGAATTTAATACCTTTCAGCAATAAAAGTATTTTGTTTCTGATTCTCTCTTTTTTAGGTCTCCTTTAGATCTCAAATATGTTCAGGTAGGAAACACTTGTGCATTCACAGATCGTGTACTGTGTCTGGGAAGGACTAAACACATCATGTTTCTACTGTAGTATCTATACTGTAGAAAGTGCAATAATAATAATAATAATATTTTATTAGTAAATCTGGAAAAAATAATATAACAAGTTATGCTCAAATAAAGTCCTCAACATGCACTATAACCTTTCGTCTCTGACAGTTAAAATTTTAGAAGGTTATTTATCTTGGCATAAAAAGTCATTTATTCAGGTTTGACATGTTTATCGTGGGAACATGCACCCCATTTTTTTGTACAGAAATACAAATGTACCCACAACTCCAAGCTTTGTCCATGAATAGTGTGAGCCTTGCCTGGAAACTGACTTATTTACTCATTTTGAGAAATTTGAACTTCTCAGGAAATGTCAGTCCATTGCATTTCTGTGGCTGGCTGAGAAGATTATGTTATTGACATCCTTGTCCTGGTCTGATGTGGACTAAGGATTCAATTGTGTCTATTCATGTACAGAAAACAAGAGTCTACCCGATGTCTGGAAAATGTTAACTTGTTACTGCACACTACACTTTAGCAAGGGTCTGCATCTCGAAAGCTGATGAGTATGACTTAGAAAATTGCAACCTGGGAGGAAGTAAAATTCCTAATTAGCAGCTACTATCACAAACAGGCAACAGTGAATGCCCTGCTTTTCACAGCAGCCGAATGATTCATTGAGATGCTAGTGTCAGCAGAAGATCTTTTAAGACTTTTTTTCAGATTTCTTTTAACAGATTGATTGTCAAATGAATGTCTCATATCTGTCGAACTTAATTTGGAAGGAGTTTTTGTCTCAGATCAGCTATCTTAGTCCTTTATGGAATTTATTTTTGTCATATGTTTCACTGGCAGGTTCACAACAGTAATCTGGACTGTTTGGATTCAGTCTCACATCTGAAAAAAAATATATTTATCTTTTTGGGTTTTTTTTGTTTGGTTTGGAGTTTTTTTGGGTTTGGTGTTTTGTTGTTGTTGTTTTGTGGTGGGGTGTTTTTTTTGTTTTTGTTGTTGTGGTTTTGGTTTGTTTTTTTTTAATCTTGTCACCCAGTTTCATCAGGGGTCAAGTAACCCAGTCACAGATCAGAAAATTGAGAGGTGATCTGGTATGTATGACACAAAACGTATAATTTAGTTAATTGCTATTTACTTAATTTTATTTCAAAAACAGGGTGTGTTTCTGCAACAGAGCTACAAACTCCAACAGCCTAACCTCTAAAAGTATCTTAAAAGTAAAAAAATAATACCTTAGAATATAGCACTTTTTTACCTTTCTTTTCAAGCACTTTCAAGTCATCTTTTCCTGTTTTTTTCCCCTTCTGCTTTTCAGTTCTAGTGAGGATGCCATCTAACTTTGGACACAGTGAAAATCCAGTCCTATTGTGCTACCTCACCTTATTTTCAGAGGCAGGATTTCACTGAAACACCTCAAAAATAAGCTGTTTCTCTAAAATTACATTTCCTTCTTTTCAATGTGCTCATTCACAGCGGGGATGGTGTGAGCAACATGCAGCATAACAGTGTGGACTGTTTTTCAGCCCACTCTAAATATGAAATAACTCCTAGCCATGTTCTTTAAAATATGATCTACTCACTATGAAGGGTATCTAAGAGGACTTTAAGTACTGCATGACTGCGTTGATTTCATTGAAGCAGATGACTCGGGGTTCCTTCCCACACATCATCTATACTATAAACAGTGGCATCGCAGCCCTGATAGGGTAGAGATGCGAGTCAGTCAAAGTCAGAAGCTTGGGGCAAATACTTAGCATAGATGTTTCCTTGCCCTGCAGACGTACTTCGCTTATCTACTACTCTCTTCAAGACACCTGCGACTTTTTGTCACCACTTCCCGGCAGAAGCTGTGACAATCACGGGTTCCCGCCACCATCAAAGCTGCGGTTCTGTGATGTGTACTCTGGTGTTAGCCCAAAACACAGCCCAGAGTTTGCTGAGTGTTTGAAGCTTTGCTTCTTTGTGGATCTAAAAACTACTCTCAAATCCTCTGCCTAATTGTCCATTAGTACGCTCTTTTAAACATTAAACAAACCCCTTTATTTACCTTCCCTGCTGCCTGATAGTCGTCCTCAAGAGGCAAAGCTGCCTCTGCCTTAGCGACTTGAACCTATGTGACCTGAACAGTCATTTGAGATGTTAATTCACAGAAGAATGAAGCTGAACAATGATGGATCGAAGAATTTCCCCCACCCGGAAGAAAACATGGTTGCATAAGCTTTGTGTATTGATCAGCTAAATTCGGTTTAATTCTCTCCAGAGCTTCAGTGCTAGCCAGTTTCTAACACAAAAGGAAATGATAATCTCTGGTATTTTAGGAAAGAACTCTAATTCTCTGTGATCGCAGTCTAGTCAGGAGTGTTTTCCCTGGAAGTGCTGCAGAAGAGTAAGACCCTTTGTGCCTGGTGCCTTTAACTCAGAAAATCGATTTATTCATTTGCATTACAGAATGCTACTGATATTTCCCACTGTGACTTTCCTGTCAACATGATGAGGTCAAAATAAACCAAACTCCCAAATTCAATTTTTTTCTGCTACCTGCAGGTTTTGACATACTCTTCAAATATAATATCAAAGGAAAAAAAGTGTCCTTAGGAAGAAGAGAACCGTACATTGAACTCAATCGTGTGCTGTTTTGCTGCTTTAAAGTTGTGATGGTGGGATCCCATTGACCTCAACAGCAAAATTCATGCTGTTATTATTGAATTATAGCCCTGCCTTACACATTCAGCTAGTACAAAACCAGGGAGGTGGTATAAATTTTCCTAACTGTTTGGAAATATGCAGAACTATCCTAATTTATCACAGTTCAGAATACGAACCTACTTCCTTTAATGGTCATTAAACCCTTAAAACCTTATTGAAGTCTGGGGCACGAATCCTGCTCCTCCTCATCACACCACATTCCCTAATGATGACTCTGACAGTGACACCTGAACCTGGCTGGTTCTCTTCCATCTCGGTAAGTGTAATGAGGAATGAGCAGACTTGAAAAACACAGTGAGTCTGCAGGTGAGTATTACTGGATGATGATATTATCCTGTGCCATTCGGTAGCTTCAAAGGGCCTTACAGGCTTTTAAAAGTTCAGTAGTAGCTTTTTACAGAAAAACCTTTTGTTTTTAAAAGCCTGCTTATAAATTAGCATAGAGCTGGAGTCTGATGGCTGCTCAGCAGATAAATCAAAACTGAAGTAAGAAGGCACTCAGAGCTGTATTCTTACCCTGCTCCCTGAGAACAGAGCTCATGTCTCTCTGCAGGGTGCAAGGCAGCCCAGGAGCTTGAGGGCTTGTGAAGGGAAACATCTCACATTCCCCTGATGAGACTTTGAGGACACGGCCTCTGACACAGCCTCCCCACGTCCTTGTGGTACACCTCTGGGCAGATTGTGCTGGTTAAGCAGCTTCAGAGCAATCTTTGTGCAAAACAAAGCATTTGGTGAGATATCCAGTGGAAAACTCAGACATGGGAAGAGAAGAAGGACAAGTGTGCACCCAGCACAACCTCTCAAATCCGCATTTCACTTAGGATTTCTGTAGTCTGCTCTCTGTTTAGCCTTCAGAAAGCTGGGCAATAGCCCTAACAAATGGAAAACAAGTGCATTGTGCCTATTTGGGTTCTACTGAATTGTAGTCAGTGTCTCTGCCCCCTTACATTCCTGTCCCAGGTGGAATCCTCAGCATGGGGAAGATGGGAAAAGAAGAGAGGTGAGATGTGCCTTGACCTACCCTAGGAAGGGAGGGAACTTGGCCATGTGTGACTGCCTGCACCTTGGCACTAGGAACATTTCCTTATTTACCAGGTTACTTAGTCAGAGCTCTTTGTCTTAATATAAAAAACTTCATCTTCTTCCCCAACAACCTCATTAGTGTACATTCAGAGCAGAGTGCTCACTATGCACCTCAGTTCGTAAATCCCCCCAAATCGGTTTATAAATGCTCACTCCAGTTTACAAACACCTTAAAATGGTACTGTATTGCATGAATTAAAATCATGAGAAAAAGCATAAAACAAATCTTCATACAGTCTGAGCTGGAAGTCCCTCCATTTCAGTGAGCTCGGCAAGCTCTAGCCATGCTGTAACTGGCATACAGGAACTTCTTCTTCCTCTGCTCCAAATGTTGAGGGAAGGGTAGGACAGCACAACTCTGGCTCACCAGCATGAGCCCAGGGCTCATCCCTTACCCCTCTCTCCCACCTGGACCCAGGTAGCTCCCAGACACACAACAGCTGAGCCTGACCCAAGGCATCCAGCGTCTGTTTTGCAGCCTTGGCTTCCACAGGCTGTACCCCTTTGGGAAAGTAACCTCGCTGCCAGGTCTGCAAAATGGAAATTGCATCTCTGCAGGGAGCCTCCACGTCCATAAATGAGAGTGCTAGGGAAATACAGAGCATCTGACCCTCTTTCTGCAGAGGCATTACACGACCTTGGAAAGCAGCTGGTGCTGATACATTTTGTGCAAGGTGGGGCTTGCCTGGACCGGTTGGGAAGTGAAATCACAGAGAAGTAGGTGGCTGTTTCTAAATAATTTGGGATGAGAAGAAGGGAGGCAGCAAGGACGACTTACTGGATTGTCAATGGGAATTGTGATAATACATTAATACAAGGCATTTCTTAATTTCCAAGTGTCTCATCTTCATCCTGTTGACCTTTATATTAATTTTGTATCTTTAGAACACTTACACTCCTCTATTTCTCTTTGGAACTTCTCTATATTTCTTTTCCTTCTTATTTAAGTTATGGAAGCTAATAACACAGTAGAAATAATGTTTCCATATTGTGAGTACCATCCAGTCTTTCCCAAATTACCTTTGCCAAGGAAGCAGACCACAGCTTGAGTGCCATTCAGATGGCATATTTAATGCAAGGCTTTTGAACATTGAAGAGGGTCAATTGCTGCCTGGAATTATTTCTGAAATAATTAAATAAAAATATAGATCTCCAAGGCTAGAGGATACCACTAGCCTGAGTCTTTCAATGGAGGAAAATAAAAGCACAGTGAAGGTCTGTGATAAAATGTGTCCCACACTGCAGATGTAACTGTTGTTGTACAAGGACATGAAAAATCTTTACAGTGAAAATAATTTTCCTAACCATATACAGAGGTTAACTCATATCTCTGAGTCAGCACTGTTGTAAAAATGCAGTTCTTTCCAAACTTTTATCCATTGAGTATTATACTGAATTAGGATGGCATGCTTATTTTTCAGTCTGACAGTCTTCATGAACTATTTTTTTTAATATTTCCTGCAGAAAATTATGCAAGTTCATTACATACTGTGCATGAATAACTATTTTTCTATTTCAAAACTGTTAGTCTTCACCAGTTTCTTCTCTTTCTTGTATTAAAGCTCTTTTATTTAAAACTGATGAGCGTTCCTTTATTTCTCATGAGCCTCTCAGCTTCTGTTCCCTCTTATTAATGTCTTCATTGATCTTTCTTAGACTCTGGAAATATTTCCTTGTTGGAGATCATATCTGCTGCTCTTTACGTGGAACTGATTTCCTTCACTGGCTGCACCTTTGATGAGGACTGGCAGACTACAACTGCAAAGATTATTAACAGTGGGGGGGGTGATAAGGACTGAAATATGGCAGTCATATAGAATTCTGCCCTGTTCTTGTTGCCCCTTTTCTAATCAAAACCCTTTCTCTTTCATTGGTATTAAGCAGAGGTTTCTTCTGGACCATCTGTAATAACTTGCAAGTCTTGCACTGAAACTCTTATCACTTCATTTAGAATACAGTTCAGTGTTGCAAGGAACTTCAGTTTCTTTCAATGCTTATGGCTTTGATTTGGATTAAAAAAAAAAAGAAAAAAAAAAAGGAAACCAGAACAAGAATCAAACTCACATACATTGCGTGGTGGCTTCATTTTGTCATGTCTCCATGTCTGAATCCCTGACTGATCTGAATCACTTAGCATCATCTGCAAATTTTGCCTCTATGCCCTGCTGTGAGATAATTAATAAACAGACTCAGTTACAGCAGATGCATTGCAAACACTTCACTATTAATCTCATTTCTAGATGAAAGCTCACTCTTTATCCTTTGAATTTTGTTGTCTCCTAGCCCACTTCCAAAGCACAGCAGAACATTACCTTTCACTCTCTAGGTGCTTGGTTTTCTTTAATAGTCTCACTGAGGGACTTTAAGAAAAATCTGAATAATTATATATGCAAGTGCTTCTTTACTCACTAATTTGTTGACACTTTAATGAATCCTTATAGTTGGAAGGAAGGTTTTCCTTTGGCATAAATCAGCACCATTATTGTAATCATCTAATTTTCATCTAGGTGGTTTTATAAGAGCTATTTAAAATAGCATGCCACCCACTGAAGACTCATCACTCTATTACTGCTCCAACTACCCCACAAATTTCAATTTCAAATTCACTGCTCTTCAGGCCTGCAGTTTAGCAATTGATTTTAAGGCTTGCTTTTTAAAAGAAGCTTAACAACTTCTTTTACAACGTCCTCTGCATCCATAGAGGGTTATATTTCTAGTTACATTAGTTTCAGCTTGTCAGTATAAGAATTTAACTCCTGTCCTTCATGATGCCCTTTAGCCACGTATGCACTGATGCATGGAAATTCCCACCCAATCCTATGCATTCAGTGCAATGTTCATGCACAGAAGAAAAATTAGTCTGAATAACCTGTTGAACATCTTCTAGTTTAACTGCAGGCTTTGTCTGTAACTGTCTGGCAGGTACACTCAGTGTCTTTTTCTCTAATCCAGCTTAACTCCCCCCACTTTTCCCTACCTTCTCTCTTGCGACAGCCAGTCAGGCAGCAAAGCCGACTGGCTAGACTGATGTTCCCCAGAGGTTTTCACCTCACAGCACTTCTGCAGGGGCACGTAGCAGCCAACAGTTGCTTTTCAACACACAACCCCGCTGCACAGCCCTGAGCAGAGAGTCTGTCTGAAAGCCATCTCTTTTCCTGGTATTGTTTTCCTGTCAGAGCAGATTCCTCCATCCTCGGTCACCTTCTCTGCTGACTGCACACACACACCCACCATGGGCTTTGCGGTGGAGGTACCTGATGTAACTTTCATGACAATTTAGTTCTCACTTCTCTCATGGGTGCTTGTATATCCCAGCTGGATTCCTTTTACACATCCCATAGGCTGAGCAAGTTACAACCTCAAAGCTATTACCACATTCTGCTTTACTCTTACATATCCTTATGGCCTTCATCCGGACATTTTCCAAAGCCAAGGACATAAAGATGCTGGGGTAAGGCAGTATCTGAGACAGCATACTTATCCTTTAATGAAGGCCAAGGGGCTTCATGCATTATAAATGAGACATTCTTTCTTTAGTTCTAGTAAGCCCTCCTCAGCTCATCTCTGCAACTGTTTCTTCACCCACTCTTCTTCTTTATTGTGAGGATGGCTCTGATTCTCCCAGGGTTGAAAATGGCCCCATTTACTGCTTACCCAACACCTTTCAGATGAGAATTTAGTCAGTGACCGGAGATGCCACAAATTTTTAGCTTGCTGCATCCTATTACACCCTGTGTGTAGAAAAATGTGATCTTCTTGCCCAGAAAGATACAAAATATATATTTTAATATATCTTCTAATTGTTTTCATTTGCCTTAGCACATCTTCTGGAACGGGGCACTGCATATAATTCATAGGTATTTTACACTGTAACAGAGTTTTTCTGATGCATCAGTATACAAGAACCCACGGGTAGTATTCTGGTTTTGTCTCTTGGTCACATTTTCTGGCCATTTCATATGCAAACCCGTTATGATTTCTTTCTGCCAGTTCACTTTGTGGAAATTTAGCTTATTGAAATTAGGCTTCTTCCAAACACCACCAAGTACCCTTAGAGACAAGGTATTCCTAAGAGAAGAGACTTTGAATACAAATGCTTCATTACTTGGTAAACCTGTTGAATCCACTCAGGAAGAAGGTGCTGTGAACTGAAGTACCCATCCTCTGAAAGGAGATGTGCTATGTTCCTTTGCCTCATGCCTGTAAATTTCAGCCATAAAGCTGGTTTTTTATTCACTAATGGGAATTTGGAAAGAAAGGGGTTTAAAATGTTTCACATCCTCCTGGCTTACTGGAAAGAGCAAATCAATGCAAGAAAAAGGACACACTGAGAGTCTTATAAAATTTCGATTTCTTAATAGTGGCAAAGAAACCTGGAAAATCTATGGATTCGCCCTCCTAAGGGAATTAAAAACCTCCCTTATACAGGACTGTGGTACTGAATGTTATTGAACTTAATGTGATTATGTGCATTCCGTAACAATAGTAATGATCTGTAAAGTAAATGTATTCAATATAGCATTACACAAGTAGCAATAATTTTAATTGGCATTCTCTGAGTCTCCCCAACTATATTGTCTCAAAGAAGTATATGTTCAGGATAAGATTTCAAATTCTGACATCTTTGGCTCTGTTTAGTTTGACGCTTTACTTGAATAATATTTGGGTTTGTTCTTCTGTTGTTTTTTTTTTTACTCAGTAATAGGCTGTTCAAGAAACTTTAGCTAATGGCAGTTTTAAATTAGTTACTTCACACATATCTTTATATGTATCATTAAGTGTATATCCATATCAATATCTGTATCTAACTAGTTGTTGGTGTAGACATTGTGTACATACACAAAACCAGAGCAAAACATGACATTATCAATTAAACCTAACTTTAAACTTCAGCGGGAAGATAACTGGAGACAGGAAAATAATTGCTAAGGAAGAGTTAAGGAGAACAGGCCTCTGTAGTGGACCAGTTGCCCTGGTTTTGGGGAGTCTGTGGATGAACAGCTTGGGAAGGTGAGAGGAATCGAACTTGGTAAGTCCTTAAGATGAGAATTTTTGGAGGCTGAGGAATATCTGGGGGAAAACTGCAGAGGTTTGTTATCTGCTTGCCTATGTTCATGGCTCCTGTTGGCCACACAGGAGATACAGACATCTGATCTGGCCCAATACTGATTTTTATGTGATTTTATTGTACCTTCCCTATAGCATGATTTAGAGTACTCATTCTCTGTGAGTGTCTGCTGAACTGCTCTGCCTATTCCTTTCAAGATCAGGCATCTTCCCCTGCTGTCCACTCCTTATCCACTGTCACTTTTGACCACTCTTCATAAAGTCAAGGGAACTTAGGACTAAGATGGTCTTGTATATTCTGTAGCTCTCCAATGGCTGCTAAGATGCATCCTTCATTTCAGCATTTTTAATTCCAGATTTCCTGCTGAAAACAACTTTGGAAGCTCAGGCGCTTAATCATATGACGAGTAACGTGGTAGCTCCCCACATTGTCACCAGTCATGCCACGTGTTTTTTTCCACAAGAAATTAGGCACAGAATTCAGTTTTTGTGAGGCTAGAGACTGGCTGTTGCCTCTTCTGTTTTGACATTTCTGCCCACTGCAGCCCTAACAGCCTTTCTGTAAGTGTTACAGCGCAATATTGATATTTGGTTGGACAGGTGACAGTTACAAATTAGCAGCTGATTTATTCATCTAGGGAAAAAAGCAAGAGTGACATGTCATTTTCCATGTAGCTTTTTCCTATTCAAAAGCGCAGTTTCAGTGTTTTCTTCAGCAGCATGGAGGAAAATACAGTTACTCATAAAATCCTTGAGTACATCCTGTCAGCCCCCTGTAACCATACACCTTTTAGAATCACCAGCCCAAATACACATTAATTTGGCTCATCCTGTTCAACTAATGCGTGAATTATGATTTGGAGTAAAAAGAAAAGGCCCGACACATGTAGGCGTCCTTCTAGGAATGCTTTCAGCATTTAAATGCCCTTTTTTCAGGGTCCTATATGACATTATCCCATGGCTAAACGAGACTCTGCTATTTCCCAGGTACAGTGCTAACTGCAGCAGCACAGTCACATCTCCTCTACAGCTAAAACAGACATTAGAAGGACAAATTTTCTAGAGACAGTCTAGAAATCTTAAATTAGACTGACTTATTGGATAAAATGAGGTTGTTGTTCATCTTTTCTTGGTCCTCTCAAATATTTTCGGAGTGGCTGGAGAGTATGGCAGAGTATAAAGTTTCTGCCAGATTTTCCAGGAGATCCTCAGGCCAGCAACAGAGCTACTCTGAGGGCTGCAGAGGCTTAACTCGTGGTGCAATAAATGCAAGAGGCATCAGAACAAGCAGAGAGATGTCTGGGCAATAAAACTCATGAGGGGAGAGAGATCTTCGTACCTCTGTCAGGGTGCTTTCCAACAGAGTCCACCAGCCTGATGACAGAGTGAGCCCTCAAAATCCAAGCAGCACCCTTGAGCAGACCTGAGCAAAGTGGGCAAGAGGAAATGGCCCCAGGTTGCTTCAGGGGAGGCTGAGGCTGGATATTAGGAAACATTTTTTCACTGAAAGAGTTCTCAAGCACTGGAACAGGATGCACAGGGAAGTGGTTGAGTCACCATCCCTGGAGGTATTTAAGAGAAGTGTAGATGTGGCACTTAGGGACCTGGTGAACAGGGAAGTGCTGGATTAATGGTTGAACTCAATGATTTTAGAGGTCTCTTCCAACCTAAATGATTTTCTCTTTCTGTGAAGTGCTGTGCCATCTGCCTGTGTTTCTGCTGGCTCCTGGAGGGGCCACCCTGGTAGCATCCCAGGAGCTGTCTGGGCACAGAGCAGATGTCCTAGCATAAGTGTACCCTTCCAGAGGCACTCTCCACTGTTCGTCTTCCACGCAAGGCAGCCACTGCCTAACCTTAATCTTCAAAGGCTGGTCCTAAGTACATTGTCAGCCCTGAGATCTTAGTTATTCATGCTGCCTGCGGGGAGCTCGACTGCTATAGCAACCCACAAAAGCATGGGTTTCCTTAGTCATATTGAGTGGATGCTCTCCCTCTCACTGGCAAGACTTAAGGAAATAATGGACCTAGGAGATGTTTCATCCATATTTGTGCCTGTTTGCTCTTCTTCCACGCTAAAGGGGTTATCCATGTAATGGAATAAATTCAGTTCTCCAGTGCATAACCAGGAATGCTCCGCAAGTGAGCCATACATTTTTAGGCAACTCCAACTACCCTCCGTAGTCAGCAACAGATCTTCTTAAAGATTGCTGATCTGGCAACCTCTTGCCCTGTTCCAATATCCAGGACCAAATCCTGGCTTAACCCAGAAAAAGACAATGGGGACCTGCTATTATTACTGTGAAACCTTGTGTCTGATCTCAAATGTAAGGTGCTTGTTATGACCTATAACGCTCATCATCGCTGCCTGAAGGAGGTATTGAGGTATGTTTGTACACATTTGCTAACCATTGTTCAGAGAAGCCTCACAAAGACAGGCAAGTCCAGCCCTTGAAAGTCATGACATTGAATTAAAAAAGACATTAGAATCCCTTGGTGTAAAAGTGTTCCTCTAACAGATTGCATTCTTTTTATATATATGAATAAAATATTCATTTTAGTACTAACTTCATGGTGGAATCACAACCAGCTCTGATGAAATCTAGTTAATGTGGGAGGATGGAGAGATTGGAAACCTGCTCCAGTGCTCATAGGAACAGTGTCTCTGATCAGTCCTCAATTGCAATCTGGTAAATTAATAAAATACTGTGTTGACATAATACAATGCTGAAAACATGCTACTATTGTGAGAACATAATCACTGTGAACATCCTGTTCTGTTCAGCATCTCAAAAAAAACTTGGGAGTTTTTTTGAGGGGAAGAAATTAATATAGCCTGGCCAAGGTCTGAGTTTGAGAAGTGTAAAAGTCTTTACTTCTAAGAGACACAGAGTGGACAGTATAGTGGTAACAAAAAATAAATGGTTCAGAAGCATTGCTACATGTGTTTGTCCTTCATGTGTAAATCAAGGGTGAAAGGACTTTAAAAAAAAGTGCAAATAGACTAGACTCTTTAGAAAACACTTACTAGAGATACTTGCTACTTCAAGGTTTCATTGTGTGTCCAAAGATTCAGCAGGGTTCAGGAAAGAATATTAAACTTTGAGCAATTAGGAGAAGAAGCTGTGACAGCCGGGGTGAAAAGCTATCCCAAAACATGGAAGGTCTGGGGAAGTCTTTGCGATAAAAAATCATTGACTCCTAATCTGGGACAGAACATCTCAGAAATCCTTGAACACTGGGACTTGCCACTTTTCAGTTTGCTCTGAGTTTTAGAACTTTCATGGAGGCAGCAGCACCACACCCCTAAGCCAACTTTACATCTTTGGGTCACTCTCCACAGGAGTAGTGTGACCCTACCTGATAAGAGGACGATTTTTTAGGTACCTGTGTCCAAACTAAGACAATGCTATTTCTTTATTAATGCTTGGGAACTTTAAAGAACAATTAATTATGAAATTACAGACTTATGATTTTCTGTTTTGAAATCAACTTCATTTTCCCACTTAAGAGAGGTTTTAGGAAGTATCTACCTATTTAAAAGGCGATTGTACATATCTACATATGCAAAAGACTAATTACATGAAAATGTGACAATGCATCCTTCAAGCACAGGATCTTCTTTTATTGGATTCAGATTTCACAACCTAATCATACTTTAGTATTTTGAGAGGAACTTCATGTTTTCAAAAAGATTATGGCTAAGTAATGGAAAAAAGTGCCAGGAAACAGATGCCAATTTTTTCTTTGGCTGCTTTATTAAAGCTAACATAATACGGAAAGCAATTATTCCTTTGAATTTCTTTTTTGGGATGTTAGAACTACAGCAAGCTACAATTGCTGCCTGAGCGTATATAGACTCTGTCTAAGCAGATTGATTTTACAAAGTCTTAAGTGATAGATTTTGAAATGTTTGAAACTTCAGGTAGAGCCCTCAGATTGGTGTAAGATAAACAAATGCAGAAGATGCTGGAAGAAAAACAAAACAATTTGAAACTAATTTAGAATTAATTTTGGAAAAATTCAGAACACTTAAAACTTCAGAAAGATTATATCCTCTGCTGAGTTGGCGCTGTCATAAAATAAGCTGTAGTTAGAAAGGAGTTTACCCGAGGTTTTCAAAGTGATTCAGAAATTCAAGTGTGCTCTTCTCCACTGCCCTCAGCTCAGGTTCCCTGGAGCATCCTCTGCATCAGTTGTTCTTTCTGGTCAAGGCAAACCCAAAGCCCTGGTTCATAAGTGTGATGCTCGCTGAGGCCTGGAATAGGTAAGAACAGTATCCTTGCATTTCTGTCAGACATAACCTCTATGCCCCGTCTCCATGGGTGGGTGCAGGCAGACATGAGCTCGCTCTGCCTGTGCTCCAGGCTGGTTGGCCAGCAGCCAGCTTTGGTATGAAAGCCACACAACTCTATTAGCTTCTCATCAAGGCAAGTCAACTTGAACACAGCAGTAGCACAGCTCCAGAGTTTCTGAACCAGGTTTAGTCAGAGCAAAGGAACTTGGACCTGTTTGCACCCATCCATGCAGACCAGCTCTGAAAATCCCATTGAGTCACCTCTTGTAAATCACTTCAACTTCCACTCCCTCTGAAAGTACAAAAGACTTTCTCAGTTTTTGGGCAACTATGCTGTGCCTTTTGACTACTCTTTGTGCAGTGACTATCATTTAAAAATTCTTGCAGAGGCACCCTCGCACCAAATGGGAGCCTGAACTGCAGGTTGGTAAGCAGCTGGTAAGCTAAGCCTAGGGTTAAATAGGCATTTGAAGGCATAAGCGCAATTCATATCTCAAAGTGTACTGGTATAATTGTTGTTTTTTGACCCACTTCTTTCAACTCATACTAAAATTAACATGAGATATATGTATGTGTGATATATGCATGTGTGTAGAGAAGTTCAGCCAGGTGGGAGGGAGGCATCAGTCTTTTGGTGTCTTGCATGTGTTCTTGGAGCTACTGTCTCTGCTAATCAGCACCTCATCTCCTTCAGTAAGGGGCTGCTGCATTTGCCCCCCCCCCACCCCCCCTTACTCTCATTGCTGCATAGAGAAGAGTAAAACTCCCTTTACTACAGCAGTGCCTAAAGGCCCTCTCAGGATAAGGAACCCATCACGGAAGAGAACATATCCTCGTTCTGCAGAGCTTAAGCTACCAAAGGGGGAAAAATGGCAGCCTGCTTGACAGCTTGACATGAAAAAAGAGGCAAGAGATGGAGTAACAGTGCAGTACCTCCCACCTCTGAGCACAAGGTGCAGGATGGGTAGTCATGGCCCAGCAGCACCTTCAAGCACTGCTTTGCCCTGCTGTTAAGGATTCATTATGGTCTCATTGTCCATTGAAACCAGGTTGCAATCAGCACATCCCTTGCTCTTGGCAGTTTCTTCTGGGTTTTATACCAGAGAAATCAGCATCAGGTGCTTGAGGTGCCAATATGTTATTGAAGCCACATGGGGAGACAGAAGGGGTAAAAGAAGTTCTCCTACAATAACTCAGTGCTGAAGACATTATTTAAAACTATTTACCTTTACACGTACCCAAGTGCCTCATGCCATCAAGCACAAGAAAGATCTTGGCTTTTCAGAAACAGCATCATCCAGATGAAATCATCCAGATTTCATGCCTGGAAAAGTCACAACCTTGAAATACAGGTTCTGTGGGGAAAATCCAGCTGATAAGACACTCAGAGATTGCAAGCACTGGTTATATATAGCCAAGGGCAGGGCAGCATCACAGAGTGGTCTGGTCTGCAGTTACCTGGGTTATCTGAGCTTGTGCTGAATACAGCTCAATGCAGAATATCCATCTCGGTGCGAAGCATTACATGCAGCATTTGTCTTCCAAAGATTTCTAGTGTGAGATTGGTAATAAACTGGCTGGAGTAGTATTTAATTTTAAAGCACATTCACAGAATTAATTGATTAATTTTAACTGATTTAATAACACTCCAAGAGAACCTGACTCTGGTGTTGATATAGACAGTTTGCATTGCTCTGCTGGTGCAAGGGAACTTGGTTGGGTTTTTTTGGGGGTAGAAGATTGTGTCTAAAAGAAAGGACAATGAGTGCACTTTTGCGATCCTTTATTTTTAAGGTGCTGGTAAATGGAGAAACCACTAAACGAGCAAACATTCTGGAGAATACAGCTGGGAATTGATAAGTCAATATGGCTGTAAGGAGTATGAATGTTGTCTTAAAAGTGGTTGTGATTTCTACAAAAAAGTTGTTTTGATACCCTGCAGTTTGCTGCTGCATGCAACTGTCTCATGGATGGGGTTTGTATTAGAAACAAATTTAGCAGAAACAGACTTTACCCTGGTGGGGTTTTTTTTGGTTTTTTTTTATATTGGGTTTTTTTCAGGGCTGGGAAAAAACAGAGCTCTGGTCTCTCACTGGTACTGTAATACAAAGAAACATCAAGAAATATCAAAGGGTGTTTAGGACCCACTTTCTCTAGTTGTGAGTGACTGAGCAAACACAGTGATATTTGTACTGTTTTATTTTTTTTTTAATAAGAGTTTAAGATCATCTTAATAGATAAAAATCAAGGATAATGGAAATTTTCCTTTTGCTACCTTTATTTTTACTTTGTTCTGTTGATCTTGGTTAGGTGACAAGGTGAAAGAAAGGCAAAGTATTAGAAAAGAGCCTCTGTTATCCTCTTTGCGTAGGAGTGTCAGTACCAAACAGACTATTCTATAGTTTTCTTTGTTTTACCACATCAAACACCCAGCGCTGAACTTGTGTGAGCAATTCACATCAATTCAATACCAAATACTAATAACAGAAAAAAAGGGTGTCTGAAGGGTTTCAGTAATGCAGGTGGGATTCTTTTAACTGATATATTCAGTCACAGCAAAGTAGGTTATTATATTTTAAGCTGTAACTTTGTAAGACAATCTTTTTGAAAGGAAAACAGTCTGGATAACAATAATTAGGACTTTTCCTGTTGCTTTTTACTGCATTTGCATCCAGTTACCACACCCCTGATTACTGGTTAAGCACTGTCCTTTTTTCTGGTTTGTTTTGTTGTCAACCATTTTTGCTGTTGATTTTGTACTAGTAAAAGTTAAGCAAATGAACCCCAAAATAGCAATGGTTAAGCTATAAAGGTCTTGAAGTGACATCTCTGCCTTTACCACTGTCCTGAGCTTATTTCTTCCTCAAGAGTAGGAAACATGGACAGGTAGGCACTGAGACAGCCTCTGCCGGCATGCACATGGATTCATCCTTGAACATGTCACTCCTAAAGCTGTGTCTCTCCTTTCTGAAACAGTCTGTTACTGCTCAATCTGAAGTGACATTTGCTTTGTGCAAACTCTCTTACACACACAAGTATGCCTCGGGCTATATAAATTACCCAGCTGATCATTACGCCTCCCTGGTTCAGGATTTCCTATTGCAAAGCTGGGGAAGAAAACAGGAGAGAACTGACTGTGTTTTGTGTGCCTCTAGCTTTCACTACCATCTTTTCCAGGCAAGGGTCTCCCAAATTCCCCATCCCCATTCGCCATTCCCCATCCCATGTGTGTACCCTCACTAACCTGCAAATGCACAGAGCACAAGTCTGAGAGGCATAATTAAGATATCTACTCTGACCTCCCACATAGTAAAGGCCATTCATTTTTACCCAGTCACCACATGTAAAGCAAAATAAACATAACCTGTCCAATCTAGCTGTGCACAAATGTATGTAATTATGAGTGCTATTTCATCTACACAACCTGTTAAGCACTGGAGCCTATCCCAGAGCCTGTGAAAGTTAAGGGGAGTCTTTCTAATGTCAGACTGCATGCTTAACAATGGCTTTCAACAGTAGATTCGTGAGATTAAAATAAACAGAAATATGACTAATTATTTATATTCAGCATGCTGCTTGTTTCAAAGGATCTCAAGTGATATATTTTAATTTAAATGACAAGCTTTCTTTTGATGTCTAATTACAAAACAGGAGGAAAGCCTATGACTCTGAACAATACTAAGAAATTTCTTACCGAAAACTAATTTTTTGGCAGTAAATGCATTTTTCTTTGCAGAGGCTTTCAGACAACAATTCCTGGCCAAGTGTACTTTCTGCACCACTTAAATTCCATGTGTTAAATAGAGCATAAGTGGTTGTCAGCACGGGGAATAGCTATGTCCTTCCTGAACTGTAAACTGTTACTGCTCTGTGCAGTTTATTTATGAAATAAAAGGCAGAAATTTAACAGCACTGTTCAATCATTAATTTTTTGATTAAAACTTTGTTCTCAATTTGTCTGTAAGACCAGAGAGATTCACCTCCTTTTTCCTGCTGGATATTGTGCACTATTGACATTACACATTTGTAATAAATAGACATTACAACTTGTCTTGCTGCAGAGAACTCCGTGCAGGACAGTTTTTCCTACTTATTAAGAAGTGCAGATTAAACCATGCTGCTCTTACAATCATTAGGATCTTCTAATGTTGCAATCAGCACCATGCTGGGGTGACATTTATCAGAATAAAGTAGCTATCTCCCAAAATCTGGTTGCTCTTTTCACTCATGTTTGAAGAATAGAGAGAGGAATTTTCAACCCGAGTCTGAGGCACAAGTGGAGACATTGCTGCCACAATAGCATCTGTCAACGATGCACTTATCCCTCACAGAGGCTTTACACTGGAGTCTTTGGCCACGGCTGCAGCAGTCATCCCAGGCACCCTGGTGAGCTGTTTGTCTGGGAGAGGTGCACTGTGCAAAGTTGCCACTTGTATGCCCTCCTCCGACTGATGTCCCCAGCTTGCAGGGGTTTTACACTCCATGTCTGTGTGTTCAGCAGATAGCTACAGGTTAAAGCCATCTGTGTTTCCTAAAACGCTTTGCTGAAAATGCGATTTTCTGAGCCACTTGGGTGCTACTGCACTTCTAATGCCCTTTTGCCCCAGCAGTAAAGAGGTTTGGGAAAAAAGGCAATATTTCAAAGGCTGTGTGATAAGGCTGGCAGTGGAAACCACTCAAAAGCAATGTTGGTTAGGTCTCTCCTAAAAGCAGATTAAAACTTCACAGGACAAAAAGGGAGTAGAACAGATTTCAGTGAATCCCAATGGTGCTCGGGATCATGGGCTAAGGGGGAAGTGATGCAAAAGTGCACAGGACTGAGTCTCTCAGCAAATTTAATGCAGTCTCTGGGGAAATGAGTGACCCACATTACTTAAACTACGTATTTTCTTCCCTGGCGCAAGTTACTTAGATGACTAAATAAGTGTTTGCAGTCAGATAACCTCACTGTTTGAGATATTGAAGGTATTTCCTACAGTAAATACAAGGAAGTGCTGAACAAGGGCATACTGAAGGTAATAAGGAAACTGTGTCTTTTTATCCTAGGTTCAAATGCATGAAAAACACCACTGTGTTTCAGCCGCTTCCTCCAAATACTTCCCTCTAAAGATAGGGCACAATTGCTACTCCAGCAGAATTGCTTTACCCTCACACCACTTTTACAATCAAACAGCTTTTCCTGCTCTCACAGGTGTTTTGTCCCATCTCTCCCCTAAATCCGTTTACCCTTTCCCTTATCACTCACAACCCGGAGGATGAGTTTTTCCCTACCTGTGCGGTGAGGAGTGGGTTGGTGTAAGCTCTGGGGACCCCAGCTCTGACCCTGGCTGCTGTCCTGTCCCTCCTCCCACCTCGCTGTCCAGCCATCAGCAAGGTATTTCCCTCCCCAGCAGGAGCAGACCTGCACTCTCCCTGCCAAGTGTTTCAAGTTGAGTGGAGGTCCATCGCAGTGCCTGACTATTCCAAGCATTGTCAGTGAAGACCATGGCTAATTCAGACAAGCTGCTCCTTCCAGAGGACACCGGTTGGCAAGGACACAAACACAATGCATGACAGGTCTTCCAGTGCGTCATGTTTTATAGCACTGAACGGTGATCCCCGATGCCATTGCCTTTGTCCCAGAGATTCCCCACAGCCTGTCCTGTTTTGACAGATGCCCTCTGACCCGCTCTTCCACAGGAGACCCCCATCCCCAGCAGCAGCAGAGGTCATGGGAGGCTGCTCTTCCTTGCCTCCCATTTCATTTACATCTCAGTCTGCCCCTTGGACACTTCCACAAAAGGAAGAGTCAAAACCAGGTTTCAGTGCAAATTGCGAAGGACAAGGCTGAATGTCCAGTCAAAGCAGGCACCCTCACACCCTCCCAGCTCCCCAGCCTCCCTAACTCCAGCTCTGTCATGGGGAGGCTCAGTCCAAAATCGGCAACAAGAGACTGGTGACAAGATGCCTGCTGCCTTCCCTTGCTCCTTTCCCCCAGTGATATACAGCTGTTTGATCAGCTGATATTTGCATTGCCTCACATTTTCAGGGGCTCTGGACACCCATGAGGGTCTGTCTTTTCCCTGTCATTGTACTGACCTGCTGAACTGTTTCAGCCTTCCAGGATATCTGTTTGTAGGAGGCTTGAAGAAAAGGTAGGATGGGGGCATTAGAAGGATGGCTAATACAGCAGTCTGGAGGAAAGCAGCAGCAGGGTTGTGCCTGTGCAGAGTCATTCCTGCTATGAAGCCCTGGTGAAAGGGATGTGTCCCAGCTACAAGAGCACCCACTAAAACAAAGCCTTAACAACACTGAGTCTTTGGGAAGTTGTAAAAATGGGGTAATGCAGTACAGTTACCAATCATTCAAGCTTCCCCTTTCTTGTCTCTCCAACACACCTCCACAGACCATATCCAAGGTTTAGATTTTGGGCTCATTTATATGTTGGCCTCTTACACTAAAATTTTATTATCATTAAGTAATGCTGCCCTCCTTCCTCTTTTCCACACATCATCCGTTGCACCAAAACACCACCATTATTACGTTGCCCTAAAATCAGCTTCATTGATCCTGGCAGATGCATTCCAACCCTCCCCTGCTATACAGGGAGCTAGGATATGCTGCTGCACCTCTGGCTGCCAGACCTGGCTCTGCCTTGAAGGCATCCGGACTGCAGAACATTGCAGTGCCTTCAGAGTCAGGGTTTTGATCACTGTCTAAATGATCTCTTTTTTTCGCTCATGAAAAATGCCAAGAGCCTCTTAAGTGCTGCCACAAGCACAAAAAAGGAGGATGAATGAGAGAGCTGCACTGAAGGCCTATGAAACTTCATCCACAAACTGCCACTTCTCAGTGTCTACATTAATCAGGCTTAGATGGCATCTGTCAACCCTCTAGAGGCCATTCATCTCCAGCTGTGGTTTTCTTACTCTGAACTCCCTGCACCATTGCAGCACAAGTATTTGTGCAGCTTTGTACCATATTCAGCAGGGAATGGGAACAGCTTATGGCCAAAATGTTGGCCTTCAACACCTCTGCTCAGCTGCAGCCTAAATCTGAAAGGCTCTGAGATCACTGGGTGCCAGGCTAATTTGTCAGTGGATTTAGCCTGGATGTTTTTAGGAAGCACAGATATTTTTGCTTGGAATCAGCGCTTCTGTTTCTCCAGATACGGCCCCCCTTGATGGACTATAGGTTTATTGAAGTTGCAAACAAGTATTTTTTGTCCTACGGCTTGATGAATGCAATTACAAGCATAAAGTAGAGCAGATCTCTTAGAACTACATGAAGTTGAAGTGTTTGTTAATCTTTGGGATTATTCCCAAACCCAGAGCACTGTAGGGTCCATGGTGGGCAGCCACACACAGAACAGCACTTCAGGAGAGTGGAAATTAAGACAATTTAGACCACTCTCAGAGACTGTCTTCCTGGTGAGGTGAACCTTCAGGCTTGGGCCACTCAACTCTTCACCTTAGAAGTGTGCCAGCAATTTTCAGGTGCAGCACGGCTTACAATTGTACAGAAGAAAAGCTCTCTAGTGCCAGTGTCTGTGAGGAAAGGCAGATAACAAAGACATTTAAATGCATATGTCAAAGTAAAGGAAAAGAATGTGCTTTTTTGTGACTCCAGGGCATGGTGCAAAAAGGAAGAGATAGATAAAAATATCTTTGTAATGTGTGAAATGTTAATAACAGCCTATGCTAGGAACAGCAATTCAGGATCCTGTCTAAGCAACTGTACATCGGGCTCCATGTGTCACAGTGCCTTTCTTTATCACAGCACAGAAACAGGCAGCAGAGGGAGGACACCTATTTAAGCAGTGGCCATGGGCTATGCCACAGCTCATACACTCTGTTACAGATGTTAGCAGCATTTATGGTAAGAGGAGGTTCAGAAACAGGGAATGACTTTAAAAACAGTGTTCAGGAGGAAATTCAATGAAGTGAAATGAAAGCATCTGACAGGATTGAAGACAATTAATAGGAAGTTATGGTAGTGGTTGAATATTTTTAGCATGGCTAACTGAGGAAGAAAGAGGACAATAAAACTAATTCTTTTCAGAGCACAAAACAACCAAGAGACTATTCCGTGTGGGGCATGGCTAGCAGCACTGGGTTGAAGTAGCAAAAAGAAAACGTTAGCTCAGCTAGATAAAAATGGAAGAATCAGATTTATTAGATGGTGGAATAACCTCCAGAGGGAAATATGGATGTTGCTGTGAGTGGCACTAACTATGAGGAACGGCACAAGTTCAGAAGGAAAGCAGTTCTGACCTTTATTAATTAATTAATTTATCTTTTATAACAGGGTTCGCAAAGAGTGTGTTGAATGGCATAAGACAATTGGGTGCTCGGCCATCCCCCCCTTGAGGGGATTGGTCAAGCTCTAAGACACTTATTCCAAAATATGAGAAAGCTAGAACCATAAGAATCTTGCATAACAAACCCAGGTGCAAGATAACGAGTTAGTTTACAAGAACTCATAGCAGTGTTTATCATAGCTTCTGTGAGAACTGCAAAGTTCTCACAGAACGCTGCAGAAAGCTGAAAGATTTCTCTACCAAAGCTTTTCAGCATCCACATACGGGAAGTCTATTGCCTGTTCATTTTAAATAATCTGGACAATGTGATGAAAAAGGCACACTTGGGGAAAAAATCTTGTCTCAGCAGAAAGTGCACACACAAAAAAGCAAAAAAAACCCCAAACCCAAAACCCTCACTGACGTGTCTTCATTTGTAATGGTTTCCTCTAACCTAGTCCACTTATAAGTGGTACAGAGTGGCTTGCTGAACTTTTCCAAATTGTCTGATATGGACACAATCCAACCATCATCTGAGGAAGGAGACCCCATCTCCTACCATAGGGAGTGACCTTATATTAGGCCATTTCTGTTACCTGCTATCAAACCACAGGACCAAATTTATTACTCCCCAGGTGCCAGCAGAGAATTAATTACCTCCAAAGCTCACAGGAAATATCTAATCCCACCATGTTCACAGGCATAGCAATCACTGGAGCTGCAGATGAGCAGCACTGATGGGTCCCCCACAGGGATTCACTGATGACTTCATTCCCCCCCAAAATTGTGTGGAACTCCTGGGGTTTGCTTGCTTCTTTTGTACTTAATGGAACTGCATTTATCCCCAAATTTTTTTGCGCGTTACACAAATATCACAGTCTTCTCATCCTTCCACTTTTTGTGGGTGTAAGGGGGCCCTGCACTGGTCTTGTCGCTTGTCACATAGAGGAAGGGCAAAACCCAGGAGCCTGTGATACTCAAGAGACTTTGCTTATGTTTCTTTTACGCGTAGATCCCCATATACCTTAGTTGCAACGTCTCTAATACTGACAGCTAACTGTAACCTCCAGCTCTATTATTTTTCCATTCTCAGCTTGTTATGTTTTCAGATTTATAAAAGCACGTAAGGTCAGGGAGGGTAGAAAGCCCAGAGTATATCAGAGGTAGACTATCCTGGATAAATAGAGTCTTTGGTCTTCTAATTGAGAGCTGAAATAAATTTGTGAGAGGAATGTCTTATAGTAATGCAATATAAAACTTTGAGAGGATTTTTAGAAGAAGCAAAAATTGTTTGGGCAAATCCAGGACATTCTGTTTTACTAAACTTACTGACTATTGAACCACCTTGTAATATTTAATTTCTTTTATTTCTTAATAACAGTTGCTCAAGTTTTGTTGAAAATTACCATTTTGAAATTAAAATCTGAACTTTCAATGTCAAAATACTGATGCAACCTGTTTAAGTGTCCTTAAATTCAAACACCCCAAAAAAGATGTTGACATGTTAACGGAAATTCTTTGCTTTGTCTGCAGCATTTAAAACTGATTCTGCAACAACTAATCTCATAAAAACCCAGAAAAAGGGATAATTAGGGGGAAGTCTAAACCTTGCTTTAACCGTGTCTACAGTGCATTTGAAGCCATGACTGCAGATTTTCTAGAAACATCCAAGGTGGCTCCAATAAAGAGAGCAGAGAAGAGGAGCTGCAGACACCATCTACATCAATGGCACTCAGCTACTGCTTATAACCTACAAAGCAGCTTTCTGTACAGAGAAAGTGGGTAGTGTCCATTTGCAAATCCACTTCTACGCTGATCATAATTTTGCCTCACAATCAATCTACAGGTGCTGGATAATTAATCTCCATTGATTTCACCTGTAAAATAGGCTACTTTTTCATTGCAGTAGAGAAGATGCTAAATAGACTCTACATCAAGAGTCCCTGCAATGTCTGACACTTTCACAGTAATTAATGACTCTGATCTAAAACCTAAAAGGCTACATAATGAACTCAGCAATCAAACCTCGTACCTCTTTGGTAGTATGACTGCACTAACAATTTTACATGTCTAGAAGCTTTCAACCTATGTCAGAAAAAATTATTAAAGACAGATAATGACACTATCATTATTCCTCCCCTTTATCCACCTCCTCAGTGCCGGCTAGGGAAAAGCAATCAGTTTAATGCTTTTTGCTTTCTAAATCTGTACTGTAAAGTTTAAACCATAAATACACATCACGTTAGTTGTGCTCAGTGAAGGAAGAAGTGATGAGATGTGAGAAGTAATTATTACAAAATATCCAGTCTGCATTTCATGTAAACAGTCATCATATATATTTAAGGTAAAGATCCATGCTATATAATTAGGTCAGCCACTATTTTAAGAATTGGCTTAACAAGCAGCAGCAGCCCAGTCAGGCGGCAGATTTGTCAGTCTGTGCGTGCAGACAGAAAGCCAGCTGGACTGGGAGAGCAGCGAAGCCAGGTTCACATGGCTGGGCTGAGTGTGCTTGATGGACCCACTTTTCCCTGGATTATTTTACTCATCCATTCCTGTTTTAAATTGACAGTTGAGATTACATTTGTAAATGTCAGTGGAGCTTGAATCAAGGATTCAAATTCAGTCTTATTTTTCAGTATCTCATTTCTATAGAACTTAGTTCTCCCCTACTCTCATGTTCGTCATCCACCCTGTCCCTCCATTTCACTATCTGATTGACTGTATTTTAATATCAAGCTGAGTTTCTCACTTCTGAGTGACCAGCCTAAATCAGTTGCAGTCCTCTTTGCTGTATTTGACATTTTAGTTCAAATATCTTTTAAACAAACACTTTAAAGAATTTTGATCAAACGGATGAACATTATTCTGACCTTTTCTCAAATTGGTTTTGCCATCTTTAGTTACCTTTCAGATAAAGATTATTTCTCTAAATTTTATGTCTACTAACATCCACTGACTGCAAAGTGCATAATCCACTATGTAAATATGTGCAACAGCAGATTTTAAAATCTATATTGTTTTGGATACTATACGTTGGATTAAATTTTGAATAATGGCTTCCAAATCTCAAA
Source organism: Struthidea cinerea (assembly GCA_013397865.1). Taxonomy (NCBI): domain Eukaryota; kingdom Metazoa; phylum Chordata; class Aves; order Passeriformes; family Corcoracidae; genus Struthidea; species Struthidea cinerea. The sequence goes on along the minus strand of VZTI01000924.1, from coordinate 185,269 downwards.
ATATTCCAAGTCGTGTATTTGGAGCTCTAATTTATTTTTGTTTCTAACTCTTGACATGTATTTTTAAAAATTTTCTCCATTGCAAATGGGAGAACTGCAGGTTTTTACTACAAGATAGAGATCTTAAAATCATCTAATTTCTTTAGCTGAAGATTTATGAAAATCACTTAATAACAAGGTTATCAATAACACCTTGGCGTTGGTGGCACTGGAGTATGAATATTGACTACAGATAATTAATCCATGAAAATGTATTGAGCAAATAATGAGTACACTCAAGGGAGCAATCAACACACACTCCAAGATATTTCATTAAAATAATGGCCAAAACTGTATAAAGTTTCAGTGCAAAAATTGTTTGCCCAACTCCAATGTTTTCCTGCCAGAGCTAAAAATTTGTAGGAGATACAGAGTGTACTACAGGAAAGAAGCAATTGTCATTTATTTTCCTCCAGCAATGATTAAAGAAAAATACTGATCAGTTGTTAACTGGTTTTTCTCATCCCATTACTATTAACCATTTTGAGAGCTCCGCCAATGACTCCATCTCTCTCCTACTCCCCAGATACGCTTTTAACCTTCTTTGATCCCTGTGTGCATTTCACCCTCATCCCTCACCTCCTAAGGCCAGGTCCTTCATTGTCTGTAGCCAGGCCTCACGTGAGTAGCCTCCAGACTGCCTTTGGCACCCATCTGGATCTCTGTGTGACCTCATCAATATGAATCATCATTATGTTTCTTCCAGAAATACCTTTTATCTTCTGTACCCTCTTCCCTGAGGTCTCCCTGTGTCTTTGTATCATGTCAGCTCTTGCTCTCCCAGCTGTCTCTACTTTAATCATGGGACTGTTTTGAGATGTCACCACTCTTTCCTACTACCCTTTCTACTCTTTTTACTCCCCACTTGTTCATACCCACTCCAAGTAAGATTGAGGAGGGGGGTGATTTCAGTCACCACTGCTATACTAAACACCTTGAAACAACAGAACTGGTTGGCTGGCACAAAACCTATTCACTAATTGAGTGTAGAGATGCTTTTCTTTTTTCATTATTAACCAGAGTATTTTAATAATGTTTTCTTGTCTATGTTAGTAAATTAAATGTGTCCAGGAAGCCCAAGACAGACACAAAACTGCTCCACACTCTTCCCAGGTTCGACATGTTCAGGGGATAACTTGCATTACCTTTTGGTTCCACTTGTTCACGAGCCCAGTCTCACACATTTCTCTGTGGTTTTAGCATCCTCAGGACCTGTGGCAGCCAGTCCTTGGGTTAATACATGCATATGGGTTAACATGTAACTCACTGTAGCTCCTCCAGTTATGCCTCTTTCTAAAGTCTTGCTTTAAACAGAAATAGTTCTTTTGTTGTTTCCTTGTCTTCTCAACCCTCATTCTCAGTCCTGTAATGCCAGCTCTCTGTTCAGTCCTTTGTAATATCAGCTCTCAGAAATTTAGACTTCCAAGTACTCTGGACAAGGACTGATGGTCCTTTCTTGAACTCTCCCTCATAAAATAGATAGCAACTCACAGCTGGAGATTCAAAGTCCTACTTCAGCAGGAGCAATAGAATATTAGCCAAAAATACAATCACACAAATGATTAATTTAGCTTTTCTCTTCTTTTTGTGGGTGCTTAGAACAAACTGTAACGAGAAGTATTCATCTTTATAAATTGGTTCAATGTCTTACAAAATTTGAATGCTCCGTTTGCTCACAAATTATTTTCTGTATATATTCCTTTCAGCACTAAATAATCAAAATTCACTCCCTTATGTGTCTGCTGGTTCGCTTAATGGTTCACATTTTTAGTTTCAGGAGAAGAAAATTTAGGCTCTGGTATACATAAACAGTTCTAATGCCTTGGGTTTAATTCCTTCTTTTTGAAAGAAAAGATTTGTAGAATTTTAAAAAACTTGTTTTGATATCCTAAAACATATTTTCTGTAAAGATTTGTATGAACAATACAAATGTTTTGAACAAGGTATGGGATTATGGTTGGCCAGAGCATAAATTTCTCAGCATCCATTTGGAAAGAGAAGGAAAAACAAGCATGATCTTCTCCTTGTGTTGGGACACCTTTAGCCAGTCCCTCACTTCCAGAGGAACTGCATGAGAGCGATGTCTATCTTGGTTTGTCTCACTGTTTTCTGCAGCACTGTGCCTGAGCACCAGGCTTACCTGATGAATCGGCCAGCTTCCCTGTCTGAACAACAATTCAGGGCTTTTACACGCTCTTGCTGTAAAAATCCAGCAGCCCTGCTGAATGTCGTGGCTGCTGACAGCAGATGAAGCACCAAGGGTCTGACCGCAGCTCTGAACCCACTGGCCAGCCCAGCGCTCTTGGCTCTCTCCCGAGCTGGACCATCACATACAGCCCCTCAGCTGGTGTGCTGGTGGGACTGGAAGGATACGGTGACATCATGGGTGTAATTAATCAGTGTCTAAAACTGAGTTCATATTTAGAAGTCTAAATAAGTGCTGTAGTTCTTTCACTGTGCTTAACACTGGTTGAAGGGATGACTGTAATGACATGGGGGCTAGCATTTCCTTGGGGGCTCTCCAATTAGGTCAAAGACATCTGAGTAACCCTTATAAAGTCCAGAGAAAGAGAAGGAAGCAGAGCCTGATCAAGACAGGGAACTCCTATATAAATTCAGAGTTAAATATTTACTTTTTTGCTGCCATTTCCAGGACCTGAAACACTAAAGGAAATTATATTATGTCAATATTGTAGTGTAGAGACAATGGGCGCTTTCATTGCTGGGTACGTTAAACAGATCTTCCGGCCCATCTGGATTTTCAGTAGAAATGCGCTAGTTCATTTCAGGTTCATCTTTCATTACTGATTAGTGGTGGATCTTTTTTCTTTGTAGAAAAACATACATGAAGAAGGAAACTGTGATTGGTGGGTTTTTTTAATATGTACCAGCCAACACTTTCTCATCTCAGAATAGCTCCAGGTCTTTATAAAAAAAGATTTTGTAACTTATGAAAAACCCCAAACCAACGGAAGGTTAAAGAATAGATTCTTTGTTTAAAAAACTACACTTTCAAGTTCTGAGGATTTGCTTCGCTAAATCTAGTGCAGTGCTCCCTGCAGTTACGTCCAGAAGATTTGAAAGCCATTAATGAAGCCAATATACAGGAAGCTGAGGGACAGGAATAGCCACACTGCATAAGTTTAATGACCCATTTTCATGGTTGTAACCAGCAGCCAAGCCCCATGCAGCCACTCACTCACTCACTCCTCCACCAGCAGAATCAGGGAGAGAATCAGAAGGTTAAAAGCTGGAAAATTGTGGCTTGAGATAAAGATAGTTTAATAGGGAAAGCAACAGCATGCACAGAAGGAAGGAAAAACAAAGAATTCATTCACTGCTTCCTGTGGGCAGGCAGGTGCTCAGCCATCTCCAGGAGAGCAGGGCTCCAACACATGTAGTGGCTACTTGAGGAGGCAAACCCCATCAATCCAAACATTCCCCCCTTCTTCTTCTTTCCCCCACTTTATATGCTGACCATGATGCCATATGGCCTGGAATATCCCTTTGGTCACTTGGGGTCAGCCGTCCTGGCTGTGTCTCCTCCCAGACTCCCATTCACCCCCAACTGCCTCACCAGTGTGGCAGAACAAGAAGCAGAAAAGGCCTTGGCTCTGTGCAAGCCCTGCTCAGCAATAACAAAACCATCTCAGTACTATAAACCCTGTGCTCAGCACAAATCCAAAACACAGCCATACTTGCCACTGTGAAGACAGTTAACTCTACCCCAGCCAAAAACAGCACACCCATCTAGCGCTATATTTTGGTTTCAGAGTAAACATATCAGGTGCTGCAGAGAGATGGAATCTGCTAATAGGAAACTGCACCCACAGGTTTGAGGGATTTCTTCATGGAACAAAACAGCCTGGTTTTGGCTGATGCCATAGGGCTGGAGACCAGACACCTGCTCCCTTTTCCCCTATCCCACACAGGTCAATTGTATCTTACAAGCAGAATGGTTTGCTATTATAGGTATGTCATTCCCTTTAATTTTTTTTTAATGGGTGCTTTGGATTGGTCAATACAATAATGACATCCACTAGAACTGTTTGTGCCAAAAATGAGCAGTTGGTTGGGTTGAGAAGGACTCACATCCAGCAGCCATCCACTCTACCTGCAAGCACCCAAGCAGTCAAAGCCCTTCATCCAGGTGCCCTCAGCTGCTCCTGGAATCTCAGGGCTCCCACCACGGCAGCAGCACTGTGGGACCAGCCACAGGCTGGGGCTGGGGGCAAGGAGCAGCACCTTGACCCTGGTGCAGCTGTAGAGAGCTGGGGCTCCCTGAGAAAGCCACTTCTACAAAGATGTGTTGGAGAATGTGAGACTCATAATGTTGACAAAGCCCTGTGCAGACAAACTGATTTTTGGCTGGGGCACTGTTTCAAAAAGCCTCTGTTTTTAATAATACCTGTAGGAATGAAGCATCTTGGAGATTTTCTTTAGAACTGGAGAGTAAATTCAAATGCTGCCATGGCACAGAGGTCTGACAGACCTTTGGACAGATGGGCCAAGTGGGCAAGTAGACAAGTCTCATGAAAACCAGACAAGTCCAGCAATATAAATAATTTAGTTCCTTTTTGAAACCACTGCACTTTCAACTACTTAAAAGCACCGGGTGAAGAATTATTGTATTTGGAGTGTGCTGGAAAAGCTGTCTGAACAATTAAACTAAATTAGTTTTTGTAAAGAAAAGTTCTGGACCTTCTCCACCATGCATGTTACCCTACTGATTTTTTATTTTTGGTTTGCATCTTACAAAGCAGTGCATTGAGGTAGAGATCAATAGACAGACTAATCAGGGTCAAGATTTCTGCAGACTTGTTAAATTTTGCTTAAACACCACTCTTGTTTTTCAAATACATGAGTAAATCTGGGAGCCTGAGTTCCTGATGGATGAATATTTCCTCTCTCTGCAATTACAGTCTTCTACTTTTAAGGAACAATTCTTTGCCTGGAGTTGCAAAACATTTTTCTCACAGCTGCAAGCTTCTTCAGGACAGGTGGTACAGCATTTGCCCAAGTATGGTACACTTTAATAGCATTGTTTAAGGGGTTTGCATGTCTAATAAATAGTTTGTCTGGCTGTGGTGCTGTGATTTATGAGCCTTTCAGAATTATAAAATGACGGCAAACTCGTCCCTACTCAGTTCACTCTTCATCATTATAAATGTGCCTTCACGAAGATCAGGACACTCTCTCCCCACTAAATCACTCCTGTTGCCTAAAACTCAGAAATCTGACCCAAAGCTGACCACTGATTACACCAAAGAGTGTAATTACACACAAGTACATTGATCTGATGAACAGTCAGGTGACATATACATGTATCTGTGTATATATGTATGTATATGTGATGTGCTGCCAGAGCTAGCATAGGCTTCCCGCTGCAACCTCACCATCAGTGCTCTACATTGCTCTGGAGCAACTCGTTTTTAAAGCATACAAGGGAATAGCTCAATCTCTGTCCTAGGCATCGATCGAGAGACTGTCAAAATGTTACTGGATTTGGAGATGTTATGTAAGAGACAGGCTGAGCAGAAGAATATGGAGCACTGGCTGCTCCTCAAGTCTTCGCAAACTTGGATAAGAAACTACAGACTTGAAAAGCACACACTAGCACCACCCTGTGCAAAGCCCAGGGTGGGACTTCCAAAACATGCTGTGTTTCGTAATCCCACCCCTCCTGCTGAGCTTCTCCCTGGGTGAAGGGTTGGAAACATCACGGAAGCTGCTCGCCCCAAGACACGCTGCCAAGCAGCTTTCTTTTACAATTACCCCATACTAAACCGCATTGTAAGATAATTATTTCATTAGTTGGAATGCATGTTGGGACAGAGCAATTTTTGCCCTTTCCTTTTTATCTCCAGTTAGGAACAACATGGGAAGAGCCGCACAGGGAAGAGAAAGCCTTTGAACACCCATGTGTTTACTTCTCTTTAATAGCTCTGAATCCAGAGAAAGTTAGGGAGCTCACTGGCAAGAGTTAAATCATCAACAGACCTGGGCAAGAAATTCACAAGCCTTACATGATTTATCTTATTCTGTGTGATAAAAGTGCAAGGAGAGTTAAATATATTGGCCTGCTTGACCAGTTGTGATCGGGCATAGCTGTTTCATTAATTCCAGGGGTCATCCATTATATCCCCACTCTGAAAGGCGGGTAGGTGATCACTCTGCTTTTCCGTCACTTAAAATAGAGAGAGTTAATCAAATATACTGAATCATTTAATATAAGCAAGCCCAAGGCAATAGACAGGACAAGATTCAAATCTTTCAGAGAAATGGATTGCTGCTCTCTGATGAGTGGGCTGAAAGAAATAGGATACTTCTTAGCTAAATAAATTGTACTGAAGACTGCAGACTTTGACTATAAAAGACAGAAACTCTGGCAATGTGTTATCTATCATCTGCAAAACAAGATCCTGAAATAAATATGTGGGTTTTGAAAATGAAAGAATTTGTTCAGCACATTCTTCACATGAGCTTCAAGAGAGACACATTTCAGAGATTAAAGCCTTGCTGAGTTTTGTCCGTAGAAGAGGTGCAGTGACAGATGCAGCAGGACCACAGAAAGAATTGAGGGCAGCAACAAGTCTTGCTGCAACAGGATGAAGCCCCCTTCAGTGTGCTCCCAGTGTGTCCCAGTGTGCTCTTCTGGGACATGCAGTGGTCTGGTTCAGCACCCAAGCCCTTCAGAGCCCTACAATAAGTTTTATCACTACATGCACTGATGGCTAATTTTCAGTCATATGCCTCTTCCACTTGCATATGAATCTCTTAAAATGAACCCCTACAGCTACTTCTTACTCCTCTGGTTATTTTATTCTTATCACTATAAAGAACAATTGGCTCTGTGGGTACTGGTCTGCAACACTCAGGCAAATGGAGAGTTTTGATTCCTAATTGAAGAGGGGTACATCCAGTGAGCTGTGTAAAATTTGCAATGTAACAGGAAAACTTATTAAAGGAAAAGTATCAACTTGATAAATAGCATATTTAGAGTTTCTTTCCCCTCAGCTTATTAAAGCAACCATGACTGGTGTGTAATCAGCAGGAGTGGCTGATACAGGGCTGAAAATTGAATCCAAACCAGAAAAGGTAAATAAAGGAAATGTAACCTAGAATGGTTTCGCTTTTAATATTCGGACAAATCATCTGGATTATCTTCAGATCAATAATCCCACAATTAAGTGCACAGTCACACAGCATGAAGACTAAAATCAGTAAGATCTAGAGTGACTGATATCTGACCTTGCTTGTTTCAGTTGTTATTGAAACACAGACATGTAGCTGGTGTTCATGCTACATACTGTGAGCAAAGCTCATTCTCAGGATAATGGCACAGAGAAATGGATTGAATACAGTGATTAATTTGACCCGTGTGTCACAGCATGCACATACTTGCACCTGCACACAAAGGCATAAAACCAAAATGTAGGTTATTTGATATGAAAGTAAAGTTAATCTGTGGTGGCACTGCTTCAGAGAACAAGTGTATGTCACACCCTTCCCTTGGTTGTTTATTTATCTTGTCCTGAACCTCACAGCCATTGCAAAGTGTGCACAACTGATATCTTCCTCTAAGCAAAATCAGAGCTGGTTTACTTTACAGAAAATAAAAAGAAGAGGAAGAGGAAGAGAAAGAAGAAGAGGCAGAAGTTGGATCCAAAGATCCTGCAGGTTTGTGTGCCCTACCAAACAGGATTTCCACAGTTCATCCCACTGCTCTGCAATGGCCTCATCCCGGTCCATCAAGGTCAAACTTCCTGACAGTCTGCTTTCTTATGAATCTTGCACTGCAGCCTGCCATCCCTGGGCACCAGACTCACCACACTTGTACTGCTTAGCTCTCACAGGGGCTTGTCACAAGCCCACTTGAGAGGGAGGATGGGTTCCAGCTCACCAGTACTGACCACAGCAGGGTCTATATGCCCACCAGTTAACAGAAGTTGCAGTGCCTTGAGAGACACCAATTTCACTGGAACATATTTATCGAATTGTTTAAGCAAAGCTAAAGGAAATTAAGCGAGATAGATAAAAAGTGTTACATTAATTCCTAGTACATTGATGTGAAGGAACTGCATTTAAAATAGACGTGGCCTATAAAACATTACGTGACAGTAAATGACTGGGTTTGGAGGTTAAAATGAGGTTTTAAAATGAGGGATGCTTTCACACTGATATTTTGTTTCAGCAAAACTAATATGCTCATTCTCTTCTTAAAAATCCTATCACAACCCTGAGAACATTTTTCTGCCCTCCTGTGCTCCTGCCTGACCCTGGAACAGCACAGCTCTGGGACCTCTGATCAAACTGCTTGGAGAAGAGCTGTGTGACAGAGAGCTGTGAGGAGGCTTGTCAGGCTTTTCCCCACTTTGCTTCAGAGTTGATTTTATCTCACTACACCTTTGGTGAAACTTCCTGAGCTACACTGCAAACATGCTTGTAACTGGCCGTGTACCACACTCACCCTGATCCACAGACTGACTTCTCACCTGCACTTCAGCCCTGCACCATCATCATCACAATTATGCTGATGTTCAGGGCCACTGGCTGCCCTGCAGCTGCTGGGGCAGTGGAACAAGTCCTATCTGGCAAGTCCTGCCCTGACAGTTCCTGTGGGAGCTGGCCCTTACTGATCCTGGACAAATCCTGGCATCCAGATTTGTAATTTCCAAGGCAAAAAGTCTGTGCATCTTGCTTTGAGCATTAGGAAAATAACCACATGCCAGCATCATCACATTTTAGTCCAGGTCTTTACAGAACACTCAATTCCTTCTAGTAAAAATATTAGATGTGGACCCATTATTAAAGATATTACACAGGCTTTCATCTTAGAAGTGAAATTTGCTTATTGACCAGTATTCAGCATGTATTTATCACCCTCCATTATTACAAAATATTCCCAATGTCCAAAAATTATTCCTGATGCCAGTTCTCAGCTCTCAGTTCCCTGACAAGCACGTAGACAACTGAATGGAGCAGTGCAAAAACCCCAGAAATATCTTCCTAAGTCTTGCAAGCATCACATATTTCCCTGGTGCTTTTTAAATCTCAGTGTTCAGTTACCCAAATCAAAAACACGTTGCAATGCAGTCGGTGGAGTAATTTTAATAGACTAGCAGGCTTTAAGGGCCAAAGGTAAGTTTGGTGTAACACTGGCAAAGCCATTTAAAACTGTGGCTGGTGATTCAATTTTCCTGTTGCTTAGCCTTACGTTCAAGGGCAAATGTTGCCTTCCAGCAAAGGAGCACAATCTGGATTTGCCCCTGTTCACATCAACAGCAACCCTAAACATCTCGTGGGGGCTTTGTCCCTACAGGCAGCATTAGGGCCGTGAGAAAGCTGACAAAGTAGGGGTCTAGCTGGATTCCTGTTCACTTCATGTCTGTGGATGCCATCATGCTCAGAACACAAGCACAATGTGGTGGCATCGTTGGTGGAACAAGGGAGCCAGGGCAAACTGAAGTTGTGCTGTGGTTCTTCCCACTGATTTCCAAGCAGAGTACTGACTCCCAGTTTTGATCGAAGCTGTCCATGCTCATTGCACTTGTGGTATGTATATGAACTTCCTGTGCATGCACCTGCCTAATTAGTTGCCCACATGATTGTAGCAGGGCACATTTGTTTTATTTCTCCTTTTTCTTCCAGTTTTGAGGATCTTGCCCATCGCCTCCTATTCCAAATGACACTGTAAATCCATAGTCTTGAGAAAGATTTCTTCTGCTGCACCTGATGCAGCATGGGATGTGGTCTGTCACCAGGGCAACTCAGCCCTGTCAGTCACAACAGAGAGTAATAAATAACAGATGGGAAGTGCAACTGCACCCAAATTTTCTTGTGATTCTGTGATTTCTACTATTGAAGCTTTGAGATAAGACTCTTTGGCCTGTGAACTAAGGGAAAAACATAAAACACCTGCATCTTTTGAATAGATGAGTATTATTAATATAGTAAAATAGGGATTTATTAGGCTCCAGACCCTTTAAAAACCTTTGGGTTTGGTGAGTAACCTAGAAAATGCTTTCATGGTATCATATTTTCTGGCATTTCCTTCCAAAGTTAAGACACCATGTTTCAAAACCGTAGTGTCTTGTGATGGCCTGTTTGTTTTGGTTCCGAGGGATTGAGTTTCATCTTGTTCAGTACACAATAGTTGCTCTCGGGGTGATGGTATCTTTTCTAAGTTGCCTCTAATTAAAGTTGCTTTATAATAAAGCATGTGGTTCCAGTTAGGATGGAAACACTGTTTACAGATTGTCTCTTTCACATTAATTTCCGCTCGGGTGCATTTCCTGCCTAGAGCTAACAAAGGAAAATCTTTGAGTAGAAATTAACTGGTAAGACTAAGTTATAATTAATTAAACAGCTCTATGGGAAGGCCAGAGTATGCTTATGCACTGTTTCTTCTCTTTACCAATAGCTTTTAACTTTCATCTTTATTCCATTTGTACTCTTTTTGTAAGAAATTATTTCAATGACTCCTCTTCAAGATGTTGTTCTTTGCTAGAAAAAAAAAATTGAGGAAGTGTTCAAAATACTTTTTAAATTACATAAGTATTTGGTCATCTGCATGAAGCCTTCTGCTATGCACCCAGAAACACAAATGTAACCACCCTGAAAGAGGGGAGAAAGAGTTGTTTTCATCTGTCATCAATGTCTCATGGATTTGGGACATCTCCAGAGTATGACATGAACAGGGAATAACCCACCCCATCCAAACACCGCAGATCTTGCTTGCAGATTATCTGTAAAAACAGCAGCATCAGAGAACTCCCAAAGCTGAGAACATCATGAACACAGCCCTGCCCATCTCTGGCATGTCCTTGTTGTCAGGGCTTGAAAATGGATCGATACAAAACAGAATGTGATGTCCTGGTTTGTTTCTCTGATATATCTTCATTAAGCTCTTGACAGCTCATGATTGTCAGTGAAGCAGCTGGGGCTGCCCCTCTGCCAGAGCTGAGCTCCTCACCTGCCTGTCCAGTGGCTTCCAGAAGCATCTCCTGGCCATCTCCAGGGACTTACCTCCCCTAAGCTTACAGCAGACTGTTAGATGGCCATATGGGAGAGAAAACCCCTTTTGTACTACTCAGTCCTATAGTTCCTCTTGTAATTTCCAGTGTGTGCACACCCACAGAGCAAGCGCTGTCATTTGAGGTAGAAATTACAGCGGGGCAGAAACAAATCACCTAAGAAGCCTAATATGCACCTCTAGATAAGATTAAGATTTAATAATTTAAGATTAAGATTTTTCATTTAATGAAGGGATGCAAAGTAACACCATGAAAAACTAAGTTTTGGGATAATTAATAGTAATTCTCAGCTTTGAAGTCCCCATTGTCTTTATCCAGGCACTAGACTGGACAAAGATCTAGAGGAACATCATTAAACCTTGGCAACAGGAGTCATGCCAGCATGGAAAGGGAGCTGACAACATGCAAAGTAATTTCTCTCTGATATCCATAATTCACTACAGAAAGTGGTAAGTACCAGCAAACACTGTCTGGTTCTTAACATATGGCAATGTTATTTCAATATTGTTTTGCAACCTCTTGATTCTACTTCACAGAAACTTCACCCATGTCCTTAAAAGCTGAGAGAAAGAACCTGCCAATTACCATATGGACCTTGTAGAATTGCACAATCTTTCCATCTCCTGAGGCCATTTATTATGAAAGCCATTACTCTGAGGCTATCATATATTAACTGGGCAAACAAATTAGCTGTCATGGTCTAACCCCAGATAGGACTGAGCCCCACCAGACCACTTGTTCATCCCTCTGGTGGGATGGGGAGAGAATCAGAAGAGTAAAAGTGAGAAAATGTGAGTTAAGGACAGTTTAATAGGACAAGCAAAAGCTATTTGCATAAGCAAAGCAAAACAAGGAATTCATTCACCAATTCCTATGGTCAGGCAGGTGTTCAGCCACCTCCAGATAAGAAGGGATCTATCATCTATAACTCTTACTTCAGAAGACAGACGACATACCTCTCAATGTCCCCCTCCTCCTTTTTTCTCTCCCAGATGTATATGCTGACTATGATGCCATATGGGATGGAATACCCCTGGGATCAGCTGGGGTCAGCTGTTCTGCCTGTGTTCCCTCCCAGCTCCTTGTGCACCCCCAGTCCACTCACTGGTGAGGTGGGACGAGAAGCAAAAAAATCCTTGATGCTGTGTAAGCACTGCTCAGCGAGAGTGAAAACATCCTTGTGTTATCAACACCATTTCCAGCACAAATCCAGAACAGAGCGCCATACTACCTACTGTGAAGAAAACTAACTCCATCTCAGCCAAAGGCAGCATATTAGCATATCACCTAGATGCACTGGAGGAAATTTGCAGACTGAAATGTCTGTCTATGTGTCATGTTCCTGTGTATCTCAAAATGGACAGAGCAATCACTTAAAGTGAGTTTTCTTCTTCAAAAACAGGATTCTGGGAGGTTCAGGCAAATGGACTGTGGGAGAAAACACAACATTGCCTGATTCAAACTATGTACAGTGTCCTATAATTGATGCATTATCATAAGGAGCCCCCCAATAAAGAGGACAAATTATTGCAATTGATTAGTTTTCAAGCCCCTGTGAAAATAACCTATTTCTCTTTGGGCAGAACTCTGACTTCTCAAACTCTTCTTTTCAATACCAACACTGTGAGATGGCCACAGAGCATTTAGTCTAATATTTCCCTAGAACTTCTGAAGTCCTATTTCCAAGGACACAACTGTGGGAAGACTGATAAATCCTTCCACCTTTTATTCTATGAGTTCTCTTGTGCCTTGAAATGAAATTATACTCTGCACTTCTACAACATCTTCTCCTTGAGGATCACACAGTGATTATTGATTAATGTCAAGGAATTATGCTTTTAGTGGCACAGTAGTACAGATACGAGAACAAGGCTGTGCTGGGACTAAGCGATTTCCACTACCTCCTTGAGAGTTGGGTCAGGGCTGACAGAGAGGTCAAAACTGTGAATCCCATCCTAACACCTCCAATACACATACTCTTTACATTTGTTTTAAAGTGTCTGCTGCCATAGTGAGAGTCTGGGCTGAAGACCAAGATATTTATTTCACTGATGTCAGTGGGGTTAGGCTCTGATTCAGTGTTTCAGCATGGATTATACCTGCCATCTATACAGTGTGCTTGAAGTTTTCAAAAGTATGTGCTAGCAAATATTCTCTTTAGGTATTTTGCTCACAGAAAACATGGTTCGAGGGGTTTCTCCCCCTTAATAAAGGTATTTCTCTATAATTGTTATGATATAAGGCATTTTATCTCTTTCCTCTGAATGAAACTCTTTTCTATTTGTTTATTTATTTAAAGAATTTCTCCTCAGAAATTACTCACAGATAGAAGTCCTTATCAGAGCAAGAAGCTGTATCACGCTGAGCAAACTATAGCACAGCAAACCCCCCCAAAATGTTCAGAACTTTCATAGATGGAAACAGTGTTACATAAAGTACAGAAATTCAGGGCAACAATCCAAAAAGGTTCACCAGCGGCCACGGAACATATATGTATGTATTTATGTTTTATATATATACTTATAAAACCACCTCTTTAACTAAGAAGCAGTCAGGAAAGTTAGTCACTTGATGTTCACATCTGCCTGCACTTGTACATAACAAGCCAAAGGAATGTGCAAGTGCTGCTTTTCTGAGTCAAGCCTTAATACGAGGTGTGCCCTGAGCACATCCTTAGGAAGCTGCATTGTCGCAGAACACACAGTGGCACTTACTGTTCAACACTGTGGACTTGGGAAAGATGTCATATAGCCATTGGGTACAAAAAGTCATCCAGGAGGGTTCTGAACAGCCCTTTCCTCCCTGGCCAAATACCTTTGTCTCAAAGAAAGCAAGAAGGGCTACCTGGCTCTCGCATGCACTTGACTCATCGTCCTTCGTCCTCCTGCAGTGCCATGTTCCCCTCACACAGAACAAAACCACAGCAAAAGGAATGGAAAATCTCCCTCCTTGACATCCAAGGAGGGAACCTATGCTAGCTGGGAAAAAAGAAAGCTCACCCGTTCCCAATCATGGCCTGGCATGGCTCAGTAGAGGGTTCTGGCACAAAGGATTGTTTGCTGCTTTTATCTAGAAAATCGCCAGCACATATTCCCACTTTCCTACAGTTTCACACAGTCTTCTGGCCTCACCATGTCACAGAATAGTGTCCCACCTGTGGTGTCTCAGACCTCTGAGAGAAGGACTCTGATGATGTGGCGTGAGCACCACAAGTCTCTGCATGGAGCAACAAACCCCAGGATGTGAAGGGCCATCTCAACACACCTGTGTTGAGATTTGTGTTGTCCACTTCAAAATCCATGGTGTTCCCCCATCCCTGATAGTTTTCAATTTCAAAAACTGTAACAGTGAGCAAAAATTTTTTGTGAAGCTTTCAACTATGTATCAAATGAGGATGTGGTTTCAATAGGTTTCATGCACTGACCTAGCCCTACTCCCGCTGCAATCTATGGCAGAGCTCCAATTGACGCCAGCAGGAATAGAATTAGGGTGGTGGGAAGTTGTTTTGAAAATCAGATGGAAAAAATCTTTGAACCACATCTGCTTTCCCTTTTCACCCTCTCTCCACACATCCACACCCATCTCTTGGTCTCCCTAGCTGTGGTGAAATGATGCACTAATTGGTTCTTCACGGACAAGACCACACAGAGGAAGTGATGTTGCCATAATATAATCTAATCAAAATAATTCTCAGGTCTGAGTGAGCATTTAAATAAAAACACAGAGCAGTCCTTGACAGTTCATGCTTGCTGTGAAAATGACTGAAAGCTATGGGTAATTTCAATCCAAGCTGAATTCCTAGCTCGTTTGCCTTTCCATCATGTATCTTTTAAATCCTAATTATATGTAATCAACAGTATAAGCAACATGATTCTTCTTGTAGTTGACAAATTCCTGGGTACGTTTTGCATGCTTTCAGATACGTACACAAGAATGAATAGATAATCTCTTTCTACCTGAGAGAGCTTTACGTCAGGTAATTACAACTTAGCTCAATTAAAAACACTCTTGAAACAAGTACAGCGTCTTTTAGATCCACAAAGCTAATTTGAGGAGCCAGTGGGCATGATTAGGTCAGAAAACAATGAATGCTGGCTGTGAATTAAAATGAAGGTCACAGCTGAGTGACTTTATTTTTGGCTGGACTTTCCCAGCAGGGTGTTTCTTCATTACATCAAAATAATAATCCAGCTGGGTGCAGAATAAGGCAGATCAGCCCTTTTGCAAAGTGACCAGAAAGGCTGTATTATGAGTGCATCACCCACATGTAGCCTCCTAAAACAGGGAATGATTTTTAGAGTTTCTGAGCATCCACCCCTCTAATCCACTCCACTCTTCGGGAGGGGTCTAATACACCAGAGACAAGATGACTTTCATTGAAGGATTAGCTAGACTGACAGGGATAAAGACCCAGGCAGACTGTATGCCTCCCATACTGGCCGATCCAAAAACCTGCCATGGTGCTGGTTGTCCTTCTCATGTCTGTCAGGCTGCAGTAGCTGCTCCTGCAGGAAAGGCGAGTTGGGACCAGATGTAAGCCTAGCATGGACCGCATCTTCACCCATGGGAATGGTTCCCCAGAGCTGAACACAGGGGCAGAGACCAGGCTGGTAACAGAGCCCACGGTCAGCCCCAGGCATGGTGAGAGGATGAGCCAGTCCAGGGTCCAGCCAGAGAGCTCAGCCAGGAGCAGCAGGAAACAGGTCAGAGATAGGCCCTTTCTTTTACTACTGTCAAGCAGTTCAGAGGATGTCACCCACAGCTCATAGTGACGTTGTGATCCAGGCTCAAAGGAACATGACTTGATTGTCATCAACAGATCAATGCTGCATATCCACGGGAAGAAGTTTCATTTCTTAGGTGATTGAAGGTGCAGGTTAAAAGATAAATTTCAACCAACTCTCAGGATGTTATCCTGCTCCTTACAAGCTATTTTTCACAGGCATGGGTGAGGATGACTAAGTACTACCAACTCCAATGTTATTTTGATGCTCTTGGCAAACGAGTTTTGGTCATAAAGTCATAATTAACCCTCAGCATGTATTTTGCATATTGGCACTGGAATGAAGACATGAACAGATTTTCATAGCACCCTTGTCTGTCAAATATTGTGAACCTGATTCTACAGATGAAGAAACAGCACATTTACCCCAGCAGACTTTATACAGTGAACCAGACTCCACCTTGTTAACCACATATGGATCTTGTCTACATTAGACTCATGCAACAGTGAAAGAATTCAGGAAGGATATATGTAAGGAAGCCAATTATTGCACCATATTTGTAATATGGACTTTTCAAAAGGCAGCCTCAATTTTTCACCTATAAAAGAGAATATAACCACGTCTGACTGCCCTGAGAATCACGAGTACAAAGTGCAAGGTTTGTGTGCTCAGTTATCCTCATACTCCAGACAGTTCTTACTGATTCTTCTCCACTATGTTGAAAACTCGTCTAGTTTTTAAGACTTTTTCTTTTAAATGAATCTAAAGAATTCGTAAATGATGAAGTTACATCCTGGGACAAAGCACAAAATATGTACCTGTCATAAACTAATAGTGTAATTTAGTTTTTTAGTGTAATTTTCACATATATTTGAACATATTATGAATAGAATGTGTGACCATGTTGAAAAGAAATGTAACTGATATTTAGAGCATAATTCCACTCAAATTTCTCTTCAGATGAAACTTCTGCTGTTTATGAAGCTTGAAAAATAAAAATTTAAGCAGTGGGTGTTATGAAAGTCTGGTTCTCATTTCTCTATCAGCTTTTCCACATTAATCAATTGTCCAGACTTGTTTCCATTGTACTCCCTTGGAGGATTCCTCCAATTCTCGGCTTGCCTTCACTTCTGATTAGCACATATATGACTGAAATAGCTGACTTCTTTTTAAATAACTCATTTCACACTGAGGAGCATAACTGTAGGCATCTGAGTTTGAAAAAGATTGGCTTAAAAGCTGATACATTTCTTGGTTTTTTTGAGAAAATCAGTAGGTTCACTATGCAGAAACAGATGCAGAAAATCTATTTGATTGCTTCACCAGTGCTGAACCTCTTTCTCCCAGACTGGGACAAAGACATTTACAAAAAGATTCCTGGATGCTTCCCACTCTGTGTCAGAAATGATCTGGTTAATTCATTTACCCTAACTAGCAATTGGATGGAACCCTCTCTTACGCATGGACTGTGCACTGGGGCTGGTGCTCACGCCACCCTGGGGTAGCAGAGTCCCCTGTTTGCCTCACAGACCTGGAAGGGACACCAGAGTGGTCACTGGAGCTGTGGAGGAGATGCACATGTAGGTTTATCTGCTGTGCCACATTCCATTCCCCTCTTCCCTGCCACAGCCTCTGCGTTGTTCAAACTCCAAGCTGAACACAGGGGTCATGGCCATAGCGCTGTGGGATGGTGAGACATATTAATGGATTAATGGATGCAGGAAGCATCTCAAGTCTCCTGGTCCTACCATGTCCTCCTCAATTAGCTACTCATTATAAGTTGCCTCCGAAAGAGAAAGAAAGAAGCTGAGTTGAAGTATCTGGTCCTAGGCCCATCTATCAGAGTGTATTTCTACAGATCAGTCATGACTAGATCCGCATGTCAGGAAGGTGAAACCACCAAGGCATTTACTCACCCCTGAAACCTTGGGACTGTGGGATTAAGCAAAGAATAAACTTGACTCAGCCACAACAGTCTCCACTGAAAAAGTTGGTAGATAATAGTGCAAATGTTTAATATTACCACAGACACAGCATCTGCCAAAGAAGTTTTTACACACATTTAAAGTTCACACCACCAGGCCAGATTGTGGTATAATGAATGGTGCATTGTCAAGCAGGAAACCCTACAGGCATGCTAGTCCCCTCACTGACAGTGTTTGCAGGAGAGGTTCCCCACTTCTTCCCATTTCTGGGGCTGCAGCCAGGCTTGAGCAATGCTTGCAGTTAGTACAGACAGTGCACAGTTATGTATCTGCCTCCACGTAACACTGATGTGATAATTTAGGTCATGCCCAGAGGAGCCAGTCATGACCACAGGTTCCCTTACTGAGCTCTGTACAGGTGTGCACTATATACTGGCCCTTTCCACACAGTTTTCTTTGTTGAGAAGTATTTTGTGACACTTTGTTACCTTTCTCTCAAATAAGTGCGCTTAACAAGGTCATTGTGTTTTCTTACCTCGGTGGTCTCCATGTGTATGCATTCAGATAATTCTGCACGGATGAGGGCCTTTTCTGTGAACCATTGACATACTCTTTAATCCTATTTCAGGAGTGATGGGCAATTTGAACGGTGCCTGAAATTTTTATAGTTACACAGTAAAGTAAAAAAAAATTATCTACTGTTATTTATTCAGTTTATTAAATGAATCAATTTATCCTAAATATGTATGTAGCATGCTTTATCGAATGTAGATAGATAGGAGTTTTACATGTGTTTTCAGTTATTTTAAATATCAGTTTTGTTTTTTGTATTTGCAATTCAGTTGCTTAGTAAGTCAGAAAAGTCCTCATTTTTGTACTAGATTTGTTAGTATTACTGGAGCATGCCTTTTGTGATCTTGTTCTTCCCCATATAGATATACTTTGATGAGTGTGACGGCACTTCCTTGTCTAATTTTCACTGTGTGCTTGATATTTGCCTTTTCATTCCTTTTTTTTTTCCCTCTATCTGTGGCTTACTATTAGTGTGAAAAAAATAAAGTGATTGATTGACATCAATCTAAGCTACAATTTTCACTTAAGAACAGGTGAACAGGTTTACACCTGAGTGCAGCTGCTCTCAAGACTCCTTCAGTGACAACTAGATACATCAGTTCCATTTCTGAGTTTGGTGTTTCTTTCACGACCACTCTCACCACCAGCACCATCCTGATATCAACAGATCAATTGGGAACACAGTCTTTTTTCAAGGAGTAATATATTCTGATTAGAAATATAATGGCTATAAGCATAAAAGCGTTCCCACCAGCAGCAGCTGCTTAGGCAGAGGTTAGTTCCTTTCATTTCTTTCAAAAGTGATCTTCCCTTCAACAAGCTTCCTTTTTTTCACTCCCATCCTGGCCTACATCATTGTGGTTCAACCAGGAATTCATAAATCTTTATTACGTCGGGCACTTCTCTTTCTGCTTTCATCAAGTATTTATTTGTATGATAATACTGCAATACCTTAAACGACTGCTAAGAATTTATCATAATAAATGGCATTTCTTTTATGTTATGTCCCTGTTCTTGTACCTTATCTCCAGTTTGTTTGCTCAGATTGTAAGCTCTTAGCTATTGCTTCCAGAATTTCCAAGAGGGACTGGTTATTTCTGCAGTTTTTAACCTGAAGAGGGCTCAGCCTGGAGGTTCACAATGAGGGATAGCACAGCCCTACCATTATGTCATGCCAGGCTGTGTGAAATGCAGTTGGTGTCAGTACCTACCAAGGACAGGTGCAAAGCAATAACTTAATAAATTATTTGATTTAATTAATGATTAAATTCTTCCCAAAACTAACCAAAATTACTGACCTTGCACCCCTCGCTTCCTCATTTGAAATATTTGATGAGGAGCTTCCCAGCTTGAGACTGCTAACAGCGATGCTCCCCAGATCACAAAGGAAGGGAAGCACAGGGAGATCTTTAGAAAACATCATGAGTAGTTCATGATCATTTGGAAAAATCAGAGCAATGACCTGCCTGCAGCAGGAACTAACAAAATGGTTTTTTTCACTTCCCCTTCTTCTGCACCTGCAGCCACTACATCTAAAGACTCCCTCCTGCCCACCCGCACCAGCACCTCACACAGACAAATATGCCTCTATCACATCACCTTCCCTATCTACTGTATCTTTCCACAGTTTGTCATCAGTGGGTAGCACTTTCCCAGACCCTGAGGGGCACTTTGGCAGGGCTTTGCTCAGTTTCTGGAGAGGACTCTGGTCCTAGTCTTCAACTCCACCACTTAATTCCACTGTAGATACTTCATCTTAATGGATGACATTAGTAGGAAGGGGCTGGCAAGACCTCATTCATCACTGCTGCTAAGCTGTGCCATTCTGCAGGCTCCACTTGTCCCCAAGGTTCTTGTCTATATCAGCACTCAAAGCCATGGCTGAGGTGACACCTGCTCAGACAAGTGCCTTGCTCTGGCTGCAACCATCCTGGCTGTGATGGCTAAGCTCATCTATGGGCTTGTAACCTTTTATAGCTAAATATATGGGCTTGGCAAGGCACCACTGGGAAGAGCCAGAGTGAGAAGTGAAATGGGTAACCAGGGAGCACAGTCACAAGCCACAGCCTGACGTGACAGCAGAGGTGTTATACCTCTCCCACAGGTACGGGCTTTGGGTAAGGGAGGGAAGGGGAACAAAGAAATATTCCAGGAAATGGCTTGAACCCAGTAGCAACACCTTCTCTCTTACCTGAGACCCTTTTTCTCACCACTGATCATTGTTGGTCAGTTGTTTCAGCACTGAGGGAACAGTTCCCGTTGGCTCCATGTGCATTGTGACAAGAATTCAGGAGAGTATATATAAACACATCACCTTGGTCCTTACCTGTATTTCTGCTCAGTCCTCAGATGGGACAGGGTGATCACTCCCCTCAGGAGCTGCAGGCCACAGGGCTTACCTATTAGCGTGTTTTTTCTCTGCTTTAGCATAAGAGTTTGTTTGCCATATAATAAAGATGGACCTGATTAAAGCATGTCTGGGCCTGGACTAGTACATCATCACAACCCTTTGGAACTGGCAGCTTTAGACAATCCTCCACACCCCAGGTGAATCTCCTCTTACTGGAAGAGTTGTACCTACCTTGCTATGCACTGCACTGACATGAATCATAAATCACTTTATGGGTAGACACGCTGACGTACTGCATAATTGCGCAGAGACTGCTCCTCTCGGGCCAGATTTTCCCTAGTGAACAGTGCTGGTGGCTCCTGCTGCTAGCAGAGAAAGCAGAATGTGTCAGCCCTGCTCTGCTGCAGCGAGGGATGCCAAGAAAGCAACTGCACTGTTGTTGATTGCATGATTTGGGAGGAAAGGCCGTTTGGATGGCCGTGTCCTGTCCCTTCCTGCAGGATGGATTTTATCCTGAAAATTCAGTGGGGTTTGAAGCTGCTAGAGATCAGATTTCAGCCCCGTGGCATTTGGTCATAGAATCATAGGATATCAGATTGGAAGGTATCATCTCAAGGTCCTGAGCAGGAGCGCAATCCTTTAAGACACTTAAGGAAACTACAGCTGCTCATTGGCAAACGCCAACATGGTTAACCTGTGACCTGTAGCTATTCACACTCCAGGGGCTGGGAAGAGCCCACATGCCTGCATATGGCTTCTGTGTCTCCCTAGGGGTCTCAAATCAAAAGCAAAGACCATCTCTTCTGGATGTAAAAAAGTAGCAAAGGCCTTAGATGCCTGGAGGAAGCAGACGTACAGCCACAGTGGGACTGAGACTGCTCCCAGCTGCTCACGCATCGAGGATATACGAGGGACATGTAACCACCACTGCAGAGAACACGGCAGGTTTCCTGTGCACAGGACCAGTAAACACCAGCTCTGGATCATAAATGGTGCTAGGCCCTGCCTCTGTCTTCACTGAAGCAAGGCAGGGGTGTAAATGACCGTGGAGGGTAGGAGCTTGACCCTGCTGACTGTGAGGATGGGTGGGACGGCCACCATACATTTTCCCTCTCCTCGTACCAGAGTCCTTGTCATGCAGAGAAATGCTGACAGGTATTTCAGTCTTCTGAGACTCAAACCTTCTCCCTCAAAGGGCCAAAAGAGCTCAATAGCTCTTCCGCGGGCTAAGGGCCTGAAGACAGTGCTGCTCCTCATCCTTCCTGAGCAGCTAGACCTACAGCCACAGGGTTTAGAAACAGGATCTCTTGTTTACTTTAAGGGGGTGGAGGAAGCTAACCAGCCTACAGCAGCTGTCAGGGGCTTACGTTTCCAGATCCAGAGACACTGCTCTTGAAGGCCAGCCTTGAGGACTCATTACATGAAAATTTCGGTATTTCAGGAGACTACAGGTTACAAATGCCAACACTTTTCTCTGCCACTCAAAGTCTGAATTCTCCACAGTGATTTTAAGGTGAAAATAACTATTATTATTATTAATAATAATAAATAACTATTACTTATTCCCTGAACATCCAATACCTCTTTAGAGACACTGTAATTCCCACATGTGAATGACCAGTAAATCCTGGGATGCAAAGAACTGCGTAGATCTTCATAAGCCCAGACCTTTATGTGTAGAGAAGAGTTGCTAAAAATTCCAACACCAGAGGTTTTCAGAAACAGGGAAATGATTGCAATCACTGAAATAAAAGAAGATGCAAGTGTCCTTCCAAAAATCTTAAAATAGTAAAGTTTGCTCTCTATTGATTTATCCAGCTGGCTCATAAAGATAAAATTAATGAAACTTTTTTTTACAAGAAATATTTTAAACAGTTTTAAAAATTTATCTTTCTTCTCTCTGGTCCCTCCCTGACATAAATATTACATTCATAAATCTAGCCTGTGATAAAATCCTCTCCTAATTTATAGGACTGTGTCCCCAGAAGAAACCATTGCCTGTGAAGTTTTGCCAACTCTCCAGCTAAACCTGGTACTGTGAGTGTTTCACACCACTTCTTGTGGATTGCTCCACTCCTAAGTGTTGTGCCTCTGGTGGTTTTTCATGAGCCTTCCTCAGGCACAGCTTCCACAGGGTTTCATTAAAAAAAAAAAAAATAAATAAAGGGCATTTAGAGCTGCTAATGCAAAGGCAACTTGCCAGCCTCTAAAGAGAGGCATTTCACATAACACCCTGTCCTATTTAGCCAGCCTCTTTATCACCTTGATATTGACAGCAAACAGAAGGATGTACGATGGGAATAATTTTTAACAAGCTGCCCTTACCAGTGACTTTGACTCAAACCCACAATTCTTCAGCACTTGCACTACTGACAAGCCTGGAATCTGAACCAGGGGATCAATAAATATTGTAAGATAATTCCAAGATCCAAAGATCTTGGTCAGGACAGACTGGGAATGAGATCCATCACACACAATGTATAAATTCTGCACTCCAGTTTCCTCAGAAGACAGGCTACTTCCCAGCTTGCCTTGCTCATTTCAATTTCCTGTCATTCAAAAATCCTTTTAAAAATTACAGAGTTCTTACTGTCAAATCATGAATAAATAATATGACTTCTTCTACCCTCTAAGAAATTGTCTCCCTGTATACAATTTGATTAAAAGTGCATTGACTTATTATGGAAGAAAAATGTACTGAGAATTTATAGTCAATTTGAACCTGATTGTTACCAATAAATATCTTTGGACATGACTGTTTCCTATGTAAAACAGTCCCAGCAGTCCAGCCAAGGTTTCAAGTAGCCTGGCTGATAAGGCTACTTCAGTTTTCAGATCCAGCTTTTCAGTTTTCTTCTTCCTTTTTGCCATACCTCTCGATTTTATACTACCAGTGTCTAGTCCCTAACCAGGATGCTGAATAAAGTTTACTGAAGGCCAAGTGTCCTTTCACACATCTGCAGACTCATCTCCATTCCTCTTCAAACCTCCTAGCTTACCTGAACTGCTGCCTTTTGGTAACTGGAAGCTGCCAAGCTTTTTTCTTCAGACATAATATCTCCATCCTCTCAAAACATCCTGATTGATGCTGTCTGAAATGCAGAAAAAGCAACATTTGTCACATTGTTTCCCTGGATGGTTATTGAGTTGAAAAGGATGGAAAGAAATCCTGGAAAGTCTGCAGCTGGACTTTCCAGCTTTGATGGAATTAGAGCAGAAACGAACTGGCAGGCATACACATGGTTGGTGCACAGCACCAGCCTGGTGTGAGGCTCACCTGCACAAGAGCCCAGCCAGTGCAGCCCACCTTCAACATCGCACCTAGATAATAAAAATTGGGATAGGAGGAACATCTGCAGGGTCCTCCTGAGTTCCTATGTGTGCATATAACCACTGATCTGGGAGAAAAAATAACCACTAATACGGGGTATAAAAACATAATCTCTCATACTACCCTTAAAATCTTTGAAGCAACTTTATATATGTCAAATATAGGACAAATATATAATATATAAGACATCCAAGGTACAATATGTTAATTACCGAATTGTTACACACCCTACTATATTTTCTTAGCTGATAGGTCTTCAGTAATGGATACCATAATGTTCCTCAAGTCAGATTTTTTCATCACTGAACCGAACAGTAGCAAAATTCCTACTGATTTCATCTGGAAGCACAGTGTACTCATGTGGCCCACAAGTAAAGCTACAATGCAGGTCTCAAACTTCCAGCATTATCAAACCTTGCGTCTCTGTTGCATATCTCAGTGTACTTAGGAAAGAAAGATAAAACTCTTAGACATGTACAAGTAGAAGAGGAGATCAGCTTTTGTTTAAAAGATTAAACAGAAACATAATCTTGGCTCTCCAGCCTGCAGAAGAAAGTTTGAAAGTGTAAGACTCTGAACTGGTTGACAAAAATCATAAAACATCCTATTCCTCAGGTGTCTTGATTTTTAGCTTTGTCTCATTAAGAGTCCCCATACAGAACTGCAAAACTATGTTCCTAAAGAATATGCATGTAGAATGCACTCAGTGAACAGTTTTCCCAATAAAAAACTGAATTTGGAAGCATGGCAAGAGTCCCCTAATCACTGCTACCCCATTCAGTTTATGAGAGGTGGCCAAGCAGTTTGGCCAAGCACAGCAGACTCTGGGAGGATTTGGATGTTAGCACTAATTACACAACATACCTGGATGCAGTCAGTCTGTATTCATTACACAGGAGTGATATTAATTCCCTAAAATCCCACAGCCTTTATAAAATATCAAGAACTTAGGGGTAGGAATACAGTTTCTATTAACTTTTTTTTGTCCAGTCTGATTTTTATTGCCTTTTTATACCACTTTGGCAGTAAATATCCTCCTAAAGGCTTTTTATACTGCCCCTGGAAGTGCAAAGAAGTCTGGCTGTAAATGAGAATCAGGTCCAGCCAGTCCAAACAGAAACGCAAAAAGAAACCAAATACTTTTAAGGTTTAATCACCTTTAGCATAAATCTACCCCATACAGGAACAGTAACAGCATGTTTCCAGCCATCCAACTCTGGATTGTTTCTCCAATTGTCCCCTTTAATTAGCCTTTCTGTCCCCTGGTGCTCCTGTTTTATTACTTCAGTTGTAAACAGGACATTATTCAAGACTGTTTCAGGCTAATTGCACTACAAATATTAAGAGCCTGGCTGTTAAGTGGTCATAAATGAGACTTTGTAACTACTGAATGGTTAATAAAAATAATGAAATGCAATTGTTGCATGTAAATACAACTGAGCAGTGTAATATTTTATACTGATGACTATTTAATTGGAATTTATGTCCAGTAATTTTGGATTTCTGACAATATCGCCGTCTTTGTAGCAACTGGTCTTGAAAGTCAGCTCTCTGTTTTTCCTCATTCCCAAGGAATTCTGTGCTACGTTCAAGCCCAGGTACACAAACTGAATCCACCTAGACCATGAGTTGCCTTGAGAAGCCCAGTCTTGGCTCCTCAACATAAGCATCTTGCTTAGATGCCCTGGGCCCAGAGGCAATGGGCACCCATGGAAACTCTGGGCTCTGTAGTTTCTTAGCATCTCTAAAAAGGACAAAATCTGCACTGCTATGTAGAAATAGTTCTTGGCCTTCTGGCAGGACCAAATGTGCTTAAGACCCAGCACTCCAAAGAATTTTTTTAGTAAGAGTTAGAGCACAGTAAGGAAGCAATCCTAAATCTGAGCAGGATTACTTCAGACCTTAATTCAGGACTGCCTGTGAGTTCTGAGATAGTCCAACATGTTGTCAAGGGGCAGGTGTGGCCAACTTTGCTCAACCCAGCTCCATCAGCTTTCATCCCACCATTCACTGCAATGCTGTGATGTGGCCAACACAGGCTACGCTTCTTCCTAGAAGAATTTGGTGTGTTACACAGTAAAGCAGTGGAGTATAGAGAGACAGCTGTGTCACAGATGTCCTAGGCAGAAAAATCAACATCCAAAGCCACAGAATAATAAGGGTGCTGTGGTCTGTAAAGTTCCCAAGCATGTGCTCTAAGGAAAAATGTGAATGTCAGCAATGGGATAATGCATCCAGTAAAATACACATTTCAGTAACTATCACTAGTGAAAATGTTCCTCAGGTTATCCTGCCTTAGAACAAATTAGTTGACAACTAATTATGTAGCGACGGCTCTTGAGCCCGTAATCCCTGTCAAATTGCACCAAGTGAGGAGTGAGGACCTGTCCCACAAGTCATTATACAAACAAACAATTTAACATGTTGTTCTATTGTATTTAAGCCAATGCTGTTGCAAGCAGAATATTTCAGTGAGCTAACCCAAGTATTTCAAATCAGAAACAAGATAGCTCAAAGGGCTAGATAAATCCCTAATATAAACATTTCTATTGGTGGCTTCATTTGTGAAGTGACTTCTTGTAATGCTGACTAATTGGTTTGTAAATTTTGCTGTGGGTTCTTTTTCTTATCTTACCTACATTTTGCTAGCAAAATCCAAACAAGCATTAAGCTCCTAATGTTATCAACTAGTTGCTACAAGAAGCTCTGACCCTTTAAACTCCATAATCCTTAGGGGAATAGCAAACTCTTCTGCTGCATTAGCTCAGAAGGCCACTTTTTTAAAATTAGAATTGTATTGAACGATGTAAAAATCACAGTCTCTGCTTTCAGTTACCGTTCCCATTGAATCCTGTATTAAGAAGGACATAGGTGCTGCAGAAAAGAATACTACCCGCTCCTTCCTGGAGGAAGAAGGTGTTTACTTGACACTTGGCCTAATATAAATATCCAACATGGTGCAGAGTTAGTCCCATTCTCACAAGTTACTGCAAAGTGAAAGAAAATGTGATCATGAAGCCCAAAAACATGTGTTACATTGCTTTCAGGACTTCTTAAACAATCACAGAGCAATTCCACACATAGCTATCCCCACAAACCCTTCCAAAAACAGGAACTGTCACAGAGAGAGAGACAAAGCATCTGATCACTAGAGGTTCTTGACTTTCATGATTTTCCACAGGAGTAAAATGAAACACCTCTAGTCATCTGTGTCCAAGTGATTTGATTGCACAAGGAGGCCTTGTCCGGAGCAGGAAATATGGCCACTCCAGTGCCAAGCTAATGACATATCCACTGGACTCCCTTTCCTTGCCCAGAGCTTGCATTAAATTCAGGACTTGGTGTGGCTGTTGCAAGTACAGTTAATAACTTTAAAATGAATTAATAAAGAACAGGATCTCCTGTGGAGTTCTCGTCTCTAATTAAGTGGTGGCAGGGGAAGCGTGTAGTGGAATAAGAAATAATTGAAACAAGGAACCTTTCTTTTTTATCAAGCTATTTAGCATTTTGGCATCCTTCCAGATACATTTCCTATAATTGGAAACATTAAATTGCCTGATTTAAATCAGCAACCACCCTCTCAAGCACACAGTCCCATTGAAGGCTGTTGCACTGGTCATGAGTCAGGCTCTAACTGGGGAGCAAGTTGTGAGGATACAATGCTGTTATGTTCTACAAAGAGCTAGGTGAGGAGTTTTTTTGCAGAGAACAGTTTCCTGAAAAAATACTGTTTCAGTAATAGCCATATATAATGTAAGCAAAACAAAAAAAAATTGAAAATTTTATCTTGGTATTTCAATTTCAAGAGCACAAAAACGTAATATTTTGTACAGACTATAAAATAGTATTTTCTTTTTCAACATTTAACCTCCATACAAAATGTATTATTTAGGAGTGAAAGAAATATGTTGGTAATTTCTGGGTAATTTCTTTTTGCCATTTAAGTTCACCAAGAAAAATAAACACATTTTGTTTCAGGTAAATACAACAACTTTTTTTTTGTTTGTTTAGTCAGGTCAGACAAACAAAAAAGTCAATTAGGACACAACTCTAAACCAGATGCTAATAAGAAACCCTTCTTCTAATGCTCCAGGTGCAGTAATGTGCTGACAGATTTTGTGTAAACAGGGTGCTGTTGTGTGTGAGGGGATGTCTCCAGTGTGCATTCAGTCTCTGACTTTTCTGTGTTATGGTCCTTATGCCTTCAACTCATATTCCAGGGTTTGTGTCATATACCATAATTCCTTCAGCTTTCTCTTCTATCAGGGGTAACAGCACCATCAAACCCTGTCCTCTCCACAGATTTCACCCCTGTGCCTCTCTGGACTGACCTGTAGCACAAGTTCATGGAGTGAGTCAGGATCAGACATCAGAATTATTGCCATGAGATGTGGGGGAAAATGTCCAAGAAAGAGACAGGAGCCAAAGCTGAAAAAGAAAGATACTTAACAGTAATAGAGACAAGCTATAAATGCCAGCCACACGAAGAGCAAAAAAGAAATCAGGGAAGTGTTTGTAAGCAAATATGGAAAGAAGAGTGGGAAGAGTGAGGACAGCAGCAGCAAGAAAGGCATGCACCCTTTCAGAGAGATGGCCATAGCTTTGGTGAGTGAATCTTCAAGATGGGTGTTCCCTGCACTGAAAGGGATGAAGAAGAGTCCCAGCAGGGAACAATGCACTTTATGTCTCTCCAGACTATCCCAGAGGTTGTGACCTTGCTGACACATCAAAAATGCTGCTTATTTGATGAAATTTTTGCAGGGAAATGAAGAGGTATTCCTGTGAATGTGCATAGCAAGAAGCTGGTTTTGTAGCTAATTCAAGGACTATATTGAGGAGAATTACATAGTCAGTCCAAAAGGCTTTAGTGTTCATGGCCTGTCTCTAGATTTTGACACTGCTGAGTCATATAAAAGCACCTTTTAATGATTATGGATCGTACCTAAAACAACAAATAGCAGAAATCCCAAAACTTTCTACGTTTCTTACGAGATGGGGAAGCACAGCAAGAAAGAGGTCTGCAAAGGAAGCACTGAGGGAAGAGATCTGGGCTTCTGTGCATAAGCAAGTTAGATCAAATGGAGCTCTTTACTCTAAATTAAATTTAGAGTAAAGAAAAGAAAAATCACTATTTTTATGTAGAAAATCTTTGCAGGCCGAAGGCTCAGCCACTAAAAAAATTGGTAAAAAAAAGGTCAAAATATTGCTGGCTTGAAAAAGGAGGATACAAGTTGCTCTGTGGTTGTATGTACTAATCAACTTTGGGTATGGCTCTCTCCAAGACTTATTTTGCTTCCTTTTACACATACATTAGTGGGGTATCTCAGGAGATTGTTTACTGAACTTCTCTTCCAACCCTAATGATCTGCTGCTGGAGATAATAAAAATAGTAACACCTGCAGTATTTCTATCTTATCCCTCCATCTCATCCCAAAGAAGGAGCTGGGTAGTCTGCTTCTTTCTCACCTCTCAGCATCCCAGATTCATGGGTTCTTACCCACTTGTATATCAGCTGTTCTTCCATGGTACCTCTGAGAAGCACCCTTCCACATGTCTTGGGAGGTAAGGACTGCTGCTCGGAGATATTCCAGTCCTGAGGGTCCCTTCCAGCTGTGTTTTTGAGTGTTTCTGGGAAGAAACATTTAATAGGTTCATACCACTGCAACAAGCAACCACTGGGTAATCACTAAGCCATTAGATTTGCTAAAAGCAAAACTGATGATTCCTAGAGATGTAGCTGCTGATTTTGTAAAACCCCAGCTCGCCACTGGAGAGTGAGGGCATCACCAGGTACGCAGCACGGGCACCAAACTCCCCTGTCTCAGGATCCAATGTGTTTTGTTTGTTACGTGAGCAGTCTGCTTCTCTGTGAGATTTTTAACATGCCCCCATGGAGTTTCTGCAATATTTAGAAATAACTCTTGTGAAACTGCATAGTCTATAGCTGAAGAAGGAAAGGTGCTTTATCTACTCTTACCCTTGCTTTCATCTTCCTACGTTGTTTTAAAATAAAGAAGTGTACAAGTGCACATATGTCGGAGATAGGTTTTCCTGAAATGAACCCACAATTCCCACATTTGTCAGTTCCTTTGAGTTTCAAAGGACAACCTCAAAGGATTCCAGCAGGAAAAAGTGATACAGTTAAATGGTCAATACCTACATGTTTATAATTCCAAGTTCATCTTTATATATACGTATTATTACATTTCAAATCCTTAGCTATGTTTTTAGATGGGGTGGAAGGAAAGAATGGCTAAGGGAATTATTTGGAGAGTGCTGGGTTTCTCTTTTCAAAGCTCATGAGAATCAAAAGTCATTGGGCTTGAGAACACTCACAAGCTCTTTTTGCAGAGATGTGTTCTTCACCTTGTACTTCCGTATGGCAGTATTTTCCCATATACACTTCTAGATCAACCCTTGTTGCTTTCTAAGCTAATCGCACCCATGCAGAGGAAAAGCGATTTAGAACCTGTAGTTAAATATATGTTGGAAGAACATGT
Source organism: Struthidea cinerea (assembly GCA_013397865.1). NCBI lineage: Eukaryota > Metazoa > Chordata > Aves > Passeriformes > Corcoracidae > Struthidea > Struthidea cinerea. The sequence continues at coordinate 154,791 of VZTI01000924.1, read as the reverse complement.
TGAGCTTCATCTACTACTAAGCAAACAACTTGCTCCAGGGCATCACTAAGGATCTGGGGGTGGTAGAAGAACAATGGTGCCACAGCTTGCTGGGAAGGGTGGCTGTATCAGGAATCACCTCAAGCACCGTACCGGCTCTCCAAACAGGGATATGGCAGGGGCCACGAAAGACATCACAGATCGCAGCTCCTTGTAAAGAGGGCAGGAGGCCTCAAAATATACCTGTGACTGTAGATTCTGGCTTTTCAAGTGGTAGCAAGTTAAAGGCTAAATTCTGTTTCTGGCTTAGGTCTATAATGGGAAATAAAAGAGAAAATGACCTTTAGTAAAGTGTCTCAAATAAAAAACGTTTATACCTGGAAAAATCTAGACTGACTGCTTTTCTGCTTTCCTCATGTAAGTATGTTTTCTTTAACTGTTCCAAAATATGACATCCTAGGAACATTAGAATTTTTTACTAGAAAGTATAAAGCAGTATACGACCTCCTCCTTTAACAGAAGTTAGTTTGATAGTTAGTCCGGATGACAGAATGTCAATGCCAATGCCAGGAGCTGCTTCATTTGTTCAGTTCAAACCCCTCATTTACCATATTTTGTTTTCTGTTATAAGCCCGTGCAGCTAAAAAGACCCAAATATTAAAAAAACCCAAAACCCAAACAGAACAACCCCAAAACAAACAAACAAAAACCAACAAACAAAAAACTCCAAACAAAACAAAACAAAAAAACAACCAAACAAGCAAAACAAAACAAAACAAAACAACAAAAAACCCACCAAAACCAAAGCACAATTACTGAAGCAGGGAAAGCAGTTAAGTTTTAGAGCAGAAAAATTCAGACAAGAAAGCATAAGTAATTCTGCAGTTTCCACTAAAAGATGTTAATTATATAAAAGGAATTATATGGTCATCCATACATCAATGTACCAAAGTTAAATTATCATCATGTGATTCAGAATTTTATTCAAACCCAGAGACTACCAAAGGGGAAAGGGATGCTGCCAAAGGGGAATAGGCATTATCCCATTTAATAAAAATCTCATCAGATTTACCATTTGAGACATTTATTATTTAATTAGGTTGAGATCAGTTGTTGTGAAATATAAATAAAAAATTTCAACAGTAAGACTGCTTGATACTTTTCTTCAATTGTACAGTTACCTTATATTGGCTCTGGGTGATACTAAATGTCACTCTTAGTAGCAGAAAATCATGTAGGAATACCACCCTAACTGCTAGCACCTGAAGAGAAGTGTAGGCTGAAATGGCATTTGGTCAAACAGCTAGTGCTGTTTCAAAGCCTGCTAAATGACAAAATTCTCCCTTTCTTCCAAGTTGCTGTTCTGCACTCAAAACAACTAGAAAATGAGCAAAAATGCAAGTACTAACCTATCTAGAAGTTGTTTGCAGTTGGAAGGATGCTTGTTACACTGTGCATTTTGGGAGCTGGTACCATTGCCACTACTCATATACCATCTGACTCAATCACTCAGCTGAATGAAGGCACTATATAACAACAAGTTGCTTCTTTCTGATTCTACTGAGAGAGGTTAACAACTCTGAAAATGTCTTTGCATACACAGATATTTTCTTACGGGTTTATACGTTTAACAGTGCAGTGCTCTCAATAACAATAATTGTTTTTAAACAGTGGATAATATTTAACATATTTGCCTCTTCTGCAGAACGGTGTCTTCATGACTGTGGCTTATAACAAAACATCTTTGTGAAGGTAATTGGGAGGGGAAAGTGAAAACCTCCATTTCTCTCTGATAGCAACATCTGCTGGGTTTACTCCAGGCTTTGTGGTGTACACATATACCATTCACAGGTGTAAATATATATGTGTTGTACACATATATATATATATACAAGTGTGAATACCTTGTTCAGATGTTGACATCATGCCAGTGATGGAGTGCAACAGTTTTTCTAGCTGACAAAATGGTTTTCTGTGGAAACTCTAGACTTACGCTCAGTTCTCAGCTCACTTCTATGAAGACTGTAATACAACAAGCTCTGGGGTAACATTCCTTATATATATGTCACTGCCTGTGAAAGAGAGAGAGAAAGCTAGATCAGGAGGGTAGGATGGAAGAAAAGTGTTCTATCCCTTTTGTAAAATTTCACAAAGGCTCTGGTAGGTGGAATAAGACCAAAGTATATAAATGTAGACAATCGTTGCACCTATTTGTATAGGCCAAATCAGCTTAGAAAATGGACAACAGAAGCAGCACAAGCTCTACTTATTTGATGTTATTGGGCTTTTGTTTTGTTTAAGGAGTACAAAAGGCGCTTTTCATTTGTACAGTGTGCCTTCATAATGAGTTAATTTCAGAAGATTAAAGACATTGATGAGATGATGATACAAGCTGGTATAACACCCTGATTCACAAAGGAGTCCTGAATAGAGTCAAAAGCCTGAAACCTGAGCTGACAACACTAAAAACTGCAGCACTAACAAATACATTTGAAAGATTAGCAGAGAAGCCAAAAATTGCCCAGCTAAGAAGCAATGCACACTGACTCAGAAAAGGGAGATCAAATTTTCAACAAAGAGAAATGATAAGTCATACCTCAGTTTAAAGTGCAGACAAAAGACTGATCTACAAGAGGTCTTCTGTAGCATTCCTTGTGCCTCAGTTTCCCACTGAAATAGACACAGACACCTCCCTAAAGAAGCTTGCAGTTGCTTGGGAGAGTCATCAGAAACCAGTACTCTTGTCCATGTGATGGGCTTGTGAAGCCTCTATTGCAGATACAACCAATGATCTTCAAATCAGAAGAGTGAAAAGTATCACACAACAACAAAAATCCCAAGGATCATCGAGTACATCAGCATTAAAGGCTAGCAGACAAACACAGCAGTAGGGATAGCAAAGTTAGTTTCAGAGTATCCAAGACTCATGATGTCCCTATCAACACACTATAGTGTGTTCTCTCTACAGATGCGCCAGATGTGGGAGAATAGATCTGGATAAGATCTATATATAAGATCTATATCTAAATGCAAGGGCATTTGTGACTGCCGGGAACTATGCAAACTTTTTTGTCTCTCAAGTAGTTTTTTACAAAGCAGAAGAAATTCATACGAAGGCAGTGGTACAGCCGCAGGTGAACAGCTTTCTCTGTTCCAGTGCTGGGCAACAGACTCTAACAACTTCCTACATAGGTAGTTATGCTTTCTCATATGGGTGAGGTTATTAATTTCCCTATTTAATTTAGAGACATACAAGACTGATCCTGCAGACCTCACCAGGACAGCTTGGGTGCCGAGAAGCTAAATAAGGGCTTTCACTGGGAGAAAGGGGACATGATCGTTATCTGTGATAAAGGGAATTCATCTGTTCTATTAACATACATAAAAATTCTCACTGAGGTTGATTAAAATACTTCCACTGTCTCAAACAGTAACAGGATTGTACATACTGCAAGTTTTACAAGTGCAATGTTGATTTTAATAGAGCCAGTCAAGAATGTATTATATTGAAGACAGCAATCTTCCTGGTGCAATTTCGCAATGCCTTTCAAGAACTAGGGGACATATAACACATTTTGAATACAAAGAGTATAAAGACATTTTTTCTAACAAAATACAAGAGCTCTTTGGGATTCATAAACACATTCACAACTACCCATCCCTTGTCCAAACTCTCATAAAATCAGAATAAGAATAACATCAGACTGGATGATATTCTTTTCCTTACAATAAACTTTGTGCATGTTTCTTTTTATTGTAACCACATGTACTCCCTGCAGCTGATAATTTAATGTTCAAGGACTGGTGGTTCTTGAAGCCAAGGCCAACATTTGTTGTAAAAATGAAATATCCTAAAATGAAAGTATTGAAATTGCTTCCGAGAGACATGTTCATGCAGTTTTTTGAATGTCTTCAACGTCTTGTTAATAGGCAACTGTTGAAAACAACATAAACTCTCCTTCCAAAGAGTGGTTTGCAGTCTTCTGAGAAAAGAATACCAAAGTCTTCAGTGTAAAACACGAGATGTTCTTTATTCAAAAAAGATGCACTCTGGGCTTGATACATTCCATAAATTTCAGTGAAAATACAGAAAAGCAGCAAGACAGCTCAAGTTTCAACCATAAAAATAAACTTTTCTAATTTTAGAATTTGACTTGTGAAGAATAAGGCATTCAGGCCTAGTCCCCTCAGTTTTTTAGCAGAAAGACACTTCCAAATGGATCAAGAACATTCAACTTTCCAACTGGTACCTATTTGTGTTATCTCATATTAAAGCACAAAAACAAATACATGTATTACCTTCAGTCTGAAAACAGCCCCAGGGAATCCAGTAGGAAGAAGAACTGTTTTGAGTGCACCAAACATAACAGCATATGGTTTATATTCCTTTCACTCTTAATGCATCCAGTTTAGTCTTTCATTAACTGAAACCATCTTTGTCAACAAAGTTGAAATATAACCAATTCATTTTTAAAATCTTTCTCAGAAAAGAAAATGTTCTTTCAAAATTTAATTACAAAGCATGTACTTGATGTGAGCTAGCACACTAATTTAAACATGATATACCAAAATTAAAACCAGAACAGATCTTGACTCTTCTATGTTAGCTGCATGTTTGTAAGACATTTGGGACCCCGTCCAAGGTAGCACTAAAGCATGTGTTTTCTTGCTTGTGTGGGACTTCACACAACCTTTCACAGTCCAACTTTGTTTCTCCTTTCCACTCCTCTGTCTTTTCCTTATGGCTCCATCTGCTCTTCTAGGAAGAAAAACTCTGTCGTACTGTCTGTCAAGAAAGTCTCCTCAGTACCCTTGGTCCTTCACACCTGTTGACTTCTTCTTGATGCTTCATTTTGGGACTGGCTTAACATCTGTCATAGAAGTCGACTCAGTACCTCCTTTTGAATCTGGCAGAGATTAGCCATAATATTGGTCATTTCTCTGCTCTCATCATGCAGATAGGACTAGACTTCAAAATGTGTTCAATGGGAAACACAAGAGAAAAATGCTAATTGAGGCATGACTGCAGATCCCCATGTTCCTGTGTCTGAAGGTGGTCTGATAAATCCCACACATTCAAATATTTTCATGAACACCAGTTTTCAAAATTGAAATCCTTATAGTGGCCCAGGGAAACCACTACACTTAAGATGTGAAGCAAATGGGCGAAGTTTTTGTCCCATTTCAGGAAATGTAAAGATCTGGTTTAGAAGGGTTAGTTATTTGGCCAAAAAAAGAGGCTTTCTAAGTAAAAAAAATTGGGAATCTTGGCACCATCTTATCTGTATTTCTACCTGCTTCATTTTACAGTGTACAGGCAGTGTTCAAAGGCAGCAACCACTTTCTTACTAACTTCAAAATTAGTTACCTTTAAATAGAGGCAGGCACAGTACGTTCTGTCTTCCCAGCCAGCAGATGGTTTCACTTGCTCCCACCTTCCATGGAAACCCTGCAGCACCACCAGACCTGTGTTCCCTGATTCCAGTCAGTAGATAAGCAGCCCCGGTCCATCCTCCAGGGCAGTACAGGTTGTTACATCCCACCTTTAGGCTGCACTGTGGGGACTTCTGTTATGTCATGTTGTTCTTGAGGTTGCTGGGAAGTAATGTTTCCAGCAACTCTGTTAGAGGATCTTTTGCTGCTGAAGTAATTTCTTCCAGACATTGCTTGGAAGTGGCAGCTGCTAATCCTTCAAAAGTGAATGACGCTTTGGCTGCAGTGCAGAGCAGAGGAAATTAGCCAAGGAGGGCATGGAGGACAGGTGTTTATCAGAGAGAAGCCTCTAGAAATGGAATATTGCCAAATTAGCACTAAGGTTCCCTTGTGCAGCCAGAAGGATTTCAGCAGCTTCCCAGACCTGCCTTACAGATGTACAGATGTGCAAAATTATCTCTTCTTGCTTTACCAGGATGCCAGCAAAGACACTGAAGCAGAGAGGTTTCATGTAGACAGTCCCACACTGGCAGAGCCTCTCTGGGGCACGCTGTCTCAGGCCCCTCTGGACATGCCCCATTCCAGGCTCACATCCCTGGTCCCACCATGGCCCAATGGCATGTGGTGTCCCTGCTCCCCAAGATCCCTAGGATCTGCAAGTCTGGTGCAATCACCCAGCAAGGAGCCAAATGCCAGAGTTTCATCCCTGCACGCAGGGGACTTCAAACACCCCAGCTGGATTCCAAAAGGAAGGCAAAACCTGAGCATGACAGCACTGAAAGTTTTTGTTGAACACAGTCACTTTTTTCCTCTCCGGGTCTCTCCTGAAACCTGGACCTGAGGAACAAGGGTGCAGGCTTTGAGCAAACACCCCCCTGTCAGCAGCTCTGGAGATATCCTGGCAGTGTCTGGGAGCAATACTTAGGGTGAGATGAACAAAGCAAACCGAGTGGCAAGTTTTTGATTTAGCCTCATGGACAGTGCAGACATCTAATTCAACTCGCAGCAGTCGCCATGCCAAGATTTGCTTAGGTCAGTCACCAGAAGCTCAAAGTGTTTGGGTTAAGCTTCATGCTTTGAAAGAGAATTAGGTTTGGATTTTTTAGATATTTCAGTGTCCAAGGGAGTCAATAGGGGCAAAGGGACAGTCCTGTCTCGGTTTGAGACAAATTAGGAGGAAACGTCCTGAGATGAATGTGTCCTCTAATAGAAGGCAGGTTTTGGCAGCCCCTCCCCCACAGGTTCGAAAGGAATTTCTTGGAGGAAAGTGGAATAAAACGTGTTTGTTTAACAAGCAGGGTGCACGCAGGCACGAGGAAAAAAAAAAAAGTTAGATAATAAAACTTCTCGTTGTGGAGAAAGATGGTGGATTTTTTTAGAGTCCTGCTTGGCTTCTCCCGAGGTCCTCCACAGTCAGGGTGCGGCACCTCAGGGCCTCCCCTCCGGGCCACAGCGTGGGGCTCCGGGCAATTTTCTGCTGTTTCAGACCGGAGCAAAGCTGAACAGTTCCAGAAGAAGAAGAAGCCACAGTCCTGGGAAAAATTTCTTGCCTCCGCCAACAGGCTAGCTAAAAAGCAAGAAGGTTCGCCCTCGGCTCTGCAGAGGGAATATTGCCAAATTAGTAATATTTGCTAATATACGGGGGAGTGTGTGAGTCCTTGAACACAAACCACGCTGAAGAATTCGCCTGGCTTCTCTCCCCTGTCTCCTGGACCCAGCTTAAAGCTGCAGGACCCATTTCTGGGCATAAAGCAGATGATGGGGGAATACAGTATTATCATAAAACCACCCCAAGACAGTCTTTACCTGAAATTGCTCCAAAAACCCTTTCCCCACATTCATACTGTAATAAATGCCCTTTTAAATCCTGCAAGATTTAAGAAGCACTGGAACATGACCTTATAGATCTATGACAGGTTTCTTTTACTCCTGATGCCACCAGCTGATCCACCACTGCTAGTCCCTCACCAAAGGGAGGCTCTGTAGGGCTCATGATGCTCAGTTTTTCTCTGTGCTTGTTACCACCAGTCCCCAAGCTCACCTGGCCTTTCTGACCCTGTCTGTCTTCTACTCAAACAGCACAGCCAGCATATGTGGTATTTTCTCTAGAACAGTCACTCCAGATTTCAAACAACTACATGGGACAGTGAAGACCCAGCCTTCGAAATCTCAGGGGAAAAAAAAGGAAAAAATAAGAGGAGGAAACAGACTAAAAAGACTTGAGAAGTTGCTTGAAAAAATAACTTTATGATGCTTAAGCAAGTCTACAGATACTTCTGTAACACTCCTTCCCGCACATGGAGTGCTGGATGCTGTGCCTGACCCAGAGCACTGCCTGGAGAGCCTGCTTTGGTAAACCCCTGCTGTGATCATCCCTGGGCTGCAGGAGAGGTGGCTGCTAAATGCACCCAGTGCACCAAAAATGCAGTTTCCTGTTTAGCTGTCTTTGCTCATTCAAACCTCCACATGCAAACACTTTCTGCTCCTTTTCATTTGGCTGGAAGCATTTATAAAATGATCAGGCAACCAAACCAAAGCAGGCTGCCTCTGCAGACTGCAGACTGCCCTGAACATCCCCTAAGTTTGTAAAAAACACAAACGCATTTTATGAATGACCGGAGCAATGCCTTCCCCCAGCCTATGTGCAAGGGTGTGCAAAGCAATTACTGGAGAGCACTGCAAGGCCCTTTTCGAATGTGCAGAGACCAGGTGGTGCTCTGAATTAGATGGAAACAAGCTGACAAAAAGGGATCTACACTGGAACAAAAGAAAGGGCAGCTGAGAAAAAAGTCAGAGATAATGTTAATGAACTGATTTGGAGGCTTGTCGTGAAATATGGTCCCCTTCTTTGTGTGTCAGCACAAACAGCTCAAGCAGGACACCAACCTTGTCCCTTTCTTGAAGTGATCTGGGCACAAAAAACAGTGAATTATGGGGTTTTCAAAACATCTCATACAGTAACTTGGAAGCAAGATGGTCACAACTATGGCTGGTTTGTCTGTGGCCCATGGTACCAAATCACTATTTTACATGGGAGCTTTCAGTGAGGATCTTTGAGAGGAGAAAATCTGCTTAATTTTTTTTTTCCATGCTGTAAATTGGCTCCCTTGGCTGATACCTCTGGTGGTACCAGGCTAAAACTGTTTGGGCAGGTTGTTTAAAACCAGCCTTCAAACTAGGGAAGCCATTTGCTTTCAGCATTGAGACAGATCTCCTTCCCTGGTTCTGTCATACTGCAGAGAAGTTCAGCTGTGCCCTGCTTTTATTCTGACACAGCATGGAACAGCACTGGGTACTGAGGCTCTGGCAGCAGTATAATATAAAGGTGACAGCTGTAAATCATGCATGCTGCTCAGGACTAAAGTCCTTCTTGTGTCTGATGAACCATGCCAGAGTCAGTGCATGTACTGTAAAAACAACCCAGGGCTCTTGACAAAGAGAGACTTAACGCTGCCTACTTGTTGTTCCTGTCCTGATGCTGTTATGTTGTCCACCCAGCCAAACTATGGGACAGCTATCACCAGTAAAGCCCTCTGGCACCAAGGAGGAGGGAGAGGGGTGAAAGCCTGCCCGGTGTCCTGGTTTCAGCTAGGATAGAGTTAATTTTCTTCCCAGTAGCTGGTACAGTGCTGTGTTTTGGAGTCACTATGGGAATAATGTTGATAACACACTGGTGTTTTAGCTGTTGCTCAGTAGTGCTTACCTCAAGTCAAGAACTTTTTCGTTTTCCATGCCCTGCCAACATGCACATACACGAGCAGCTGGGAGGGAGCACAACGAGGACGGCTGATCCAAATTGGCCAAAGGGATTTTCTGTACTATGGAATGGCATGCCCAGTATATAAACTGGATGGAATTGGCTGGGAGGAGCTGATCTCTGCTCGGGGGCAGGCTGGGCATTGGTCAGTGGGTGGTGAGCCGGCTGCCCTGCCTACATGGTGGGTTTAGCAAGGGCTTATGTCTGGCACAAGCCTGGCTGGCTGTCCTGCACACAGCAGCAACTGGCTTGGGTTGACCTTGCACCCTTCCAAGCAGGCCAGGCACGATGGGGGCACAGCAACCTCTAGCCAAATCTCCCCCAGTCCTCGAGTCACACAGCAGGTCCTGCAGAATTGCCATGTCCTACCAGCTCATCAGTCACAGGCACGTGGCATTCCCCACCTTGTGCTTCACAACACGTCCTGAGCATGGCTCCATGCGCTGGCCCTGGCCCCTTGTAACCTCTCTGTGAAAGAGTCAGCCTAGTTTGGCTCTCTGCAAGCAATGCCCAGGCATACTTTGATTCGGCATAGATGCTGCTCATCTTTTCCCATGGGCTGCCTGAAACAGTGCAGGCAGCCAACGGGAGCACCTACGGAAGCAGGAACCAGTGCTGGCATGGGTTGGTTCCCCCAGTCCTCAGTGTTTTCTCATTCTGAAATACCCCACAGACACAGCTGGAGCAGGCAGCAATGAGTTAGCACTGAAAGGAGAATGGGCTCTGCAGCCGCCTGTGCTGGTCTGGGCACTGTCCACAGAGGTGGCAGAGACTGTGGTCTCCCAGATTTAAAGCAACAAGTTGCCATTGGCTAAAAAGTCAGACATTTCCAGTGACTGTCATGGGTCAGGCACATGCTTTCTGTCTGACCAATTAATGACCGCCACTGCTATTACTATGATTAATGATTTACTGCAAAATACAATTCCATTTTTATGGCAATCTCCTTATCCATACATAACAGAACAGCAAAAATGCAGCTTTCCAGGTACTTTGCAAGGCTTCAGCTACTACATAAAACAAGTCCAAAAATTCCCTACCATCAAACCTCACACTTTAAATTTTATAGAGTGTGGCTGTAAAATTTAGTAGTGGAAATCTATCATATTAACTGAGAGATCTGCACAAATTACCTAGCTTTGTTTTTTTCTCTGAGACAAAGTAGAATTTTCTCTTAATGGCAACAGGGGGCAACATTTTTTTTATCAGTATGATTTTGTGACTGCTGAATGAGAAGGTGGGGCTTAGTAGGTAGATAAAATTAAGGGTTCCATCCATATGGCATGCACAAAACCATCATCCCTCTGTCTTTCAGAGATTGAAAGAAAAGCTGTGCTGAAAATAACTGTAACAGGAAGAAAAAAGAAAAAAGAAAAAAAACTAACACCAAAGCTAAATTCATTTTCAGAGTACCGTTAATAAAAGAAAACTCACGGCAGGGAGAAGGCAGCAGAAAGAGTCAAGAGAAAAGTTGGGTTGACATCACCTATTGCACAGTTTTCTAGGTGTGTGAAGAACAACCCGTGGAACAGAAGTTTCTGGAAAAAATAGCCTAAATTGAAATTTTTGTCCTTCGTCTGCACTTGCATAAAGCAAAGGTTGTCTGAATCTGGTGCATTTAACTCAGGTCAGTCTCAAGAGTGATAGCTCTTTAATTATACTGCTGAGCACATACAGTATATTTTTTATACATGCCAGTCAGAGGCTGGATAGCTCGAGCTTTAAAATCCCATCCTAGAAAGGCAGGGGATCAGTAACTAGTGCTGGTAAAGGCTGCATGGACAGCACGACCCTGCCACCTCCTGGTGCGAAGCCCAAATACATCAGTCCTGGCCTGTGTAAACACGAAAACTGCCAACAGCTGCCTGCAGTTTCCTGGCTGACTATTCCTGTTGCGGCAGCTCCCGGTAGCCCCGAAGTCCGGGATGCTGGGCACGGTGCCCCAGCCCTGCAAAGCCTCAATAGTGAGCGTGGGATTGTGAGCTTCCTGTAGTGTGCTTTTGGGGAGGGTCCAGACCATACAAACCTATGCCACATTTGGAAAGGAGAAAAGCAATGCCTCCACAAATACAGCAATGGGAAAAATATGGCTTATTCTTGTCTAAAGAAAAAGTGCCTATCAGCTGTCAATCAGCCACTGAAAAATATTCATGAAAAGCAAAATAATTCACCATCTGCCAAACCTTGTCAGCAACGTGCAGTTCAGGGAAAATGCCTGCAGTGATCCAGTAGCAGGGAAGGAGGCTTAATCTTCCAATTTACTGATTCATGTATGAGTTCTTAAAATTCACTAATCAACTGATGTGGCGCAGATGTTTGACTTCTCTTTCAAACAGATCTGGCTGCACGTAGTTCCCAGACAACATATGTTACTTAAACTTCATCTCCACCATGAATAAGAGAGTGTAAAGAAGGCTTTGGTAGGACTGTATTAGGATTCAATCCTAGTCTCAATTTAATGTCAAAGCTCCTGTTTGCTCTCACTAATGCCAGGATTTCATACTCAGTAGGATCAGGGCTTTATATCTATTAACTATCACAGCATGAATTGTGATATGCAACTGTGCTATTGGGAACATGTGAAGATTTGCAAAGTCAATTACTTGAAGAAATCCAATGAATCATTCTGAACCACAAATAGACTGGAAGAACTCCAGATCTATTTGTTGTCTCACCATGAACAGAAATAAAAGAATAACTTAATGGCTGTTTCAGCTTTCAATCAGATTTTCAGCTGGGGCTTCTAAGTTCACCTGAGCCACCTAAGTCCTCATTAGTTACTGTTGAAAATACCCATAAAACTACCACTGAGACTTTTTGATTGTTTAACAAAATCCCATTTCAGCCATGACTAGAGATTCCCTTGCCAGGAGCTGTGCGGCAGAGGGGAAATGGACCTGTCACTCTCACGTGTCACCATCCTCAGATACCAGCTGTGACTATCAAGGCTAGTGAGAAAGTATCCCAATACCATCTCCAAGCTGCAGAGATCTCAATTACTTTCTCATGGGGAAATCCATGTCAGGTCACCTCTGAGTGCAAGACCCTGAGTTAGTCTCCTCTCCTCTTGCTGACTCCCTGCAGCTCTCCCCTGCCTTTGCAGAGCAGCATCAGTGCCTGCCCTGCTGCAGCACCCCTGTGCCAGTGCAGATGAAACTCTGTGAGCCCCAGCGCAGAAGAGAGGTCAGCAGCACACGTCTTGCCGAGAGACGTTCCCTTGTAGCAGCTGCAGCAAGTCCCTCTGCATCAGAGGACCCAGACACTGTCAGGATGAGCCATGACACCACTCCTCATTGGAAAGCAAATGTCTTTTCCCTGTCTCCATTACCCAGCCTAACTCATCCAGGTTTCTGATAACCTGAGAGATGTTCACATACTCAGTGTCTGCAACTCAATGGAACACCCCTCTACTCGGAAAAATAGAATAAGTAGTGACAGGAAAATCAGGCAAATATTAAGGTAAGTGAGTTGCTGAGTTTGCCATGTCTTGTTGAGACAGTCCTAGCAAAAGAGCTTCCCACTCACAACTACAACACCCTGGACCATCTTCTTCTATCAGCCACTATGGGGGAACAAAACCATCTGCTCTGTCGCCCTCTGACCTGCAGCAGAGCTAATTATAGGCCAAACTATGAAGTCCTTACCACCCTCATCAGGAAGAGGGCTATTCTCTTAGCTTGAGATGGGACTGAGGAAAAATGTAAGGCCTAATTCTGTTGCTCTCACTCATGCTGAAAAGCCAGCTGTTCCGCAGGAAAAGCTGCAAACACCCTGCCAGCAGGAGCAGCACCCCATGAGTCAGACCAGAACATCAATCCCTTAGCAGGAGGCTTTCAGGGTAAAACTAATAAGCTGGTATTCTCATCAACTCTGAATTCTCATGCCAGATTTGCCTCACAAAGGGGCTGATACAAGATAGGTTAGAGTGAGTGCTCAGCCTGCATGGTGGGGAGAGTGCACAAAAAGCTGCTTCTCTTGACAGCAGCCTGCCAACCCCACTGAGCTGGCCAACCTTTTGGAGAAATAGGTGAAGGCTACGATTCACTGCCAGTCTTCCACATAGTCTCAGCCTCTTCCAGTCATCGAGGGAAGGTTTTCAAAGTTATTTAGCTTGTTGAAAGCTGCAAGGGATGACTATCAAGACTTTCAAAGTCTCCTAAAACAGTCAGTGGAAGTTAAGAACCAAATCTGCTTACAGTCTCATACAAATCCCACACCTTCTAACACTTACACACCTTTGAAGACCTTTGAAGTACAGCAGCTGAAATTCTAGCTATTATATGTACTATTTTTATATTTTCACTATGTTTTTATATTATCATTTATATAGATATACAACATTCATTAGGCCTGTTTGGCAAAGAGGGAACAATTCACTCTCCTTCACTGGCTGCTCATCACCCCAGGAGGGCTGGGGGAGACCTTGCCCTCAGAGGGGAAATTGCTTCCTGATGAGTACAGTTGCTGTATACAAATACTCAGCATTGATTAAACCACAGATAGAAGGAAGAAACTGTTTGTTTTAAAATAGAAATAAGGTGTGAACATTTTTTATCGATTTACTCACTTTTCAATGTGCTGTTTTGCATTTGAAATCCAGCGTCTTGGTACAAACAAAATAGATGATTCCTCCAAATGACAGCGATAGTGGTGCCCCTTCCTGAGGATGTAAGATCCCAGGCAAGGGTCACTGAGATCACAGGACAACACGGAAATTGGTTTTGATCCACAATCCAGTTTTAATTTACACCATCTGTAAAGGTCCAAACACCAAAATGTTTCAGGCTGTTAAGGGCACCGGGCTCTCCGACTGGACAGATGTCCTACTGTAATGGGAGCCCTCTAATGAGAAAAAAAAGCCACAACAGCAAACTGGAGATTAAGAAGCAGCGGCTTGGACTGTGATTTGCTTTCATTTACAACACTAAAACACTGAAGCAGTTTTTAAAGCTCAGGACTCACTCAGGCTAAGAACAGAAAGCAGCTGCCCCTTTTGTTGTTGTATACCTTGGTGCACACACTTTACTCCATGGGGCAGATCAATGCCAACAGCTACAGGAAGATAAAATTTGTGGTATGCCTGCAATGCACAAGCTTCAGCTGTCCTCACAGCAAAGTCTTTCCAGGAGGAAGAAATGACTTTCCATACTCAGTGAAGACCAGTGATACAGGGTGTTTAGGCTCTGAAGCAGCAGGAGTATGTGTCACTTACAGTAACGCTGCTGGGAATGACAACAGGATATCATAGCCCTATTTTATATGCTAATAGCTAAACCTCAAGGCATTTTACAAATATGGGAAATTTCTGTCAGAAGAGGAATTGAAGCATCAAGAAAAGGTATCAAAATAAACAGCAGATGTGTTTAAGAACTATTCCCTGCTATCTCTCTAAATCACAGTGTGTCCTGAATGTTTTTTGGTATTTCACGAGATTTGAATGTTTATAGTTTTATTTCAGTTTTTGAGATGGTAAGATTATTTTTATTATACGATTATTTATTATTATTATTTGTAAACAGATGTGTTGAGAAAAAAAGTATTGAAGTTTCTGAATGACTTGGAGACTTAATTTGATTCAAAATATAGGCTCCTAGATGCTATGGTTTGAACGTATGATTTAAAACCTCAGTTAAACACAAGTTGTAGAATAAACAAGTGATGTGCCTAGCTCTGCAAAAACATGCAACCTCTGTGTACTAAGGACTTGTTTTAATTTTTAAACACATCTGAGTGAAAAAAAATCAAAATGGAAGATCAAAAGCATTTCTCCCAAAACAACGTACTATGACCAATACGTTTTTTAGTGTTATTAAACAAAATTCTAGCAAATACTAATCCACCCACTGGAAGATGAGAAGTGGTACTCAATGGCACGTGATATTGCATTTATTATTATGCAAATGCCCAATAATCTTATCTCCTGTAATTGTGAATGGACTTTTCAAGCCACCATCTTGCTTTTTCTTCCAAACCAATTTTATTACACAACATATCTAAACTGCTTTCTTGCTTGATAAAGACAATCTTTAAAACTACACATATAATATTTGTTCACTTTCAAATTTTTTTTCAAGTCAGGTGAATTTAAGCTATTTATTTTTTTGGTTTGGATATGTTTTTTACCACAGACAGTAAACTGCAAATCACTTATTTGTATAGTTTTACTGCAGACTTAGCACCTCAAGGTTTCTAAGCCCTCCTATTCCACACACAGCACTTGTATGGTGTAAAATGCCAAGATCCTTTCAATAGCACTTTGGCTAACAAGGAAGGCCACTCTGCGGCTCTTATTACCACCTCACCTTTCCAATATCTTGCTAGAAGTTACTTAGCTATTTCAAAGAATACATATTGCCCTTGTGGTGGTAAAGACGCACACAAACACAGAGCCCTAAGAAAACTCCTGCAGCTGAGAAGCTATTGACTGGTACTAAGTACGTAACATTTGAAGCACATACCGAGGTCAGTGGGGCTTTTACAAGAGCTGTCTGTGCAATCTCACAGATGGACCTTTATATCAGCACAGAGGCTGTGATCAGACAAAGTGGCCAATTTGCCTAGGGGTAAGAGTTTAAAATGTGCCTTGATGTGTTTAAAAAACTCCCTGAGCTCCAGCATCAGTAGAGGCAGTGACAAGCAATAATAAAGGTCTCATTAAGACTCAGCGGAACCAAATACAAATTCCCCTTGTTGCTGGTCTGCCGAACTTCAAACAGTCAGTCAGTTGCTTGAGGAGAGCCCTGGGAAGAGGTGGGAACCAGGGCCAGCAAGGGTCACAGCTGGACCTCTGTTTCACTACAAGAAAATAAAGGCCTCCTTATGCGTAGAGAGGGTCTGCATTTACACTCAGCTCAGGCCTGGTAAAGGGCTCTAGTATAAATATGTCTTTGAGCCAAAAAGATGTCCTAGTGCAGCGGAGTGTAATAGTACCTGATACTTAATCTCACAGTGGCTCCTTGGTTTACATGCTGTTAACTGCGGGGTATTTCTTCAGCTATCAGATTTCTGCTTGTGTTTTGGTCAAGCTCTCATGCACAAGGCTTCTGTGTCCAGGCTCTGGCAAGCTCCCTTATTTTATGACACACGGTCAGACTTGGCTGCTTTTCCTAAATGTTCAGATAGTTAGTTTAATACCCTGAAGGGTCAATTAAATATATATCCAGCAATATCATTAGTCTAAAAAAAGAAGAGAAAAAAAAAAGAAAGAACGCTAAGGAACCATTAGAATACAAATGCCTGAAAATGCATATATATAACTGCTGGAATTAAAGGCTGTTGGAAGTCTTCCAGAAAGCTTTTGCAGAAAGGAAAAGTTAGATTGATCTCCCGCTAGCATGAAATGCTCTTGTGTATTTTGAACTGGTTTAGGCTGTTCATCACATTTTTCCTCCTTGTCTGAGTAAATGTCACAGTGAAAACAAGGATGTTGTCAAGAACTCTCAGGATTAACTCACAGGACATATTTCAGCCAGAGAAAAGGCCATCAGTTGCATGCACTTTCTTCTTTCCCCTGTGTCTGTCTGAAGAACAGCACTACCCAAACCCTTGTTACAGCATTATAATGTCTTTCCTATAAGCAGCAGCTGCCTCTATACTGTCCTCCCTTTTTATTTCTTTAGGACTTGCAGAAGGTTCCAAATAAATAAGCACATCTCTTTCCAAAGCACTTGAAATGGTACTGACAACTTCTGTGTCAACTTCTACGTTGACTTGTGGGAAACGTAAAGTCACTGATTTTCCCCGCTATCATTTTCTGCGCTGACTCAGCCATAGAAAAAGCCTTTATTCCGTGTCAAGAGGTCATCCAGAGACTGAAGTGAAACCCTCATATCACTTAATAGGGGCAAATGAAAAGTCATGAGGAATACATGCTGGTTTACATTTGGGAGACTCACCTATGCCAATATCTGAATTGGAACCAGCAATGCTGGGGTTGGAAAAGTTGTCCAGCCTGTTACCTGTGTTCTCAGCCACTGAGGTCTCGAGAACCAGTTATGTGTATGTCATCTGTAGTTCTCTTTGTAATGAAGCCCTTCTCAGTTAGAAATATTCCAGTGTCCTGAATAACAAGCTCGATAATTCACAAGGAAAATCTAGTCAACATGCTATTTTAAGACAATTTCATCCTCCACTTACCATGCTTAGAAAATAATCTCACTCCTGATGACTTTTTTATATTTTTACTCAGTGTTTTCAGAATGTAACACACATGAAAGGAAGAGAAGAAAAGCTGGGAAAAAAAATGTGGTGGCCCATTCTGGTAGGGACAGACAGCTGGGGTTTGCTTGGACACAGTAAAAACTAACAGCTGTGCTTTTCTCTGTGATCCACAAAGGATCCCATAGGATCATGAAAAGTGGCTACAACAGGTCGAGGGAAATTTAATCCTTCTGGCACTGTGCACTCCCTGCTATGACCCATGGCCTTTCATCTGCTCCCTCCCCTCGTGACTCCCTCCCTCCCAATTTTTGAGATTTACTGTTCCAGTCACCAAGAATATTTCAGCTTCAAGTCACAGTGTTGCTGAGGAAGAAGGTCATGAATTCATAACTATCAAAACAACCCTTGCTCCAGCTAGTCTTGTTCAAGGCTGTTATCTCCAGTGTATTGACTCAGAGCAGCCTTTTGGAAAAAAAAGACCTTGACAGGTATGACTTCTTTTATTAGATTCTCTGAACTCAGATGACATTCTGCCTGCTGAACCAGTTCAATCCCTGAAAGTGCCAAAACGCAGATCAGAAGCCCCCGCAGACTGGTGAACTGGAACATCTCTTCTCTATTCTCGGTGTTTCCTGCCTACCATGGGCATACCCATGTGGTAGAATTGCTTTACTGCCTTCATTCCATCTGTGGTACAGTATAAAAACAGCACAAGATCAGTTGCTGTAGCCTCCATTCAGCCTGTGTGGATTCTTTTGAGTTCCATGAGGTTTGCAAGAATGTCTGTCCCCAGCACTGAGCATTACAGTGATTAGTTAGCACCTTCCCAGCTCTCCCTGCACCTGAAGGCATTTCTAACTAGAAGAGTAGTATTGTAGGTTGGCTGTGTGGGAGTCATATTCTTTCCATCTTTCCATCTTTCTAGGTTTATTTTTCTGCTGCCCTTCTGCAAGATAAGTCTGGGAAAGACTTAACTGGACAGAAAATTTGCTTTCTACGCAGCATGTCCTTGGAGCAGGGATAACTACACACGGAGTCAGCCACCTTCTGTCAGCAAAGGCTCAGACGACACTTCTGTCCCTGCTTTACATGGCGACATTTCCCTAGGAAATGCTTGAGGAAATGACTCAGAGCCAAAGTTAAATCTTAATGGGAAGCACTGAGTTTCCTCCTGAGCAAAGAAGGAAGGCCTGTGAACGCAGGAAGATTTAAGCTCCCTTTTTCTACGTGAGCCTTGGTGCATCTGCCCCACTGCATACAAATGATCATGCCATACCGTGTGTGTGGGTCTAGGGCAAAGGACCTGAAGAGTCTGGGTGATGTGGGTGACTCGATAACAACTTCAAGCCATGACTGAGATTAGCAGCCCTGAGCTTTATAGGCTCTGAGTGGTCAGGTCAGCCAAGCAGTTACAGTTTAGAAGACTTCAGTGCAGCCAGTTAACTGACATTATAAAATTGGCATTAAAGGGATTGTAATGTGTTTGCCTAAATCAGTCATATGACAGAGAAGCTCATTACCAAATACACAGTATTTCAACTCTAGGGCCTTTTTTTGTTTTAATAAAACTGCTACATGAACACACAGATCAGCATGTCCCACTGGATTAAATCAACATCAGCCATTTGCTAAGGGCTTTCTAGCTCCATTTTATTTTTAAGCTCCATACAAATATTGCTTCTTCCATTTCCCCCCACCTCCAGCAAAGTCCACCCACCTTGTCCCTTAATCCTTTTAATTTCTCTGGATCTCTTTCTTCCCTTTTTACCTAAGTAATATTTTTTCTCTTCTTCAGTCCATTGTTCATGGTCATTCCAGGCCTAGCAATATCACTGTGAAGTGTCAAAGCTTTAGAAATAATTGCTCCAAAGGTCTACATGACTCACAACCACAGAAATCTCAGCTGAGCCATGAGTCCTTATATATGAACATCAGTAAAATGTACACACTTCATCACCACTTGCCTTTTTTGACCTGTGAAATTGGCCAGAACACACTCATGTTCCAGCAGACAAAAACCCACATATAATTAGCTATTCCCTGCTAATAAAATGCTCGGCATGCATCACCTACATCTACATTTGTAAAACTATAATACACCTACATTTGTAAAACTATATCAAGGCTTGGGCTTTCACTTATCTACACATTTGGGGTTTATTTGAGCAATTAGACCTGTAATCAAAATATTTCTACTAGTCAAGCTCTGAGATGTGAGTGAAGTCTCAGGGTTGGAAAATGCAGTGGCTGGAAATTCCCCTGAGACTGGCTTTTATGGATTCAAAATACTGACATGGTGAGAGTCTGGTGATCAGAAAAGCTGGTCTCCAAGGCATATACCCCTTGTCCCCTCCCCCTGACTGGCAGGTACGTGTGTGTGAGTGTCTGTGTGCATACATACATGTATATATACTTTTTATACACAGGGGTATAGCTGTTGAATTCAAATAACTTTCATGGATTCTGATTAGAATTGCTAATAACATTAACAATGACACAGAAAATAGTTTTGTGTGGGCAGTTGCAGGAAAAGGGAGCAGCAATTGTCAATATTTCTGTGAAGAATTCAGAATTTGGACTCCATGTAGCACTCGGAATTTTTATTTGGCTTCAGTAAGAGTGGTCGATGGAAAGTACATTACAGTATGCATTAAAATGACATTAAAGAGATACTAGTCACTAAAACCTGCAGTCAGAAAAATGTAAAGTCTGGCTCAGGTCCCACCAAGAGGCTTGCAGAAAGCCAAACGTGCAAATCTAGTTCAAAGTCTGAGTTATTCTAAGCAAAGTTATAGTCCAAACTGATTCCATATTAAATACCTCCCTTTTTGAAGGTTTTATACAGAAACTCATGAAAGATTTTGGGTTTGAATTCTCAGCCTAGTTGGGGATAGACGTCAAAACGTCCTCCTGCAGGAGGCATTGCAGCATACATGCCTGCAGGTGGCAATCACACCAGAGGTCCGAAAGATCCAGCTTGAGCTTCCTAAAAAAAGCCAGTGATGAGAGAAATCAATGCTCAATACTAGCACTCCGTGCTCTTTCACTTTTGTATTTTAAAGAAAAAAGAGGAGGCAATGCGTCAATTTAGAGCATATAAATCTATGACCCTAAATAACAGAGCTGTCCATATTATCTGGTGTGGAAAAATCTGAACAATTCAGAGCAAGTCCTGAGGACAGGTGAGACTTCAAATCATGTATTTCTTGCACCAGCTGGGAGAGGGTGTGCATGTCTTTTGTTCAACCACTATCTGGCACTGTTGAAATCATTTGACCAAAACCATTCAGTGGTGATCAGTAGGTTCAGTAGAGGCAAATAAATCAAAACTAACAACTCTGGGCAAATAAATTCCCCAGCTCACTGGTTTGCTCAGGCTTTGAAATATTGCTTTCTCTGGGGCATTCACCCTAACCACTGATTTTCCAGACTTCTCTGACCACATGGGCAAAGGAGAGCAATTACATGGTCACGGTTGCCTGCTGCTGCAGGAGATCAGACTTGTAACAACACAAGGCCTGTCACAGTGACAAGCAAGGCTGGAATGAATGTGTCTGAGCAGGGAATGTGGTAGTGCCCTGAAGGTCTTTCCCAGGTGGACTGACATCTACATCTATAAATAATGAAATGGGGCAATTATTCAAAGCCGGATTTTTTTTTTGAAAATTCCAGTTCCAGTACATTAACATAATTCATTAAGCACTCTGGATCATTAGGATTATGAAATTACTAACTTATGGGTGATAAACTTATTCTTTCTTAGTAGGATCTGACTGGACCTGAAAGGCAGAAAAACAACTACATTTAAGCCCAGGCTTAACAAGAAACTGCCACAGCTGAATGAAATTCTGCAACCAAAAGGTAGATCTTGGAGAAATCTGTCACAAACCCCACCTCTTCTTAAGCTACAAACCAAATTCACATGGTATTTATGTGATGTCTAGCAGAGAGATCAAAATACATTTCCTCCTAAGAGGTGTGCTAGTGAAAGTAAAACAGCAACAGCATTTCAAGGGGAAAAATGTAATCACTGGTATCATGTCATGGTTTAGCCCCAGAGAGCAGCTAAATACCACACAGCTGCTGGTTCACTCCCCACCCCATCCACTGGTGTGGATGTGAATCAGAAAAAAAAAAGCAAAACTCATGCGTTGAGATAAGAATAGTTTAACAACTGAAACAAAATTTAATGTAACAATAACTATGATGTATTTGCTATCCTGGACATTCTCTCCCCCAGCTTCTTGTGCACCTGCTGGCTGGCAGAGCATGGGAAACTGAGAAGTCCTTCACTTAGGGTAAACACTACTGAGAAAAAACTAAAAACATCAGTGTGTTATCAACATTATTCTCACACCGAATCCAAAACACAGCCCTGTACCAGCTGCTGTGAAGAGAAGGAACTCGCTGGCAGCTGCCCCGGGGGCCGGGGTGTGCCGGAGCCCGCGGGCGGCGCGGCCGGGAGGTGGCGCTGCGGCTCCGCCCGCTCGCAGCCGCTTCCCGGGGAGCGGGAGCATCGCCCCGCCGCGCTCCGGCGTTCCCGGGCAGCCTGCGGAGCCCTGCGCCGAGGCACGCCAGCACAGGGGCAGTCCTGTCCCTGCTGGTGTCGAAGACAATGAACCACACTGTAAAATGATAACACTGTCTGGGTGAGTTTGTTCGTTTGTTTGTTTGTTTGTTTGTTTGTTTTCCAGCAAAGGCACAGGGGGTAAAAGACCTAAAGTTTTGGGTGAATAATTTAGATGGATAAGGCGATTTTTTCCTACTTGTGGCAAAAGCAGGAATCCAGTAGGTCGTTGATCAGGTCAGCACCAGCTCCAAAACCAGCGTCAGCTTCAGTAACAGGGTGCTGCTGTGTGACCTGCTGGATGCTGGCCACAGCTAGCAAAGGTTTCCAGGTAGTGAAACCTGAGTGGCTCGGTGACTCCCTACAGACATTTTATCCTTGAAGCCTGTGAACTGATGTGCAGAAACAAGCATTGTGCTGCTGCATCCAAATTCCTCCTCCTCCAGCCTCTGGAGGACTTTCTCCAAGTCTTATTTTCTGCATACTACTTAAAAGTTTTCTGACTCACTGTGGCAGGATTTTCCTGATATGTAACTCTTCCCGAGGACATGTCTTTCAGTGAACTCCCACTGCAGAAAGATGCATCTCAAAGCCCTGGGATGCCTATTAAACCCAATTCATGTTTTGGTGTTTCATCTTCATGCTGCTCTCCTTCACAGGGCAGGGTGTGGCTGTCCCCTTCGGTTGCCCATCTACCTCGCTTGTGGTTCTTCTTCACCAGCAGATTCTGGACCGTTTCCAAGTTTCTGGTTAGCAGACACCACTGAGTTACTGATCCTGTCATCACCATTGTTCCCAGTCCCTTGCCATCTCCCATGACCTGTGCTTTACCCGAGGCTCCTGCCTTTGTTGTTGTCTCACTGGACTGTCAGCCAGAGGAACTCTCACCTCCTCGCAGATCTGAAGACTCTGTTCTTAGTCTTCTTTGCTCCCATTCACCCATTTGCTTCCTGGCCAAGAATTGATAACCTCTTGGATTCTGTGTCCTGTGGGATATCATTCCCCTGAAGGCTGCAGTAGGCAATTGAGAGAAAGCATATGCAAGCATTGTTTTCCACAGGCCATTTCTGTGGAACCCACCTCTCTTCTGCCTCCTGGTTCCTTTAGTTTGATCCTATTTATTAGTTCTGCACTACTTGGATGTGTTTGTTGCAGTCCTTCCCCAAGCCATCCTGCCTTCGTGCTGCAGGAGGCTGCCTTGCGAAGACCTCAGGGTCACAGTGCATACATAGACAGTCAAGACAGAAGTTCTCCGGAGCTCTCAGATCTCTGGAGCTCCCAGGTGAGTGCAGGCTACCTGTCATATGTCCATGAAGGTGTCACCCACCATTCCAGTTAGTACCACTGACAGGTGGGGTGTAGTCTTTCACATGCCCCATCTTTCACATGCCCCATCCCTCATCCTGTATAGCTGAACCCAGATCAGAGACTCAGCTGTAAGTGTACACCCGAATGTAATTTCCTGTTTGTTCATGAATCCATGGCTTCAAATTTTTCTAAGTTTTTAACTTCATGCCCTGCATGAAGCATCCCTTCACGTAGGTCATCCTCTTACATAATTTTCCCTTTTTATTCCCAATTAAACCAAACTTTTTTTCTTATCCTATTCTGGAAACACATTGTAGCTAGAGAAAATTAGAAAGATTTCATTTCAAAACCAGATGGAAACTGAATGTCTTCTGCTGTACATTTGCAGTACAAGGCCCTGTGTTTGTTGAATGGAAATCTGGGATAACAAAGCTGAGGTCACAATTTAATTAGCCAGATTCAGAGAAGAGTTTGATTCACTAATTCCAACTTTCAGCTGAACAATTCAAAATTCCCTTGGGCCATACCCTTAGGAAACTAGCACCCGTTATTTAATTGGTTTACTAAGATGGTGCCACTCAAGATCCAGCCTGTCAGCAGACTGAGTCTGTTGAAGGCTCACATGCCTCAGCACATTTCTTCATGGCAATGTTGCAATTTTGCTGGATTCATACAGCTCTTAAGACACGCTTTTTAAAGCTAGCTTACCCTTTTATGCCTAAAAATAATTGCAGGTGGGGTTTATAATTGCTAGGACAAGTTGCAACTCTTGCAGAGCAAAATACCCAACTGCCTCTGCAAGTCTAGTGCCAGGAAATACTCCAGCGCACTGCAAGAGCATTGTTAGCAACTCAAGCACTCAAAAGTTAGGAAAGGTGAGATCAAAAGTAGTCCATACACATGTAGATAAATACAACATGGACATTCTGATTACATTTGATCACATAAAAATGTAACTTAACATCACATTGGGCCTGCTTTGAGCAGGGCTTGGACCAGGTGACCTTTGAGACCCTCTCCAAGCCAAAGTATGTTACGATATATAAAGGTTTTTCTTATAATTTTTGCTTGACCAGCATAGCTTGGTGTGTGGAACAACCCTCTGGGACCCTGGACATCTGAGTTCCACAGCCCCTTTCCAACCAGCTTCGTTCTGCATAGTCCTTCCATTTTCTTTTAATTCACTACCTGATAATTTCAGTGGATGCCTCTTAGTCGGTAAAAAAATTGTTCTCTTTTCCATACCTCCCATGGTGCTTTATGGTTTGCTTGTATTTCCTTCTTGATCACCTTTTTTTAACAGCCCATGAGATTCCTGAAGAGCCGAATGCATCAGTAGTTTTACTGAGTTAGTGTGGCCAACACTCAGGTGAATTCCCATTCCACATGTAGTTAAACCACGATTCACATTTCCAACTCATTCTGGGTGCAGCACAGTCTTTCTTCTCCATATTTCTCATCCCTGCCCTGGGTCTCTAAGGGTGCTGTTCCACAGCACCTGTGGCTGATCCAAATCTGCCCTGATGTAATCCCTCTCTCTGTCACTGTTTTTTTTTTTGCTGTTCCCTCACCATGAGGCCACACCGTCTGTTGCCATCTGCTCAGGGATCTTAACCAACTGCAGACTATTTGCTTGATTTGTGGGGTTATTTTTCAGCCTGTTCAGGTTTGCAGGCTCAGCCACTAAGGGGCAGAGAAGCTGAGTCGGGAGGGCAGGGATGCATGGAGGTGGACGGGCAGGACCACGGTGGTGCTCACAGACCTGCTGCTGGGAGTCCCTCATACCACCAGGAGGGTCTGGCTTGTTGAGAATGTCTGACACAGTTCCTGTCTTTAATGCTTGACCCCAGCTCTGCTTTCAAAATCATCAGCTGGGCCACAAGCACTGCTCAGACACTCACGGAGCAGCTGTCTCAAACCACTAATTTAAAGCCTAACCTCTAAATTACTAATTCCAGGTTAACTGTAACAAGCCAAACCAGGCTACAGCAATTACCTACATAATAAACTGAGAGAAATTAAACACCTTTTCTCCATGAGATGTTTCTATTAGTGACAATGGTGCTTCCAGCCACCGTAACTAGCAGTTTGGGCCTAGTTTATACAGGCAAGGAACCTAATTTCATCAA
This sequence comes from Struthidea cinerea, assembly GCA_013397865.1. NCBI lineage: Eukaryota > Metazoa > Chordata > Aves > Passeriformes > Corcoracidae > Struthidea > Struthidea cinerea. Next base: position 129,458 of record VZTI01000924.1, on the reverse strand, counting down.
AACTATGTGACTTTTTATTTCCCTAAGGAATATTAAATTACACTTGAATGGAACTTTGACCAAAGCAGAAATTGCCTCTTATATGTTCATATCTTTTACTGCGTGTAGCAGGGAAAACGTGTGATAAACAACGTGGAAAGACAAGAACCTGCCAGATGGCCATCATACAAAGGAAGACGTATCCAGCCAGAAAAGATGCTCTTATAAGTTACTCATTTTTGCCCCATTTCAAGTTAGGGCAGGGACTGTGCTGAGGCAGGGCTCAGAGTAGTGTTTTATACCTTCCTTCACAGACCATCATTCTCCCTATCAGAAAGCTCCTAACATGATGAAATAAAGTCAGGAAAACTGGGGAAAAAAATGCATTTTCTTCCCTTTTAAAAATTACTTACACTATCCCAAGTGACTATCAGTTATGACTGAGTCGGAGCACATACTTGAAAATGGGAATGATGAGGCCCCACAAGGAATGCCACAGTGCATAGAGGTGAGAGACATGTGGCCAAGCATAGGACAGAGAGAGCGAGAGAGAGAGAGACAGGTAAGCACCCAGCTGGAAAAACAGGCACTCACTGTATATTTTACTAGCTCAATTTAAGCAAAACAGCCTCAGCTCAGATGTCAGCTTGCCGAAGAGAGAAAGCTTTCCGGAACAAGATCACCCTTTCAGCCTGTGTTTATAGAGTCCCAAGGTTAAGAGGCACTTGGTTCATAGCTCCTGGGAGCTACCACAGCACTGAAAAGTAAACATAAATAATGTCATTAAGAAATATCTTCAGAAGCCTGTGTCTCATTGTGAGAGCCCCACATGATGCACACTTCCCTCTGGGATGAATATTTCCATTAAATCTGAGCCTTGGCATTTGCCCTCCTGAAGAGAATATTTATTTAAAATTTCCTCTGGCCTTCAAGACAAGACTAGTAGCAGCCCCAGCTGCCTGGCTGCATGCCAGCAGACCACGTTTCTCTCCTGTGTCCCCAGCCACGAGAGCTGTCACAGCCAGGACAGCAGCCCTCATGACATTATCACACAGCTAGATCATTTCGGAGTACTTTGGCAGACCTCAGAAAGCAAAGGGGACAGGATTTGCCTGCAAAGAGAATGTGGCAAGAGAAGATCCCCAGACCAGCCTGAGTATTAAACTCAGTTGTGCTGCCTCCCAGAGCAGGCGATGACTTTATCTGGTGCTGTTGATAACATCTCTGGTTTAGTGCCGCTCTACTTCTCTGCGTCATCCCTCCTCTTCAACTCTTTAAACAGATTATGGGGTCGAAGCCAAGCCTGAAGGAAACAGCTTCAGCAATTTACTAGTAATAAAGTAGTGTTATGTAGGAACTGACTGACTGTGTCGGGCTGCAGACGCAGCGCTCAGTGGTGTCTCAGAGAGGACGCAGGAGACAACATCCCAAAGGAGCCTGTGGGAGACCTCAGCAGTCAGACACACTGCCTTCTCTTCCCCATCCAACCTCTGGCTGAAAAATTGGCATCCTCTGAAGAAGATATATCTCTTTTGCCTTATCTTTTCCAAAACACTCATCAACAGAGAATCAGAGAAAATAGAATCACAGAATGATTTGGGAGGGAACTTATAAGGTCTTGTAGTTCCAACCCCTCTGCTATGGGCAGGGACACCTTCCACAACTCCAGGCTGCACAAAGCCCAATCCAACCTGGCCTTGAACACTTCCAGGGATGTGGCATCCACACAGTGTTACAACTTGTTCCAGTGCCTCCCTCACAGGAGCATTATCAATAACTACTACCCTCAAGAGTCTTATTACCCATCATCAGCCCCTCAGTTTCACACAGGCCTTAACAAGACAAAAATGGCAGCTTCTGTCCAATGAGGATTATTTCAAAAGTGTTTAGAAATGTCTGGACCCAGCAAATAAATCCACATGCATTACATACTTATCTAAGTAGAGTAACTTTTGGCTTAGGGGTCTGTTCTTTCACATTTCAATATGTTGGCATCACTATTATTACTAACATCACTATTGTCATTAGTCTGAATGAGGGTGCATATCCTTGCAGAGCACACGTCTGCAGACAGCGCAAGACAGCCTGCTTTTGTTCATTTGAAAGACGTCTGCAGCTCTGGTTTGCAGAGACAGACCTAATCCTAAACCTCAGAGATGTCCAAGTGTTATAAATCTAGTGGCTGAGTCTGTTGAGTGAAGCAGGAGTCTGACAACTGGCTAATGATGCTTTTAACCAGGTTGTCCAGGTACAATTAGCTTTATTGACTGACTTTACCCCATGTCATTTGCCAATGAGCTGAATGCACACAGTGCTATTTGCTATCTTATCACTTTGTTGAGTGAGGCTATAAAATAAAAGGAAACTATAATGAATGTATGCCTTTAACCATCTTTACAACTAAGAAGAGTGGTCCAGCACCTGGACACTCCTTCAGTAAATCTCCAGAGATGCCCATATCCTGTTTTGAAGAGAACTCTTTTTGCCTACACAATATGCTCCCACTGGCTATCATAAAGCAAACATATTTATCTGACTTGCCTGATTTTCACCACACTTCTGTATCTTGCTAATATTAACATACTTAGCATATTTCCACTTAGTAAACAAGACTGGTAGGAGCAGCAAAATGATAATAAAAAGCCAATAATTAGTAATCTATTTATTTGTCACTATACTCTGCTGCGGGTGGACAATGTGTATTTGGTTAATAATCTCTCAGATATAACTAGGAATCGCAATAGAACAGAGAACAAGAAAGAAAGCGGGAACATCACACCCTGTTGAAATTTCAGGGTGATTTATATCGGCACAGTGTTTATATACTATTGAGGATTCATTTCCTACTAGTAAATAAAAAGCAACAGGGGAAAAATCAGGGTCGATTTTGAGACTACAGCCTCTAAACCACACCTTCAGCAGGGGTCAGCTCCTCCAACTTGAGCAAAGATGTGATAGTCCACATGAAAGGAGGAACCTCTGTGCCCTTGGACAAAAGATCACTTTCAGCAGCGGAATAGTTTTATCAGCCTGCAAATCTCTGATCTCCTACAGCTTGATATCACCAAGGGGTATGGTCAGTCTTCCCCAATTATTCCTCCAAAATGAAGTGCCCTCACTAATCTGGGAATAGTTCACAGCATTGCTGTGACAAGCACTGTGTTTTGCACTCTCTTCAAACGTCTCTCTCTGTAAAGCTTCCCTGGAAGGAAGGGGGAGCTTACCTGCCAGGCTTACTTCCAGAGCGTGGCAACTAGTCAGTCTGAAATATTCTTTGACCAGTGTTAGTCAACTTCAGCAAGCATTCTGGTGCTGCGGTGTGCAATGCCAAGGCAGTCCCTTTCCTTATCGATCCCATAAGGATTTAAACCAGGATGCACAAACAAAGGAGCAGGGAACAAGGAGGTGGAGCTGGGAGATGGGTGGACCCCTGAGGACAGCGGTGTTCAAACACCATTTAGAAAGGGATTAGCAATATCAGCTCCTGGAGAGGGAAAGCCACAAAAATGCCAAGCATTAAAGGTTGTGAAAAAGATTTCTTCACAGCTTCCCCTCCACCTCTCCCATTCAACCTACTGTAGACTTTGCAACTCTAATCTAGTGAGTGGCTTACCTCCAAGTCTCGACTGTGATCCGGCCTCTCTCTGTAAGACACAGGATGCCATTGTTCCTCACACATTGTTGCAACTATTATTCCTTTGCCCAACTTTTAGAAATAAAAATCAGCCAGAGATAAAGGGTGATTGAAAGAGTAGTCGTTGTACAGTAGTGACAGCTTTTCCTTATTTACTATAATGAAATGTCAGAGAGAGTAGACTGAGAATAATGAAACTATGGGAGGAATAAATCCAAATCAAAAAGTCTGGAAAGCTTGTAAAACAAGAGAATCCAGACATGGAGGCAGAAGTGCGTGCTTATGGGACTCAGACTCACTGCACAGTGCATCCATCCTTAGCAGCATTGTAGGAAAAAGTGACGATTTGTGCAGAAAGTGTGCTAATGCTTTGGAATGTTTTGACTTATTTTATGTGTCTTCATTATCAAAATAGGAAAAATATTAATAGAGGAACAAGCAAAGGAGGTATGGAAGAGGAAAAAGGATTCAGAGATAGTAAATTACCCCTTTGATTCCCATGGAGGCAATTATCACAGGGACAAAATCTGAGAGAGCAATACTGTGCCCCACTCTGCTTATCAGCTGCTTTTAAAGTCCAGGCCTGTCAGCCTTAGCTGTTCCCACCAGCAGAACCAATACGTGGGCAGACATGCGCAGAGCACATGGCATTGATAGAGAATTGCTGGGACTTTGTTATTTGGCTGAATCCTAAACAAGAGCAATGAAAGGTAAAAAAGGAGCATGAGACAGCAGAGTTGGGTGGATATGGCTGCAGTTCTCCGTTGCAGTTCCACAGCACAGAGAGTACCTGATCAGCAGTGGGTGCCCACAGTGTGTCCTCCCAAGCCATGTACAACATGCTCCTTCTCCCTTTCTTGCCACAAGGCCTCATTCCTGCAGATTTGCAGGGAAGAGGGAGGTGGGCAAGCTGAAGGTGTCAATACTCTTTAACCACTTTCTTGGCCTCTAGCTATGTTGTAGATGCCATAGCAGCGTGGCCACGTGATGACTGGAGCTCTGCCAGGAGCTGAGGCTCTTACTGCTGACCACCCACTATGGACAGCTTAAGATATAGCTAAGAACATTAACCAGGAAATGACATCCAGAGCAAGTAATCCCTCCCACTATTTTAGTTTCTGTGTAAATGTGGTAAAAGATGCCAACTGGAAAGCTGCAGAGATATTTGTGAGTCAGGAGCTAGACACACTGAAGTGTATATAAGTTAATACTCATTTTAAAATTACTGAAGCCAGCTTCTCTTAACATGCAGAGATACTTGGAGAGAGCATCTCTTCTCTGCATAATGCTCTGCTATCTCAGTTAGGTTTATACCCAGTAGAAAACTTATCTTTTGAGGTTTGGCAGTGAATGACTATTAGCAATAACTAACTACAACCCTCCTTTTGGCTGTAGAAGTGCACCTAGAACAATCATTTAGCATTTCTGTGAGAAATTATCTCCTCTATCAAAGCCAGTTATTTATGACTTATGAATAAGACCTCTGTTTGCAAAAAAAACCCAAAAAACCAACAACCCTAGCTTGTCTGGCAACAAGCCTGTAATTATTCAGAGCTTTGTGTAGGTGTGGTGAATCAGTGAAGCATACTCCCTGTATTTATTTAACAAATAAGTATACCTCTAGTGTATTTGGCTGCCAACTTGCGATAATAATGAAGTTTGCTTCTGAACTAACTCATCTTGCCTAAGGAAGGGCAAAAAACAGATCAAACATGCTTGAATCAAGCTGCCCTTGCACATTTTTCAGTTTGCCCTTGTTTCAAACTTTGAGTTCTAGCCATCTTTGGGAAAAATGCCTCACACCATTCTGTGTGTAAAGATGTAATCTTCGAACAAATCTGCTGGTTTTAGTTCCAGGTGAGCTACTTTTCACACCAGGCAGCTGGAACCCATGAGCAGAGCCCTCCGAGCAGTAGCCACATGGCTCTGGAAGGCACACCATATAAATTTTGCCATTGCAACAAAGTGAAGAGCATTTGCTTTTGAATTCTGGAGGTTAATAACAACCATCTTTGTCTCCCAGGAAATTCCTCTTTCAACACACCTATTTGTAGTCATTCAGCTTCAGTTGTGGGGATGGGAGGTAATGTTTTAATGTTCCTGGTCAACCTTACTCCATAATGAATCAGAGATGTTTTTTCTTAAGACATAAAAAATATTAGCAAAATATAACTACACTAAGATATAGAAAAGAGCTGCCTTATTTGTTTCACCAAGCCAGAATCTGCATCCATTTGCAGAACGTGCACATACAGTAGCTGCACGTGTATGCCATGTTGCCAGGTTGTACAAAAATTATCAGGTAGGTGAATGAGGAACATGAGTGCAAGTATTGTTTCAGCAGGTGTTCTGTGCCTCAAAGCACGTGCTGCTGCAGTTCATTAAACTCTGGATACATTACATTAGATAGGGAGAATTTCCACATAGAACATCTAATCACAGAATTGCCTCTGTTGGAAAGGACCTTAAAGATCATCTAGTTCCCAACTTACCTGCCCCAGGCAAGGACAATTTTCTCTAGACCAGGTTGCTCAGAGCTCCATCCAACTTGGCCTTGAACACTCCCAGGGATGGGGCATCTATAGCTTTTCTGGGCAACCTGTTCCAGTGGCCTCACCAACCTCACAGCAAAGAATTTTTCTGCATAAATAATCTAAACCGGCTCTCTTTCAATTAAAACCATTCCCCCTTGTCTGTCACTGTGTGCCCTTGTTGAGGATAGAACTGTTCTTCAGATTACTGGTAATGCCCACACAGGTGTGGGGGGAGGAATGCTGCAAAAGTTGCCCACAAGTTGCCCACATTGTGGCGATACCTCTTCCTGAGCCCCAAATATTTTTTTTAGTATATTTTGAGAAGGAAAGTCTTTTGAAACATCCAGAAGTCACACCTCTTGAGTCTTACCCTTATCTCAGGTAATGCCTATGGAAAAAAATACATTACCTGTAGTGGGAATTACATCTCAGATTTGCAGTCATTGTCAGATAAAGCTTCTATAGCTCAAGAATGTAACCACCTGTAGTTGTTTCCCTGCCCCACTGCTGTGCTCACACGTAAAGACCAATGCTGTTCATAGTGGCTTGATCAGAGAGTTGGACCTCTGCTCCAGAAAGCTGTGATTGGATATGATGATACAAGCTGTGGGAGCCTGTCCCAATCTCTTAGCGACCAGTGTTCCCACAGAAGGAGAGCTGGCAGAACAGGTATCCTGTCCTCTGCTGAACTGCCCCATTCGCCACTCAAAGTTCAGTCAATCATTACTGAAATAGGCTGAGCAAGGCTAGCTGAGGAGCAAGCACAGCATCTGTCCTGCCACTGCCCTGGAGGGAGGGATGCTCCACAGCAAAACTGAGAGCAGGCAGCTGAAGCTAGGGCCAGCTTCAGCATACGACATTGCTTGTGTTCATGGGAGTGATGAATTTGGGCTCCCAAGGTCAGACCCAGCCCAGATATCACAGAAGGGACTGCTGGCTCTATGACTGCAGCAGATTTTTTCTCCTGGCACAGCAGTGTGCAGGCTCTCCTGTCTAATCTTTTCCATTGTTTTTCTTGAAGTTTGCTACTGGAACAGGAAAGGTCACAATGTATTCTCAGACACAGATAGGGCTTGAGCATTATGAGTGTTTATATGTAAGCTAGAGAATGTATTCCACATCAGAATTAATCTTAGAGAAGTCTGGGACTGTGTCTATTAAATGTCTCCTTTTTGTATTTTTTTTGTCTTGGAGTATACACGTATGTTTTGCTCTCAAAGGCTGACAAGCGTTGGTCTCAGATTGCCTATAACTCTATCCACTGCCAGCATGCCAACATCATCAGAGAATCCTTCATTCTAACTTCCTGCTGTTTATAGTACTGTTGGAAATATGTGGCTACAAAGTCACCCTAGAGACATATATTATTGCCTAACAGGTTCAGTTTGAGTTTTAGTACAGATACGGCTTTAGTTCTGCTTTTAAGAGCTGATTTCAAATTAGGACTTTAGTTCCCTAACTAACTACTTCAGTTTAAGTCTCTCCAAGGGATCCATCATTGTGAGAAAGCTGCTTAAAGTATTTAAAGATAAGATTTATTGTACCCAAGGCAGCTATGCTTTCCTTGTTCTCTTTATGTGCTGTGCCTGTCTGGCATTTTATTACACTTCTTTATTCCTTGTTATCTTCTTCCTTTACTCCATCTCCAATAACTGAAAAGGCTATCAGGTACAGCACAAACAGCAAAGGCAATGCAGAGTAACTGGGATTTCTGGGATTTCTATCTCCTCTTGTTGGTCCACCAGTTATTTCAACATGGAACAGTGTTCAGAGTGCCACTGAGAGGCATGTTTGCTTCAGTGCTCATCCTCACAGATCCCCATTGTGCAATGGTCATTGCCAAGGCTGGAGCACAGCCTCAGGACACTCTCTGCCAATGCCAGCACCGCAGCATGGCCCATCTGGACAGTGCTCATTCAAAGCTGGGAAGTTTGTTGTGAACAGGGTTGCTGCAGCAGGAGCTGGACTGTCCAGTCCCATAGATGAACGGGTTAAGTGACTCCAAACCTTCCTTTTTTTCAGGTTTGCCTCTTCTCTTTTTTCCTGAGATATTGCAGGTAGTACAGATACATTTGAGAGGTGATGTGATAAAAATACTAATAAGATAAACCCACTGAACAATACCATCCTGAGTGGAAAACAACTGGCCATTGTTTCAGCTTCCTCCTCTGCTTTCTTATCTTGTGTGAAAAATACCTGTGGTTCTCAGAGCACAAACATGAAGGATAGAGTGAGGCCAGGCCTACAGCACAGACTTCTGCTTGGCAATGATACATCTGCCAAAGGTGTGAAGAACAGTGTTCCCTGACAGACACAACTGTGCTGGTCAAGAGCTCCTACACGGGTATGGCTATATCAACAAATCTGCACTTTCTCTGATTTTAACCACAGAGCTTCTGACCAGATTTGATGTGTATTAGTGCTTTAAAGTACTGGTCCTACGAGCAGATTTACCGGGTCTGCTTGGGAAGCTATCACCCTAGTGTAGTGCCGCCAGAGCATGAGGCTGTTGACTCCTACACCAGGCCTGGGAATGGACTTGGGCAGAAGGTGGGGTCTTCAGCTCCCCTCCCTCTCTCTTTGAGTCTTTGGAGAGAAAGCATTTGTGCCTGTCCTGTGTAAACATCTGTGGGAGTGAAGACAGACGAGACCTGTGTGAGAAACCAGGACGGCACCTAAAACAGGGTGTGCTTCTGAGTCTGTACATCCTCCTCCTTGACAGAGTGCACAGGCACATGTGTGGGGCCACACACTCACATCGGGCTGACTGTCTGGCTCACAGGTTTACAAAGCCTAGTCCTCGCTCACACAGATCTCACCAGCTGTCAGCAATGTCTCTTCATTCCACAGAAGCTACTTATTTTCCTCTCCTTCTCTTCCACTGCAGCCCCAGAGAGTGTTGCTCAGCATGAAAGGCATCAGCCCTGTGCCAGGCACAAATCCCAGACATCTGTGGAGAGGAGTGGAACCGAAAAGATTTCAGTGAAGGCACTGGAAAAATATTTGTATCTTTAGCTGTGACGTAAAAAAAGAGGAAAAAAAGAAGACTACAATTCTGACAAAATTCAGGTCTGAGCTTCTTCTCACGTCTTTCTGAACTCCTTAGACTACAGTTGAAGTCTGTGAGTGAACGTCTTACACATGTAAGACTCCCAGACAGATTTAGTAGCATAGTTACCGCAGCAGCCAAAAATTAGAGCCCTATCTCTTGCTTCTAAATTGTGTTACTTTCATATCATCTTTAAACATAATATTTTTAGTTACTTTTATGTCAGTTATGTCCTGCAGCTGCATTTGGGAAGAAGCCATGTGTAACCAAGGAGAGAATTTATAGGGAATATAAATATAGAGAGAGAATTTATTTCCACCTGTACAGCATACACAGGTGGGAGAACTGTGTATGCTGAGGGGCTGCTGTAAGGCATAACCTGGAGCCCCTGCAATGACCATTGCAATGGCTTTTCAGTGTTTTCTTCACCATCTGTCAAGAGGGACTGAGCGGGCGCTGGTTTCACGGATGTGGAGCCGTAGCACTGCCAGTTGTACCTGTGCCAGACTGATCCCTCTCAGCCTCCCCAGCGCTTCCCACTCTGCCCATGGCACAGGACCCCATGGCAGCTTCTGCAGGCCCCTGCAGCAGGACTGGTCTCCAGTTCCCCTCAGTCCTGCCTACCTGGCCATGGATGGCACCTCAGCCCATCCCTAGATATAACAGGACAGTTAGAACTCAAAGCTGAGTTTCACATCTCATTTGGCTCCTCTTAACAAGCACATTCAGATTCTGCTCTTTTCCTCCTCCTGCTCCCGACTGAGCATCTGCACCACCTCAAATGCTGGATTCACAGCATGTGGTGCACCAGCCCTGGAACCTAACGGGCTCAGAAACTGCTCTGACTGCAGCCTCATTATTTTTATACTGTTTCGTATCTGAAAAGTTATCACAATGTGGCTAACAGGAACTTCCACACCTCTCCGGTGACAAGCAGCTGAGAAAACCCCAATCCAAACAATTGTCACTTTAATGAATATATTAATTCCATGAGGCTCAAAGGATTTAGATTTAAATACTCAGACGATTGATAATTGTGTGCTTCAATACACTGAGCAGCCGCGGCTCCCTCAGACGTGGAGTGCATGGCTGGCGCCGCCCCAGAAAGAAAGGGGTTAGGGTTAGGGTTAGGGTTAGGGTTAGGGTTAGGGTTAGGGTT